>JASAUF010000605.1:0-537958 GCA_030180095.1 Magnolia changhungtana
AGACATAAAATAAGCAAAGAAGTGAAGAAAGATCAAGAAATCGAATTTAAGACGAAATTAGTTTTGAAGACTACTTTGCGTGAGTTCGCAAAGTAAATAAATGCAATGGACAGCGTAAAGTAAATGGGTTGCCTTGTGATGGGTTGAAGTCAATGGAAAACTGGTGTGCGGAGGCCGATGAGTGCGTAGACGCGCAAAGCATGTCGTTTGCCAGCGTGTCCATAAAGTATTTTGCGGTGAAGTATAAAAATGGTTGCGGATGTTATTTTGTCCCACATCGACCAGAGCAATTTACCCGGTGAAAATCTATAAATACCCGTTCTTTCTCTCGAAAAGAAGGTTCGAAAGATTTCATAGTGAAAGAAGCGAAGAAGAAGCACGGAAGATGTCTGGAGTGTGGACTCTGAGGTTTTCGCGGACTCGCCATAAAAGGAGTATTGGGCTCTCTGGATTTACTTTAGGACCGTACGCGCAAACCGGCATTCTTAAGCAGTCTGATCTACTTAAACCAATAGGGTGAAATATCTTTGCCTTGAAATAGCTAGAGTCTTCAAATCTTCCAGAAGTTCTTCTTGTTAGGAGGAAGGAAGAATCATCGACGAAAAGGCGTATTCTTCCTAAGTCTAATGGGAGATGGCCACTAGGAATAGCATACCGATATGCTACCCAAATCTCATTCTCTTGAAGAGCTGATTGAGTCAACTTGTCACAATTCCTCTAAGTCTTAGGAGATGATTGAAATCATTGCCGTTATCTTGTCGAAATTCATATTTAAATACGATAATTGTAACTTTCAAGAATTCTATTGTAAACTATCTTAGAATCGAGGATATCTGTGAGGATGTAAATGAATTGATCAATCAAGTGTGATGATTGTCTTAATGTTGTTCCCATTTTATGTTTTGAATAAGATAATTCTCCCAAATCAAATACATTTTGTTTCCTTATAGGAAACAGACAATTCCAATATCCCAAAAGCACGTTAGAACTCTTAGATCAGAAATCATTTTTCAATATAGTTGTTAATATTTCTAAATCTGCACGTTCAGCATTGGACTCATAACTCCATCTTTTGATGTGGGATTAGTCAATTTTTGGTCATCTAAAGGGTACTGAGTGCTCTTTCATCATATTTGCATATTGTTGTATTCAAAGAAGATGTTTTGGCATCAATTAAAGTGAGGATCTGCGATCGTTAGTCTTGAATCATTCCCTTGCCATCTCCTTATCAATAACAACCTATCATTCCTCTCTTTTCGAGAGGAAAATTTTGACTATTTACTCTCTCATTAGAATGGTACTTGTCAAGTTTCCAAATTAGACGAGTACTAATTGAGAGGACAATTAGATATCCCAAAGAAATGCGTTGGAACTCTTCGATCTTCATTTTCAATATGGATTGTTAATCTTTCCAAATCGCGCGATCCAGCGGAGGCAGCCCATAACTCCATCGTTTGATGTGGGATTGGAGTCGATTTTTTGGTCATACGAAAAGTACTTTTGTGCTCTTTCATTCCTGACTGGAATCGTCATATTCTGAGACCATTTGGGCATCCCATAAGTGGCATCGATCGGTCATTCGCTCTGATTGTTTCCTTCATCTCCTTGTCAATGTAACCCTCATACCTCCTCTCTCTTGATTGAATTTGAAACTATTTGGTCATTGGAATGATAATCAATCAAAAATGGGACCAAAATTGCATAAGTTAAAAACCAATCGTATCCCAAAAAGGACATTGGAACTCTTCGATCGTATTTTTAATATGGATATTTAATCTTTCCAAATCATGCCATCAATGGAGACACCCCATAACTCCATCGTTTGATGTCGAATTAGGTCAATTTTAGTCATCTGAAAGGTACTTTAGTGCTCTTGTTTCGACAAGGAAACAAAGGGTATTTTGTTTGAAAATAATCTTATTTAAACATAACAATGAAATAATTATAAAGACAACTAGTCATACTTTATTGATTAAATTCATTTACATCCTCGATATCCCTTGATTCTAAGATAGCTTACAAAGAACTCATTACAAATGTCAATTATTATAGCTAAATATAATTTTCGGCAGCATAATGGCAATGATCTCAATCATCTCCAATGACTTAGGAGGAATAGACAAGTCGATCAACAGTCTTTGAGAAACGAAGATTAGAAGTGACATTTCGGTCTTATTTTGGTCATCTCCTAAAACTTAGGAGAATACGACTCTTCGTGATGATTCTTCCTTTCTCTTGATCAAGAAAACTTGAAGCTTTGAGGACTCCAATTACTTAGAGGACTCATCATTAAAATGACATTTGGCCCATTCTATTAAAAGCGCCAAGCAATAGGTTTGCGCGGTCATATAAACTATATGCTTAGCGCGACTCGTATGCAAACCATAAAAAGCACTCATTTGCTTCTTGGTGACGTATGCAAACTTCGAGAAGTCAATACTCCTTTCTTGTGATCGCGCAAAGCGAGTCAATACTCGCACCTCTGTCTTCTCTTTTGTCTTTGCTTCATACGAAATCTTGAACCCCTTTTTGAGAGAAGGAATGGGGTATTTATAGACATTTTCACCAATGGAAATCTGGATCTGGTCGATGTGGGACAAAAATATCATCCAACTATTTTTATCACATCATTATAGACTTTCTTGTGGACACGCGCAAACAATATACTTTCTTGTGATCTCGCAACAATCCTTCAATCTCACATGCAAACCTTCTTCTTTCCTTAACAGCGTGTAATCTTACACTTTGCTTACGCGTTTTGTGTAACTCAAGTATTTCTCTTTCTGCCGCGCGACTCGCGCAAAAGTAGTCTTCAAGTTGTTTCTTTGATGTTTAAACTTGATTTCTTGATCTTTTTTCTTATCTTTCTTTGCTTATTTTATGCCTCACAGATGCCCCCTTGATCCGTTCTTTGTTTGTTTGAGAAAATCAAAGAAAAGGATCAAACTATTCCTTTCTTCCCGGGGTTTGCGCGACCTCGCGTAAAGTCTACTCGAAATACCGTACTCGGTCATAAAGCTTATAAATAGTCCAACGACTTAGTCATTTTCTGACGCTCTCTCTCCTGGAACTCTGCTCTGGCGATTTGCTTCCGCGCAAACCTCCACTTTGCGCGACCCGCATATGTTTCACTTTGCGCGACGTCTTCTGAACTTAGAGATTTTCGCATGCAAACCATATACTGCGCGACCTGTATAAAGTACTACTGTACTTAGAAAATTTTTGAACTTTTCCAACACTTAGCCATTTTTCTTTCTTCGACTCTATCATCATCTTTCTTCTTTCTTTATGGCTCGTATTAAACAAACTGCTCGCCTGGTGTCTCCTTCAAACTCGCCTTCTTCTGACCAACCACCTGCTAAAAGAATAAAAACAACTTCCAGAAATCCAGCTTACTTTAAAGAACCCGTTCTTCCTACTTTGATTTCTCTGCGATCGCATTAAGTCTTTACCTTCTCCTATTCATAGATCCATCTCCTTGGGAGATATTAAATGCCATGCCAAAACATGGAAGGGAATATGGTGGGATGAATGGCTCAAGACCACGGCCCACATTTCATACCGGCAGTGAGAGACCCCCTCCTCGTGAAGATACTCCTCCACCTTCTCGCTTGAAGAAAACTCGCCATAATAAGGCGAAAGAGTTTGCGAGAAAAAATTAAAGAACATAAGAAGAAACGGCTTGAGAACTCGTGGGATTGATGCTGAGTCGTTGAAGGGTCATGAAGTTTGACAACCCTCATGCGGAGGGCATGACAATCATTCCAATCAAGGTATATCGCCATCGGTCTATGCTGTCATGTGAACCTAGAGATTGTGTTTATGGCGAAAGGTGATGTACAGAATCATGGGCTCAAGAGAGCCCCGAATCTTAGAAGGCACTATTCAAGCTCGAAGCCTGCGACAGAATGTTGGAGAAGTTCGTCCCATGATCTTCTTAACTCCCTTCTATAGTCCTCATGATCTCTTTCCTTCTCATTTCTATGAAACGGTGCGACAGCGTTTCGGAGATCGCGAACAACTCGGGGGACAAGCGGAAGGTCGTGTCGGGGTTTGTTGACTCGTCCAGATTACTACCGAATGGGCGGAGGCCATATTGCTAAAACATACGAGCACTTTTGCAAAGATCGGGCTTTATGATGCAATAGAAGTAACCTCAAAATACTTCTACAGAGAACCCAATATTCTGAAAGGCTTCCTTGAATATTGGTCACCTACAACCAACTCCTTCCATTTTCCTTATGGCGAAATGAGCATATCTCTTTGGGACCTTCATCGCATAGCTGGTCTCACAATCACAGGCAAATTCTATGATGAGTTTATTCCTACCAACAGAGAATTAGCCTTCGTATCTTCTTCAGACCGCAAGCCTTCCATCTCTGAAACCACCATAGAGCTATTCAAAGAAATGGGCAAATTTCCCAACTTCCACAAAATCCCCCCCCTACAATGGCTAGCTCATTTCTCTAGAGGTCTCAGGTATTTACAAATTTGATCATTATTTTCTTCTTTATATTCTTATTATTTCACCATTCCCGTATATTAACCTCCTTCATTTTCTTTGAAGGTTTCGTGACTTTAGCCATTCGAAAGAATTGACTAATCTTCGAGATGCGATAAGAGGAAAGCCAGAATATAGCCCTTTTGGAGAACTTGCGGCATTCTTGGCTTCTTGGCTAAGCTTGGTGTATTGCCCGACTCAAGTGGGCGGATGTTGTTCGTCCCTCTTGTCTTTGTTGTAGGGTGCACTTTAGCGAGGGGTCATAAATATTCTCTTGCTCCTCCTGTATTATGTTCTATCTACAGGGCCCTTGGAGAAATAGCTACACACGTAAAAGACCCAACTCTGGGAGCTTCATCTGCGCATACTTCTTGGCATTATTTTACGGGGTGGCTTGGAGTTTATTTCCCTTGGACTTTCGAAGTTTCTGAGCAAGCATATTCACATCCTTCTCATCTTCCACTCTGGTTCTTTCAGAAAGAGCAATGGCTAGAAGAGCATATGAGTGGGTTGCAAATAAGATTCGGGATGATGATCAGATAAACTTCTTTCAGTTCCGCCTTTATCGCTATCCTGCAGACACAGACATGGTGGACAACGAAACTCTTCTTTGCAATGAGAGAGCTTTCTTCTTTTCTATTCGCTCATGCAGTTTACCTCTTGGGAAGGGACATGAATTTTGGAGAGAACCTTACTACCCCGGTCGTTTTGCTCATCAATTTGGTTATGATCAAGCTGTGCCACAAGCTGCGGGTTGGTTACGGAAAATCTTGTTGTTATGGGCGGTCCTCTTAAGCGGGCCATGATATGGAAACAATTGTTGAATGGTGTGTTGGCTCCCTCTTCATAATTCAAGTTGTGATCGCATAGTTAGGTACATCATATAGTGGATGCGATGGTGGGATCACCAATCATATCTGGTCAACAAATGCTTGCCAGTAGATTCTTCTATCTTTCTTCATCCACCCAAGCTGAAGGGTAGAAATTTAGAGAGCGGAATTGGCTATATTCCGGAGAAGAGCCATGCATCTCATCCTGGAGAGATTTGTAGAAAGATATCATTAGAAGATCCCATCCGTGAAATCAAGCCCATCAACACTTTGGATGGCTGGTTTTATACGGATTTGAGAGAATTTGAGAAATCTCGTCGGGATTCTTCAAACCAGTGCAGATAATCTTTGAAGGTACATCTTCTCCAATTCTACTGCAGAGGCTGAGTGGTTCAAGAAGGACAGGCTGTTGGTACTTCCACATCTCCTCCTGACCCCTTGGTCCTAGTCCATCTTCTCAGATGACTAGATCAAGAACGCGCTTACAATCATTATCCCCTATCCCTTTAGAAGGAACTCGTCCGGCCTCTGCTTCTCCTATAGTCCAAGAGCTTGCACTGAGAAGCGATCAACCCGTTTCTTATAAAGGAAGCAAGTTATCGTTGAAGAAGTTGTGAAGAAATTTTGGGAGATGAAAGTTAACTTCATCATCAAGTACAATTGAATCTTCGCAGGATGAAGATAGCGGAAATAGTGATAATGGCGAAGATAAAGAGGCGATGACTTTGAAGAAGGTGAAGTTGATATTGGCGAAGAAGAGGAAACAATCAACGAAAGAAATTGAGATAGAATCTTCTCCCGCAAGCTGCTAAGACTCCTCCTAGCATTAATGTTCTGCTAAATCTCCTATGGTGAGGAAGATGAAGAGGAGCCTTTAGATTATGGAGAATATGGGTATTCACGGGTAAAAGAAAATTTTCATATACATATCTTGATTTATATTATAACAACTATTATTTATTTAAAATTATTGCATCTCCCTTTTTAGGTGCCCAAGTTGCGAAGTAGGTACTATCTCTTGACGTGAGCCCTCTTGTGATATCTTCACCAAGAGCATCTGTAGTTCCATTGGTAGTACGAGTAGTGGCTCGTGAAATCATATTTTCTACGAAACTCTTGACTTGCCAACTCCGGCTACGAGAGATTCTAGTACGGAAGCTAGGGCACCATCTTTCGCCGATATGGTGGGACTTGGTCCTTCCATAGCTCAAAAGCTTCTCATCATTAGTCGTGTTCCGGTGTGGTATATACATATATATTGCGCCTATTGTCACTCAAGGCTATATATATTTCATAATAATATATTAAATATCCTTCTTCTTTTACTATAGGAACTTATCCCAGTGAAGTGGTGCGGCTAGTTCGATTCTGTAACCACTACTTCGAACTATCATCCTTTGCAAACATTCCTGCTCACAAAATGCTTATAGTGAAACATTCTCATTAGCAATAATCCATATCTTGAGAAATCTGATCGGTGGTGGATTTGGATGTTCTTATAGAAATTTTGGAAAGCTCTGCTAAGATGGCAGAATCAACATATCTCCTTTGCGGGATTCACTCCTCAAATTTCATGATTAGTAATTTCTTTGGCGTCGGTAGAGAATGTTACAATTGCTCGAGATTTTAGAGTGTAGACGGCGATTGGCTTCATCACAAGAACAAGCCCTTACGATGACTTCATCGATTTCTAAACTTGAACAAGAGCATATAATTCTCGGGATCAATTAAAATTCATGTTGATGAAAGCAAGACTATTCAAGACCGCATTGCTGATTTTAAAGGAAGAAATCTTGCAATTTGGAGAAGAAGAATCATGAGCGAGGTTTTAATCATTCGGGATATTGAAGAGAAGATACTGGTGAATGCTCAATCTATTGATGTTGAAAAATCCGCACAACTTCAAGGTAAAGAAATGATCGCTTCTTTGGAGAATAAGCTTCTTTGGCGTTCCGATCATGCGAGACTTATTTTGAAGAAAAAATCTAGACATGATGCAAACTCGAAGCAATTGAAAGAAGATTTGCTCAGATATTCAGAAGCAATGGGAATTACAGAGGATCTTTGAATCATGTAATTTTAAACATGTGATATTTGCTTTCGTGTTTCTTGGATGTAATTTATCATATATCTCATGATAGTATTTTGGGATGTTTTATGATGGTATATATTTTCTATCTTGCATATTGATGATACTTATACTAGTATTGTCAAATTATATTTATATGATAATTTTATTATACTTATATTTTTATCAATATTATCAAGTTATATTTATTCTCTATATAATAATTTCATTACACATTTTTTATAATTTCTTAACCTTTTATGCTTTGTTAGTACGGGATCTTCTAGGTGAATATTTAAATTGGCGGTGCTAAGTTTCAATTCAATTAGCCACACACAATTTATGCTCATGAGTAGTGGAGCGTGCGCACACACACGATTTAAGCTCATGAGTAGTGGAGCATTTATGGGTCTTATGTGATGGCCTTTGTAACTCTCTAGAGTTCGCTTTTGGGCTTCTCACGCCTTGAGCTCATGGTCACGGTCCATCGAGAGGGCCCATTGGCACTCTACGGACGGTGAGTGTTGGATTTACGCGCGAGGTTGGCCACGGTAACTCTCTCAGAGTTCACGGGGCTCGCAAGGCTACCTTTGGGCACCAAATCTAGGGTCGCCGGATCCATCAATGAGTAGGTTTAAGCCCTTCCTCACGAGTTACTCTGAAATCAAACCCTAGACACGGAGGGTCTTACGCACGGTTGGCATAAAGCTCGCACCGCGGCCCCTGTTTTCTTCGTCGCAAGGTCGAGCCCATTCACGGAGGGCATTTTCATCCGTTCCCCGTGGCGCTGTAGGAAGCTATACTCCTGATGACGGCATGGGAATTACGGTGACTAGTCTTCGCGGATTTATGGCCTTGACCGTTTGTTTTTGAAGTTGTTATTGGAGTAAAACGAGAGTATGTTGACGTAACGGGACTTGAAAAGAGGGGAGGAATTGGAGTCTCGTTTGATTCTGTGTGTTTCCGTGCTTTTAACCGATTGGTGAGTTGATACTATAGAGCGAGCTTGTTTGTGGTGATATGGGCACCGGGGATCCTATCATCGGTGCTTTGCCTTTAGCTTTTCTCGTCCATTTGGTCTTCGGGCGACGACCAAAATTTGGAAAATCTTGTGACTGAGAAGCTATAGTAGTAGCTTGTTCAGGATAAATATTTGAGGAGAAATTGAGCTCGGGTTTTCTTCTTGCTATGCTCAGCGTGATTGGTCCCTCGGCTCTTTAGTGCAACAATTTTACTTTGCGGTTTTTTAAGGTTTTGCTTTCGTCTTTTTAGACAAGACCAAAGTCAGTTTCATCACTCTCTTGTGGTTGAGGTGAAACGGAAATGACTCTAGCATTCATTGGAATCACTTTGCGCTTGCTTGTAGTGCTTGCTTTCAAATACGCTTCAGAATTTGGTTTGGCGCATATTCAATTATGAACCCAGTGGCGATAAATCGGAAGTTCACTTTTCTCGCGATATTAGCCATTAGTAGTGTTGTGTGATTGAATTCAGGTACCTTCAATAATAAAACATACTTGAAATTAGTACATGAAAGATTAAGTAAACTATCTTGGAGATGAAGGGGAGGATGTTCCCATTGAGAGTCGCCATTTTGGCCAAATAGACGCCAAAAATAGTGACGAGAGTCTTGCAACTTTCCCAATGTTAATGTTAAATAAGATATGTTCCCCAGTG
Organism: Magnolia changhungtana; assembly: GCA_030180095.1. Taxonomy (NCBI): domain Eukaryota; kingdom Viridiplantae; phylum Streptophyta; class Magnoliopsida; order Magnoliales; family Magnoliaceae; genus Magnolia; species Magnolia changhungtana. The sequence goes on from JASAUF010000605.1 coordinate 9,077, forward strand.
GAGTCGCCATTTTGTTTCGACAAGGAAACAAAGGTATTTTGTTTGGGAAAATAATCTTATTTAAACATAACAATGAAATAATTATAAAGACAACCATCATACTTTATTGATTCTGAATTCATTTACATCCTCTGATATCCCTTGATTCTAAGATAGCTTACAAAGAACTCATTACAAATGTCAATTATTATAGCTAAATATAATTTTCGGCAGCATAACAGCAATGATCTCAATCATCTCCAATGACTTAGGAGGAATAGACAAGTCGATCAACAAGTCTTCAAGAGAACGAAGATTCTATGAAGACATTTCGGTGTTATTTTGGTCATCTCCTAAAACTTAGGAGGAATACGACTCTTCGTCAATGATTCTTCCTTTCTCTTGATCAAGAAGAGCTTGAAGCTTTGAGGACTCAATTATTCCAGGACTCAATCATTCCGAAATGACATTTCAGCCCATTCTTTAAAAAGCGCCAAGCAATAGGTACGCGCGGGTCAGCAGCAAACTATATGCTTTTGCGACTCATTGCGCAAACCATAAAAAGCACTCTCTGTTTGCCCATGTTGACCGGATGCAAACTTCAGTGAGTCCAATACTCCTTCCACAGCACGGTCACACAAAGCGGGGAGTCCGGTACTCCGCACCTCTGTCTTCTCTTTCGTCTTTGCTTCACTTGAAATCTTGAACCCCTTTTTAGAGAAGGAATGGGGTATTTATAGACATTTTCACCAATGGAAATCTCGGATCTGGTCGATGTGGGACAAAAATATCATCCAACTATTTTTATCACATCATTATAGACTTTCTTGCGGACACGCGCTATGTAAACAATATATTTCTTTACGCGGTCATGCGCAATCCTTCAATCTCGCGCAAACCTTCTTCTTTCCTTAACCCGCGCAATCCTTACACTTTGCGCGTTTACAAGCATTAAGTATTTCTCTTTGCGACTCAATGCAAAGTGGTCTTCAAGTTGTTTCTTTGATGTTTAAAACTGATTTCTTGATCTTTCTTATCTTTCACTTCCATGCTTATTTTATGCCTCAACAGCTCTTTCATTCCTGACTGCAATTGTCATATTTCGAGACCATTTTGGCATCTGTATGTGGGATCGCGGTCGTCGGTCTTGAATGTTCCTTCATCTCTGTGTGCAATAGTAACCCTCATTCCTCTCTCTTCGGAGGATGAATTAGATTGGTTACTTATCAAGCTTCCAAATGGGACCAGAATTGCCTAATTCAAAGATAATTAGATATACCAAAAGCACGTTGGAACTCTTCGATCGTCATTTTTCAATATAGATTGTTAATCTTTCCAAATCGCGCAATCCAACGAAGACGCCCATAACTCCATCGTTTGATGTGGGATTTGGTCAATTTTTGGTCATCTGAAAGGTACTTTAGTGTTCTTTCATTCCTGACTAGAATCGTCATATTCCGAGACCATTTTGGCAACTGTAAGTGGGATCACAGTCGTCGGTCTTGAATGTTCCTTCATCTCCTTGTCTAATAGTAACCCTCATTTCTCTCTCTTTAGAAGACGAATTTATACTATTTCTAGTTCATTGGAATGATAACTTGTCAAGCTTCCAAATGGGACCAGAATTGGCTAATTCAGAGACCCTTCAATATCCTAAAAGCACGTTGGAACTCTTCGATCGTCATTTTGCAATATGGATTGTTAATCTTTCCAAATCGAACGATCTAATGGAGATGCCAATAACTCCATTGTTTGATGTAAGATTCGGTTGATTTTTGGTCATCTAAAAGGTACTTTAGTGCTCTTTCATTCCTGACTGGAATCGTCGTATTCGAGACCATTTTGGCATCTGTAAGTGGGATCGCAGTCGTCGGTCTTGAATTTTCCTTCATCTCCTTATCCAATAGTAACCCTTATTACTCTCTCTTCTGAGGACGAATTTAGACTGATTCTAGCTTATTGGAATGGAAACTTGTCAAGCTTCCAAATAGGACTAGAATTGCCTAATTCATAAACAATTTGATATCCCAAAAGCACATTGGAACTCTTCGATCATCATTTTCAATATGAATTGTTAATCTTTCAAAATTGACCAATCCAACAGAGACGCCCATAACTCCATCGTTTGATGTGGGATTGGTTCAATTTTTGGTCATCTGAAAGTTAGTTTAGCGCACTTTCATTCCTGACTGGAATCATCATATTCCATTCCCATTTCGACATCCGTAATTGGGAACGCAGTCGTCGGTCCTGAATGTTTCCTTCATCACCTTGTCCTATAGTAACCCTCATAACCCTCTTTTCAAAGGTCGAATTTAGACTATTTTGAGCTCATTGGAATGGTAGCTTGACAAGATTCCAAATTGAACAAAAATTGGCTAATTCAGAGACCGTTCAATATCCTAAAAGAACGTTAGAACTGTTCGATCGTCATTTTGCAATATGGATTGTTAATCTTTTCAAATCGTGCGTTCCAACGGAGACACCCATAACTTCATTGTTTGACGTCGGATTGGGTCAATTTTTGGTCATCTAAAAGGTACTTTTATGTTCTTTCAAACCTGACTGGAATCATTGTATTTCGAGACCATTTGGGTATCTGTAAGTTGGATCGCATTCGTCGCTCTTGAATGTTCCTTCATCTCCTTGTCCAATAGTGAACCTCATTACTCTCTCTTCAGAGGACGAATTTAGGCTGATTCCAGCTCATTAGAATGGTAGCTTGTTAAGCTTCCAAATGGGACCAAAATTGCCTAATTTACTGACAATTCAATATCCCAAAAGCACATTGGAACTCTTCTATCGTCATTTTTCAATATGGATTGTTGATCTTTCCAAAGTACGCGATCCATCATAGATGCCCATAACGCCATCGTTTGATGTGGGATTAGGTCAATTTTTGGTCGTCTGAAAGGTACTTTAGTGCTCTTTCATTCCTGACTAGAATCGTCATATTCTGAGACCATTTGGGCATCCGTAAGTGGGATCACAATCGTCGGTCCTGAATGTTTCTTTAATCTCCTTGTTCGACAGTAACCCACATAACTCTCTCTTTAGAGTTTTAATTTAAACTATTTCCAGCTCATTGGAATGGTAACTTGTCAAGCTTCTATATGGGACCGGAATTGCCTAATTCAGAGACAATTCAATATCCCAAAAGCACGTTGGAACTCTTCGATCATCAGTTTTCAATATGGATTGTTAATCTTTCCAAATCGCGTGATCCAACGGAGACGCCCATAACTCCATCGTTTGATCTGAGAGTGGGTCAATTTTTGGTCATCTAAAAGGTACTTTTGTGCTCTTTCATTCCTGACTGGAATTGTCATATTTCGAGACCATTTGGGCATCCGTAAGTGGGATAACAGTCATCGGTCCTGAATGTTTCCTTGATCTCTTTGCCAATAGTAACCCTCATAACTCTCTCTTCAGAGGTCGAATTTAGAATATTTCAGGTTTTTGGAATGATAATCAATCAAGCTTCAAAATGGGACCAGAATTAAATAAGTTAGAAACTGTTCAAAATCCCAAAAGGACGTTGGAACTCTTTGATCGTCATTTTTTAATATGGATATTTAATCTTTCCAAATCGCGCCATCTAATGGAGTCACCCATATGTTTCGACAAGGAAACAAAAGTATTTGATTTGGGAAAATTATCTTATTCAAACATAACAATTGGACAATTATAAAGTCAATCATCACACTTTATTGATTCTGAATTCATTTTACATCCTCTGATATCCCTTGATTCTAAGATAGTTTACAAAAGAATTCATTGTATGTTACGACTATCATAATCAGATATGAATTTTGACAGTATAACGGCCATGATCTTAGTCCTCTCCAATGACTTAGGAGGAATAGACAAGTCAATCAATAGTCTTCAAGAGAACAAAGATTCCGGCAGCATTTCGGTGCTATTTCGGTTATCTCCTGAAACTTAGGAGGAATACGTCTCTTCGTCCATAACTCTTCCTTTTCTCCCGAATAAGAAGAACTTGAAGATCTGAAGACTCAAACCATTCTGACAAACATAATGACCCATTGTTGCTGCTGCAAGCAATCGGATCGCTGGTCAGCAAACGATATGCTTGCGCGGGTCCGCGCAAACCATAAGAAACACCCGCCTTTGCCTTGCGCGCGGGGGCGCAAACTTCCAGAGTCCAATACTCCTTTGCGCATGGTCGCGCAAAGTGCAGGAGTCCAATACTCCGCACCTTCTGTCTTCTCTTTCGTCTTTTCTTCACTTCTGAAATCTTCCAACCCCTTTTGAGAGAAGGAACGGGGTATTTATAGACATTTTCACCAGTGGAAATCTCAAATCTGGTCGATGTGGGACAAAAATATCATCCAACGATTTTTATCGCATCATCATAGACTTTTTGCGGACACGCGCAAACGATATGCTTTGCGCGGTCTCGCATAAACCCTCAATCCCGCGCAAACTGTCTTCTGCGCAAACTCTTCACTTTGCGCGGTCTGCTGAATTAATTCCCTTTGTGCGATCCCGCGCAAAGTGGTCTTGAAACTAATTTCTTTTGATCTTTCTAACTTATTTCTTGATCTTTCTTGTCTTTATTTTGCTTATCTTTATGCCTCAACAGATGCCCCCTTGATCCGTTCTTTGTTTTATAGAAAATCAAAGAAAAGGATCAAATCATTCCTTTTTTACAAGGTTTGCGCGACCCCGCGCAAAGCTATGGTCGAGTACCATACTCGGTCATAAAGCCTATAAATAGTCCAATCACCTAGTCATTTTCACTGAACTGTTTCTCTGCTAGAACTCCGCTCCGGCGATTTTATTCCGCGCAAACTTCTGACTTTGCGCGACCTCACGCAAAGCGTCTCACTTTGCGCGACTTCCTCTGAACTTGAGATTTTCCGCGCAAACCCTTATACTTTGCGCGACCTGCTCAAAGTACCCTGCACTTAGAAATTTTCAACACTTAGTCATTTTTCTTCTTTCTTCATTTCCTACTTTGTCACCTATCTTTCTTCCTCTATCTTTCCTCATGGCTCGTATCAAACAAACAACCCGTCTTGTGTCTCCTTCTGATTCACCCTCTGATCAACCTCCTGCTAAGCGGACAAAGACAACTTCCAGAAATCTCGCTTATTTCAAAGAACCTGTTCTTCCCACCTTTGATTTTTCGACCGCATTAAGTCTTTACCCTCTCCCATCCACAGATCCATATCATTAGGAGATATTAAATGTCCTCCTAAACATGGTAGAGAATATGACTGGGACGAATGGTTGAAATCCACAACTCACATTCGTACCGATAGTGAGAGACCACCTCTCCAAGAAGATACTCCTCCTGCTTCTCGTCCGAAGAAAACTCGCCACAATAAGGCGAAAGAGTTTGCAGAAAAGATCAAGGAACACAAGAAAAAGCGGCTTCAGAACTCGTGGGACTCAGTACGAGTGGTTGAAGGAGTCATGAAGTTTGACAACCCTCATGCAGAGGGTATGACAATCATTCCTATCAAGGTATATCGCCATCAGTCTATGCTAGACTGTGAATCTAGAGATTGTGTCCATGGCGAAAGGCTGATGTATACCGAATCATGGGCCTCAAGAGAGCCCCGAATCTTAGAAGGAACTATTCAAGCTCAGAAGCCGCGACAGAACGTAGGAGAAGCTCGTCCCATGATCTTCTTGACTCCCTTCCATAGTCCTCATGATCTCTTTCCTTCTCATTTCTATGAGACGGTGCGACAGCGCTTCAGAGATCGAGAGCAACTCGGGGCCAAGCAGAATTTCGCATTAGGGGCTTGTTAACTGCCCGTCGCTATTATTCTGAATGGGCGGAAGCTATCTTGCTGAAGCATACGAGCACTCTTGCAAAGATAGGCCTTTACGATGCAATAGAAGTAACCTCAAAATACTTCTATCGGGAACCCAATGTTCTAAAAGGCTTCCTTGAATATTGGTCGCCTACAACCAACTCCTTCCATTTTCCTTATGGCGAAATGAGCCTATCTCTTTGGGACCTTCATCGTATATATTTGGTCTCACAATAACAGGCAAATTCTATGATGAATTCATTTCCAACCAACAGAGAATTAGCCTTTGTATCTTCCCCGGACCGCAAGCCTTCCATCTCTGAGACTACCATAGAGCTATTCAAAGAAATGGGCAAATTTCCCAACTTCCACAAAATTCCCCCTCTACAATGGCTGGCTCATTTCTCTAGAGGTCTCAGGTATTTACCAATTTGATCATTATTTTCTTCTTTATATTCTTATTATTTCGCCATTCCCATATATTAACCTCCTTCATTTTCTTTGAAGGTTTAAAGTATTGCCGCTCGAAAGAATTGACTAAGCTCCGAGATACGATAAGAGGAAAGCAGAATATAGCCCTTTTGGAGAACTTGCAAGCATTCTTGGCTTCTTGGCTAAGCTTGGTTGTATTGCCCACTCAAGTGGGCGGATGTTTCGATCCTCTTGTCTTTGTTGTTGCCGGCGCTTTAGCAGAGGGTCATAAATATTCTCTTGCTCCTCCTGTATTATGTTCTATCTACAGGGCCCTTGGAGAAATAGCTACCCATGTAAAAGACCCGACTCTGGGAGCTTCATCTGCGCATACTTCTTGGCATTATTTTACAGGGTGGCTTGGAGTTTATTTCCCTTGGACCTTTGAGGTCTCGGAGCAAGCATATTCTCATCCTTCTCATCTTCCTCTCTGGTTCTTTCAACAAAGAGCAATGGCTAGAAGGGCGTATGAGTGGGTTGCAAATAAGATTCGAGATGATGATCAGATAAACTTCTTTCAGTTCCGCCTTTATCGCTATACCACAGACACAGACATGGTGGACAACGAGACTCTTACTTAAGCAGAGAGAGCTTTCTTCTTTTCTATTCGCTCATGCAGTTTGCCTCTGCGGGAAGGGATAGAATTCTGGAGAGAACCTTACTACCCCAATCGTTTTGCTCGTCAATTTGGTTATGATCAAACTGTGCCACAAGACTGCGGGTTGGTTACCAGACAAATGCGCTATTATGGAACTGGTCCTCTTAACTGGGCCATGATATGGAAACAATTCTTTGAATGGCTGCGTTGGCTCTTTTTTCATAATTCAGGTTATGATCGCATAGTCAGGTACATCATATAGCTGGATGCGATGGTGGGATCACCAATCATACACAGTTAATAAATGTTTGCCGATAGATTCTTCTATCTTTCTTCATCCACCCAGTGAAGGGTAGAAATTTAGAGAGCGAAATTGGCTATATTAGGAGAAGAGCCATGCATCTCATCCTGGAGAGATTTGCGAGAAAGATATCATTGGAAGATCCCATCCGTGAAATCAAGCCCATCAACACTTTGGATGGTGGTTTGCCCACGGAGATTTAAGAGAATTTGAGAAATCTCGTCGGGATTCTTCAAACCAGTGAGATAATCTTTGAAGGTACATCTTCTCCAATTCTGCGAGGCTATGAGTGGTTTAAGAAGGACCAGGCTATTGGTACTTCCACATCTCCTCCCTGACCCCTTGGTCCTAGTCCATCTTCTCCGATGACTAGATCAAGAACGCATTTGCAATCATCATCCCCTATCCTCAGGAAAGAATTCGACCGACCTCTGCTTCCCTATAGTCCAAGAGCACATCTGGGAGAGCGACCAACCCGTTTCTTATAAAGGGAAGCAAGTTATCGTTGAAGAAGAAATTTTGGGAGATGAAAGTTCAACTTCATCATCAAGTACAACTGAATCTTCGCAAGATGAAGATAGCGGAGATAGCGATAATGATAAAGATGATGACTTTGAAGAAGGTGAAGTTGATATTGGCGAAGAAGAGGAAACAGCTGCGAAAGAAGTTGAGATAGAATCCTCTCCTGCAACTGCTAAGACTCCTTCTAGCATTAATGTTCCTGCTAAATCTCCTGCAGCTGAGGAAGATGAAGAGGAGCCTTTAGATTATGGAGAATATGGGTATTCACCAGGTAAAAGAAAATTTTCATATACATATCTTGATTTATATTATAACAACTATTATTTATTTAAAATCATTGCATCTCCCTTTTTAGGTGCTCAAGTTGCAGAAATAGGTGCTATCTCTTCAGTGAGCCCTCTTGTGGTATCTTCACCAAGAGCACCTGTAGTTCCATTGGTAGTACAGAGAGTAGTGGCTCGTGAAATTATATTTCCTACAGAAACTACTGACTTGCCAACTCCGGCTACCAGAGATTCTAGTACAGAAGCTAGAGCACCATCTTTTGCTGATATGGTGGGACTTGGTCCTTCCATAGCTCAAAGAGCTTCTCCTTCTGTTAGTCGTGTTCCAGTGACAGGTATATATATGCACTGCTTATCGTTACTCAAGACTATATATATTTCATAATAATATATTGAATATCCTTCTTCTTTTACTATAGGAACTTATCCCTGCAGCGGTGCGGCTAGTTCTGATTCTGTAACCACTACTTCTGAACTATCATCCTTTGCGAATATTCTGCTCACAAAATGCTTATGGTGAAACATTCTCATATTAGCAATAATCCATATCTTAGAAACCCTGATCAATGGTTGGACTTGGATGTTGCTATAGAAAATTTGGAAAGCTCTGCTAAGATGGCCAGAATTAACATATCTCCTTTGCGGGATTCACTCCTCAAATTTCGTGATTAGTAATTTCTTTAGCGTCGGTAGAGAATGTTACAATTGCTCCTGAGATTTTAGAGTGTAGAAGGCAGTTGGCTTCATCACAAGAACAAGCTCTTTTGACAGCTTCATCAATTTCTAAACTTGAACAAGAGCATATAATTCTTCAGGATCAATTAAAGATTCATGTTGATGAAAGCAAGACTATTCAAGACCGCATTGCAATTTTAAAGGAAGAAATCTCGCAGCTGGAGAGGAAGAATCATGAACAGGTTTTAATCATTCAGGATGTTGAAGAGAAGATACGGGTGAATGCTCAATCTATTGATGTCGAAAAATCCGCACAACTTCAAGGTAAAGAAATGATCGCTTCTTTGGAGAATAAGCTTGCTGGCGTTCCTGATCATGCGAGACTTATTTTTGAAGAAAAATCTAGACATGATGCAGCTCAGGCGCAATTGAAAGAAGATTTGCTCAGATATTCAGAAGCAATGGGAATTCTGAGAGGATCTTTGAATCATGTAATTTTAAACATGTGATATTTGCTTTCGTGTTTCTTGGATGTAATTTATCATATATCTCATGATAGTATTTTGGGATGTTTTATGATGGTATTTTTTTTATCTTACATATTGATGATACTTATACTAATATTATCAAATTATATTTATATGATAATTTTATTATATTTATATTTTTATTAATATTATCAAGTTTTATTTATTCTTTATATAATAATTTCATTACATTTTTTTTTTACAATTTCTAAACCTTTTATGCTTTGTTAGTACGGGATTCTCTAGGTGAGTATTTAAATTGGCGGTACTAAGTTTCAATTCAATTAGCCACACGTAGTTTATGCTCATGAGTAGTGGAGCGTGCGCACACACACAGTTTAAGCTCATGAGTAGTGGAGCATTTATGGGTCTTATGTGATGGCCACTGTAACTCTCTAGAGTTCGCTTTTGGGCTTCTCACGCCTTGAGCTCACGGTCACGATCCATCGGAGGGGCCCATTGACGCTACCGGACGGTGAACTGTTGGATTTACGCGCAGGGTTGGCCACGGTAACTCTCTAGATTTCGCAGGGCTCGCAAGGCTACCTTTGGGCACCAAATCTAGGGTCGCCGATCCATCAATGAGTAGGTTTAAGCCCTTCCTCACGAGTTACTACGAAATCAAACCCTAGACTGGAGGGTCTTATGCATGGTTGGCATAAAGCTTGCCTTTGCGGCCCCTGTTTTCTTCGTGCAAGGTCGAGCCCATTCACGAGGAGGGCATTTTCATCCGTTCCCAGGTAATGCGCTGAAAGCTATACGAGGACGGCATGGGAATTACGGTGACTAGTCTTCGCGGATTTATGGCCTTTTAGGCTTTGAATCCTTGACTTCATCGACTACCCGCATGGGTGCGCACGATGGTCTTCGCGGGCTTTTAGGGCCACTGACTCCTCGCTGCATTGCCCGAATGGCGATCTTCATGGGTCTTACGTATAGTTGGCCGGCCCTTTTAGAGCTTGATCCTTTGAGAGCATTTTTTTTTTCGAGCTTGATCTTTTTGATTTGGCTCAATTTGGCTCTTTTAGGATTTGGCTTGGCTATACTGCCTCTTTGATTGATATTGATACATCCTTGCTCTTAATTATATCTTCAAGAAGGTCCGTGCCTTGTAAGGCAATAATATTTATCTTCAATCTTCAAGAAGATCCTATGCCTTGTAAGGCCATAATATTTATGATCATCATCATTTGCCAATATAGTATATATTTCCGGAATATCTTCGAGAAGATCGGCAATAATTTTTATACTTTTGATAGTATCTTCAAAGAAATTCCTTGTCTTGTAAGGCAATAATGCTTTCGTCATATCCTTGCAAGAAAATTCGTGCCTTGTAAGGCAATTTTCAAGAGAATCTTCAAGATAATGATATTGCCTTTATCATACTTAATTGGTGATGATGATGATCATACTTAATTGGTGATGATGATGATCATATATATATTTTCTAGATTTTGACGCTTGATAATTGACATGCTTGTGAATTTCCTCTCTCCTTTGTTTGACATATAGACATGATTTTATTCATCTTTGCCCCCTTTTGATACGGAATCATGATGCTGATAATATTCTGGATCAAAATCCATACGTCTATTTTAGGGATAGTATCTTTTGATGAAATGGGCGTTGACGAGTATACCGATACCCTATCCTTCTTGATTTGTGATTCTATATGCCCCATTGGAATATACTTCTTTTACCACATATGGACCGTCCCATTTAGGCTCGAACTTGCCCCCTGTCCGGTGAGTGACCACTATAGGTCTTTTCAACATTAACACCATATCCCCTTTTTGAAAGAGCGGTATTTAAACTTTGTTTATCAAAAGCGGCCGATATTCGGCACGATATGATATGCATTTACAATTCTTGGTTGCAAGCGTTTCTCATCAAGCAAGATCTAATTCTTTCAAACCTTATTTTGCATTTTCATCATCATGTTATAGGACTGATGTCTTGCTATTCGGAGTGATGCCACACGCATTTCAATCGGGATAAGCTTGCCTCCATACCATAGATTAATGAATACGGTGTTGCCCCTGTTGCTGTACGATAAGTGGTTCTGTAGGCCCATAATGCTTCTTGTAACTTTTCATCCCAATCGCGCTTATTGCCTGTCACTGTTTTCTTCATAATCTTAACAATTGTTTTGTTAAACGCCTCTGCTAGTCCATTAGCTGGAGGATAGTAAGGGGTTGAAAAAGAATGTTGGATACCGAACTTCGACATAACTTTTCCATGCCTCTATTTTTAAAAGGGTGCCATTATCAGTGATGATCTTCTTCGGAATACCATGACGGTATATTATAGCATGACGGATGAAATTGACCACGTCTTTCTCTTTAACATTACGCAAGGCGACTGCTTCGGTCCATTTGGAGAAATAATCTGTTGCTGCCAGAATATACTGTTTTCCTTTGGATGAAGGAGGATTTATAGGACCAATAACGTCGAGTCCCCAGGCTGAGAAAGGCCAAGAAGCAACAGACTGATGTAATTCTTCTGGAGGAACATGTATTACATCTCCGTGTATTTGACATTCATGACACCGCTTTGCATATTCTATCGCATCTTTAAACATAGTAGGCCAATAATAACCCATTCGATGCACTCTATGGCATAAATTCCGAACTTGACTTGATGTGCTCCACATTCACCTGAATGTGCCTCCTGCAGCATTTGGTTTGCTTCTTGCTTGTCCAAGCACCTTAACAGCATTCCATTATAAGATTTTCTATATAATACTTCACTGCATATGATAAATTTTCTTGATCGCTGCTTAATCTATCTGTCTTTGTGTATTATCTTCTGGCAAAATATTATATTTGAGATAATTAACAAAAGGCTGACGCCAATCATTCATTGTTACCTCCAGACAGGATATAGGCAACATTTCAACGGTTTCTTTGATAACTTTGCGGATGGCAGGAATCTTCTTTCTTCTATAGTTACCTAAAGAGGACTTCGGTTTGTGCGAGGATAAAGCCACATTGCTAAAGCTAAATTAAAGCATCGCTTTTGCATTCTCGACCGTGGTATGTGTTTAATTTCCACGAACGTAATTGTTCAAGCAAGCATTGTTGTGCCTTAGATAATAAGGCAAAAGTTCTTCTTTCCTTACCTCAATTTGTCAATTGATTTACAATCAATTTAGAATCTCCAAAGATATGCAATGATTTTATTTCCATTTGCTGTGCTATTTCCATTCCGATGATAAGAGCCCTGTATTCAGCTTCATTGTTCGTGCACGCAATACCCAACGTGAAAGAGTATGGTAATAAATCGCCCTGAGACGTAATGAATATCACTCCTGCCCCCGCTCCCGATACTCGGCGAGACCATCAAAATACATCGCAAAGATTCTGAAATTCACCAACATAACCTGTTCATCTGGGAATTCATCATTGATTTCTTCATTTTCTGCTATAGGATGTGCTGCGAGAAAGTCTGCCATAGCTTGTCCTTTCACTGCTTTCGCAGGCTTATATGAAATAGTATATTCTGATAACAACAGCATCCACTTGGCTAGTCTTCCCGATAACATTGGCCTGGTCATCAAGAATTTTATCGGATCTGCTCTTGAGATCAGAGTTATATCATGGGAGAGACAATAATGCCTTAACTTTTGCACAGCGAATACCAACGCCAAACATTCTTTTTCAATCGGAGAATAATTGGATTCTGCCCCCATCAGTGTTCGGCTTAGATAATAAAGAGCAGTTTCTTTTCCGGCTTCGTTTACCTGTGCCAACAAAGCACCCAAAGAATTTGTAGCGGCAGATGTATATAAGATAAGTGGCTTACCTTTTACTGGAGCTGTTAACACCGGTGGCTGTTTGTTGAGGCATAAAATAAGCAAGGAAGTGAAGAAAAGAATGATCAAGAAATCAGTTTGAAGATGAAAGAAAATAAACTTCAAGACCACTTTACGCGGAGTCGCGCAAAGTGAAATAATTACACAAAGACCTCGCGAAAATGAAGAGTTTGCGCGGATTGAACTGAAGGAGAAGTTTGCGCGAGATTGAGGGTTTGCGCGAGACAAGGTCAAAGTATATTGTTTGCGCGTGTGCGCAAAGAATCTATAATGATGCGATAAAAATAGTTGGATGATATTTTTGTCCCACATCGACCAGATCTGAGATTTTCATTGGAGAAAATGTCTATAAATACCCCATTCCTTCTCTAAAAAGGGGTTCGAAGATTTCAGAAGTGAAGCAAAGACAAAAGAGAAGACAGAAGGTGCGGAGGGCCGGACTCTCCCGCTTTGCGCGACTACGCGCAAAGGAGTATTGGACTCCTGGAAGATTGCGCGAGACCGCGCAAAGCATCTGAGTGCTTTTATGGTTTGCGCGGACCCGCGCAAAGCATATCGTTTGCGCGGACCCGCGCAAACCTATTGATTGGCAGTTTTTGACAGCAATGGGTTGAAATGCTGTCGGAGTGATGGGAGTTCTCAAAGCTTCAAGTTCTTCTTAATCAAGAGAAAGGAAGAGTCATCGACGAAGAGGCGTATTCCTCCTAAGTTTCAGGAGATGATCAAAATAATACCGAAATGCTGCCGGAATCTTCATTCTCTTGAAGACTGTTGATTAACTTGTCTATTCCTCTTAAGTCATTGGAGATGATTGAGATCATTGCTGTTATGCTGCCGAAAATTACATTTAGCCATAATGATTGACATTTGTAATAAGTTCTTTGTAAGCTATCTTAGAATCAAGGGATACCATAGGATGTAAATGAATTTAGAATCAATAAAATGTGACAGTTGTCTTCATAACTATTTCATTGTTATGTTTGAATAAGATTATTTTCCCAAATCAAATACTTTTGTTTCCTTGTCGAAACAAAATGGCGACTCCACCGGCTTGAATAATGGAAAAGGAATTCAGATTCCTCTTGGGGTTAATCAGGAAAAGCGAAGAAAATTTCAGGGATTGGGAGCAGAATCAGCAGTAAATACAGTATCAGTTAATACAACCTCAGCTGCACCAGATACCAAGGTAATTGAATATCCCGAAACCGCTCCAAGGCAATTAGAAGACGGGGGGCAACCGACAATAGATGGCTTGCGAGAAATAAATTTGGGAACAGCAGAAGAGCCAAGGAACACATTCATCAGCATTAGCCTTTCAGATCAGGAAACTGAGAAATATGGCCAACTTCTCAAGGAAAATAAGGACGTTTTTGCCTGGACATATGAAGAAATGCTGGATTTGGAACCTTACAGTAGCAATGCATCGATTAAATATTTCTAAAGAAAAGAAACCGGTAAAGCAGGCACAAAGGCGATTTCACCCAGACCTAATTCCGTTAATCGAAAAAGAAGTAAATAAGCTAATAAAGGTTGGGTTTATCAGAGAAGTTAAATATCCCAAATGGATATCAAATATTGTTCCGGTGAAAAAGAAGAACGGACAGATCAGAGTATGTATTGACTTCAGAGATCTGAATGAGGCATGTCCAAAAGACGATTTCCCTCTCCGATAAGAATTACTAATCGATAGCACTACTCAATATGCTATCATGTCCTTTATGGACGGATATGCGAGATATAATCAAATCAGGATGGCACTTTGAAGATGAAGAAGCGACGGCTTGAGCGTAACGCCGCTTGGAATTTATTGTTATAAAGTTATGCCTTTTGGTCTCAAAAATCTTTGGGGCAACATATCAAAGGCAATGAAAAATATCTTCAAGATATGATGCATAAACATGTCGAATGCTATGTTGATGACTTGGTAGTCAGATCGGAGATCATCAAGAACACCGCGAACATCTAGCATCAGTCTTCCGACGACTCAGAAAGAAGCAATTAAAGATGAATCCGGCTAAATGTGCATTTGGAGTGTCTTCTGGCAAATTCCTCGGCTTTGTGGTACGGCACAGAGGAATCGAAATTGATCCAGAAAAAGTTAAAGCTATTCAAAATATGCCGCCACCAACGACGTTGAAGGAATTAAAAAGCTTACAAGGAAAATTGGCATACATTCGTCGCTTCATTTCGAACCTTGCAGGAAGGTGTCAGCCATTTTCTCGGTTAATGAAGAAAGATACAGAATTTGTATGGGATCAGGCTTGCCAGAATGCCTTTGATTCAATTAAAGAGTTATTAAAACAGCCGCCGGTGTTAACAGCTCCAGTAAAAGGTAAGCCACTTATCTTATATACATCTGCCGCTACAAATTCTTTGGGTGCTTTGTTGGCACAGGTAAACGAAGCCGGAAAAGAAACTGCTCTTTATTATCTAAGCCGAACACTGATGGGGGCAGAATCCAATTATTCTCCGATTGAAAAAGAATGTTTGGCGTTGGTATTCGTTGTGCAAAAGTTAAGGCATTATTGTCTATCCCATGATATAACTCTGATTTCGAGAGCAGATCCGATAAAATTCTTGATGACCAGGCCAATGTTATCAGGAAGACTAGCCAAGTGGATGTTACTGTTATCAGAATATACTATTTCTTATAACCTGCGAAAGCGATGAAAAGGACAAGCTATGGCAGACTTTCTCGCAAGCACATCCTATAACAGAAAATGAAGAAATCAATGATGAATTCCCAGATGAACAGGTTATGTTGGCTGAATCTCAGAATCCTTGGCAGATGTATTTTGATGGTCTTTGCTCGAGTATCGGGAGCGGGGCGGGAGTGATATTCATTACGCCTCAGGGCGATTTGTTACCATACTCTTTCACGTTGGGTATCGCGTGCACAAACAATGAAGCTGAATACAGGGCTCTTATCATCGGAATGGAAATAGCACGACAAATGGAAATAAAATCATTGCATATCTTTGGAGATTCTAAATTGATTGTAAATCAATTGACAACGAATTTGAAGTAAGGAAAGAAGAACTTTTGCCTTATTATCGGAAGGCACATTGCTTGAACAATTCTATTATGTGGAAATTAAACACATACCACGGTCGGAGAATGCAAAAGCAGATGCTTTAGCTTGATTTAGAATGGCTTTATCTGCACAAACCGAAGTCCTCTTCAGGGTAACTATAGAAGAAAGAAGATTCCTGCCATCTGCAGAGGTTATTGAAGAAACTGTTGAAATGTTGCCTATATCCTGTCTGGAAGTAACAATGGATGATTGGCGTCAGCCTTTTGTTGATTATCTCAAATATAATATCTTGCCAGAAGACAATGTACAAAGACAGCAGATTAAGCAGCGATCAGGAAAATTTGTCATATGCAGCGAAGTATTATATAGAAAATCTTATAATGGAATGCTGTTAAGGTGCTTGGACAAGCAAGAAGCAAACCAAATACTGCGGGAGGCACATTCAGGTGAATGCGGAGCACATCAAGCTGGCCGGAATTTATGCCATAGAGTGCATCGAATGGGTTATTATTGGCCTACTATGTTTAAAGATGCGATAGAATATGCAAAGCGGTGTCATGAATGTCAAATACACGGAGATGTAATACATGTTCCTCCAGAAGAATTACATCAGTCTGTTGCTTCTTGGCCTTTCTCAGCCTGGGGACTCGACGTTATTGGTCCTATAAATCCTCCTTCATCTAAAGGAAAACAATATATATGCAAGACAACAGATTATTTCTCCAAATGGACCGAAGCAGTCGCCTTGCGTAATGTTAAAGAAAAGACGTGGTCAATTTCATCCGTCATGCTATAATATACCGTCATGGTATTAGAAGAAGATCATCACGATAATGGCACCCCTTTTAAAAATAGAGGCATGGAAAAGTTATGTCGAAGTTCGCATCCAACATTCTTTTTCAACACCTTATTATCCTCCGGCCAATGGATTAAGAGGCGTTTAACAAAACAATTGTCAAGATAATGAAGAAAACGGTGACGAGGCAATAAGCGCGATTGGGATGAAAAGTTACAAGAAGCGTTATGGGCCTACAGAACCACTCATCGTACAGCAACAGGGGCGACACCATATTCATTAATCTATGGTATGGAGGCAGTTATCCCAATTGAAATACAAGTGGCATCACTCGAGTAGCAGTGCATCAATCTATAACAGATGATGAAAATGCAAAAATAAGGCTGAAAGAATTAGACTTACTCGATGAGAAACGTCTAGCAGCACAGCAGCGGTTGCAATCATATCAGGCCAGAATATCGACTGCATTTGATAAACAGGTCAAATATCGCTCTTTCAAAAAAGGGGATATGGTGTTAATGTTGAAAAGACCTATAGTGGTCACTCGCCGGACAGGGGGCAAGTTTGAGCCTAAATGAGGTGGTCCATATGTGGTAAAAGAAGTATATTCCAATGGGGCATATAGAATCACAAATCAAGAAGAACAGGGTATTGGTGTACTCGTCAACGCCCGTTTCATCAAAAGATACTATCCCTAAAGATAGCGTATGGATTTTGACCCAGAATATTATCGGCATAATGATTATGTATCAAAAAGGGGCAAAGATGAATAAAATCATGTCTATATGTCAACAAAAGAAGCTATGAAGAAGAAATTCACAAGCATGTCAATTATCAAGCATCAAAATCCGGAAAATATGGGAAAATATATATGATCATCATCATCACCAAATAAGTATGATAAAGACAATATCATTATCTTGAAGATTCTCTTGAAAGATTGACAAAGTTATATTGCCTTACAAGGCACAAGGATTTTCAAATTTACAAAGATTTTCTTTAAGCTACAAATTGACAAAGCATTATTGCCTTACAAGGCACAAATTCTTGAAGATTCTCTTGAAGATATTATCTAAGTGAGAATTATATTGCCTTACAAGGCATGGATCTTCTTGAAGATATTCGGAAATATCTACTATATTTGCAAATGATGATGATCATATATATATATGCCTTACAAGGCACAAATGAAGATGATGATCATATATATATTATTGCCTTACAAGGCATGGATCTTCTTGAAGATATTATCAAAAGCAAGGATATATCAATATCAATCAAAGAGGCAGTATAGCCAAGCCAAAATCCTAAAAGAGCTAAATTGAGCAAAATCAAAAAGATCAAGCTAAAAAAAAAAAAAAAAAAAAAAAATGCTCTCAAAGGATCAAGCTCTAAAAGAGCCGGCCAACTATACGTAAGACCCATGAAGATCGCCATTCGGGCAGCGGCGAGGAGTCAGTGGCCCTAAAAAGCCCGCGAAGACCATCGTGCGCACCCATGCGGGTAGCTGACGAAGTCAAGGATTCAAAGCCTAAAAGGCCATAAATCCGCGAAGACTAGTCACCGTAATTCCCATGCCGTCTGTATAGCTTCGGCAGCGCCACGGGAACGGATGAAAATGCCCTCCTGTGAATGGGCTCGACCTTGCAGACGAAGAAAACAGGGGCCGCAGTGCGAGCTTTATGCCAACCGTGCGTAAGACCCTCCAGGTCTAGGGTTTGATTTCAGTAGTAACTCGTGAGGAAGGGCTTAAACCTACTCATTGATGGACTGGCGACCCTAGATTTGGTGCCCAAAGGTAGCCTTGCGAGCCCTGCGAACTCTAGAGAGTTACCGTGGCCAACCCTGCGCGTAAATCCAACAGTTCACCGTCCCAGTGTAGCGTCAATGGGCCCCTCGATGGACCGTGACCGTGAGCTCAAGGCGTGAGAAGCCCAAAAGCGAACTCTAGAGAGTTACTGAGTGGCCATCACATAAGACCCATAAATGCTCCACTACTCACGAGCTTAAAGCGTGTGTGTGCGCACGCTCCACTACTCATGAGCATAAGCTGCGTGTGGCTAATTGAATTGAAACTTAGTACCGCATTTAAATACTCACCTAGAAAATCCCGTACTAACAAAGCATAAAAGGTTTAAAAATTGTAAAAAAAATGTGTAATGAAATTATTATATAAAAGTAAATAAACTTGACAATATTAATAAAAAATATAAATATAATAAAAAATTATATAAATATAATTGATAATATTAATAAAAAAAAATATAAATATAATGAAATTATCATATAAATATAAATATAATTTGATAATATTAGTATAAATATCATCAATATGCAAGATAGAAAATACCATCATAAAACATCCCAAAATATTATCATGAAATATATGATAAATTACATCCAAGAAACACGAAAGCAAATATCACATGTTTAAAATTACATGATTCAAAGATCCTCTGTAATTCCCATTGCTTATGAATATACGAGCAAATCTTCTTTCAATTACTTTGATTTGCATCATGTCTAGATTTTTCTTCAAAAATAAGTCTCGCATGATCAGAACGCCATGACAAGCTTATTCTCAAAAGCGATCATTTCTTTACCTTGAAGTTGTGCGGATTTTTCGACATCAATAGATTGAGCATTCACTGTATCTTCTCTTCAACATCTGAATGATTAAAACTGTTCATGATTCTTCCTCTCAGTGCAAGATTTCTTCCTTTAAAATTGCAATGCGGTCTTGAATAGTCTTGCTTTCATCAACATGAATCTTTAATTTATCTGAAGAATTATATGCTCTTGTTCAAGTTTGGAAATTGATGAAATTTGTCGGAAGAGCTTGTTCTTGTGATGAAGCCAACTGCCTTCTACACTCTAAAATCTCAGGAGCAATTGTAATATTCTCTACTGACGCCAAAGAAATTACGGAATCACGAAATTTGAAGAGTGAATCCCGCAAAGGAGATATGTTGATTCTGGCCATCTTAGCAGAGCTTTCCAAAATTTCTATAGCAACATCCAAATCCGACCACTGATCAGGATTTCTGAAGATATGGATTATTGCTAACAGAGAATGTTTCACCATAAGCATTTTGTGAGCAGGAATCTTTGCAAAGGATGATAGTTCAGAAGTAGTGGTTACAGAATCAGAACTAGCCGCACCGCTACGGGGATAAGTTCCTATAGCAAAAGAAGAAGAATATTCAATATATTATTATGAAATATATATAGTCTTGAATGAAGATAATATAGTGCATATATATATATACATCCATTTGGAACACGACTAATGAAGGAGAAGCTCTTTGAGCTATGGAAGGACCAAGTCCCACCATATCGGCGAAAGATGGTGCTCTAGCTTCCGTCTTAGAATCTCAGTAGCCGGAGTTGGCAAGTCGTAGTTTACGTAGAAAATATGATTTCACGAGCCACTACTCTCTGTACTACCAACGGAACTACGGATGCTCTTGGTGAAGATATTACAAGAGGGCTCATTTGAAGAGATAGCACCTACTACGCAACTTGGGCACCTAAAAAAGGGAGATGCAATGATTTTAAATAAATAATAGTTGTTAAAATATAAATCAAGATATATATATGAAAATTTTCCTTTACTGGTGAATATCCATATTCTCCATAATCTAAAGGCTCCTCTTCATCTTCCTCATTTGCAGGAGATTTTAGGAACATTAATGCTAGAAGGAGTCTTAGCGGTTGCTGGGGAAGATTCTATCTCAACTTCTTTCATGACATTTGTTTCCTCTTCTTCCAATATCAACTTCACCTTCTTCAAAGTCATCATCTTTATCTTCGCCATTATCACTATCTCGCTATCTTCATCTGCGAAGATTCGGTTGTACTTGATGATGAAGTTGAACTTTCATCTCCCAAAATTTCTTCGTCAACTTCTTCAACGATAACTTGCTTCCCTTTATAAGAAACGGGTTGGTGCTTCTCTCGGTGCAAGCTCTTGGACTATAGGGAAGAAGGAGGTGGACGAGTTCTTACGGAGGGATAGGGGATGATGATTGTAAACGCGTTCTTGATCTAGTCATCGGAGAAGATGGACTAGGACCAAGGGGTTGTGGAGAAGATGTGAAGTACCAATAGCTGGTCCTTCTTGAACCCTCTGGTCTCTGCGGGGATTGGAGAAGATGTACTGCGGCATCATCGCATCTGATTTGAAGAATCCCGACGAGATTTTTCAAATTCTCTTAATCTCAGGTGGGCAAACCCGACCATCCAAAGTGTTGATGGGCTTGATTTCACGAATGGGATCTTCCAATGATATCTTCTGCAAATTTCTCCAGGATGAGATGCATGGCTCTTCTCAGGAATATAGCGATTCCGCTCTCTAAGTTTACGCCCTTCGGACTGGGTGGATGAAGAAAGATAGAAGAATCTCTTGTGCAAGCATTTATTGACCAAGGTATGATTGATGATCCCACCATCGCATCCGGCTATATGATGTATGGACTATGCGATCACAACCTGGAATTATGAAGAGGAGCCAACACGACTATTCAACAATTGTTTCCATATCATGGCCAGATTAAGAGGACCGTTCCATAACAACGGCGCATTTTTCTTGTAACAACCCTTGATCTTGAGGTACGGTTTGATCATAACCAAATTGACGAGCAAAAGCGACCTGGGATAGTAAGGTTCTCTCCAAAATTCTGTCCCTTCATGAGGTAAACGCATGAGCGAATAGAAAAGAAGAAAGCTCTCTCTCTGCTGAGTAAGAGTTTCATTGTCCACCATGTCGTATCTACGGGATAGCGATAAAGGCGGAATTGAAAGAAGTTTATTTGATCATCATCCGAATTTATTTGCACCCACTCATATGCTCTTCTAGCCATTGCTCTTTGTTGAAAGAACCAGAGTGGAAGATGAGAAGGATGAGAATATGCTTGCTCGAAGCCTCAAAAGTCCAAGGAAATAGACTCCAAGCCATCCCTGTAAAATAATGCCAAGAAGTATGCGCTGTAGATGAAGTTCCAAGAATTGGGTCTTTTATATGAGTAGCTATTTCTCCAAGGGCCCGGTAGATAGAACACAATCTTGGGAGGAGCGAGAGAGTATTTATGTCCCCTCCTCGCTAAAGGCACCAGCCACAACAAAGACACTTGGACGAACAACATCGCCCATTTGGAGTGGGCAAAACGACCAAGCTTAGCCAATAAGCCGAGAAATTTGCAAGCTCTCCAAAAGAGCTATATTCCGCTTTCCTCTTATTGCATCCGAAGCTTTGTTAGTTCTTTGGAATGGCGATCACGAAACCTTCAAAGGAAAAAAAATGAGGAGGTTAATATGTGGGAATGGCTAAGAATAAGAATAGAAGGAAGATCGATTATCAGATTGATAAATACCTGAGACCTCTAGAAAAATGGGCCAGCCATTGAAGAGGGGAATTTTGTGGAAGTTGGGAAATTTGCCCATCTCTTTGAATAGCTCTATGGTAGTCTCGGAGATGGAAGGCTTCGGTCCGAAAAAGACACAAAGGCCAATTCTCTGTTGGTAGGAATGAATTCATCATAGAATTTGCCCGTTATGGTGAGACCAGCTATACGATGAAGGTCCCAAAGAGATATGCTCATTTCGCCGTAAGGAAGATGAAAGGAGTTGGTTGTGGGTGACCAATACTCAAGGAAGCCCTTAGAACATTGGGTTCCCGATAGAAGTATTTTGAGGTTACTTCTATTGCATCATAAAGGCCTATCTTTGCAAGAGTGCTCGTATGTTTTAACAAAATAGCTTCCGCCCATTCGAATAATAGCGACGAGCAATTAACAAGACCTCGATGCGAGTGCGTTGGCCCCGAGTTGATCTCGATCTACGAAGCGTTGTCTCACTTGTCTCATAAAAATGAGAAGGAAAGAGATCATGAGGACTATGGGAAGGAGTTAAGAAAATCATGGGATGAACTTCTCCGATCCTCTGTCGTGGCTTCTTCGAGTTTGAATAGTTCCTTCTAAGATTCGGGGCTCTCTTGAGGCCCATGATTCGGTATACATCAACCTCTCGCCATGGACACAATCTCTGGATTCACTGAGTCTAGCATAGGCGATGGCGATACACCTTGATAGGAATGATTGTCATGCCCTCTCGCATGAGGGTTGTCAAACTTCATGACTCCTTCAACAACTCGCGCACCGAATCCCACGAGTTTTGAAGTCGTTTCTTCTTATGTTCTTTGATTTTTTGCAAACTCTTTCGCCTTATTGCGGCGAGTTTTCTTGAGCGGGAAGCGGGAGGAGTATCTTCTCGGAGAGGTGGTCTCTCACTATCGGTACGAATGTGGGCGTGGTCTTGAGCCATTCATCCAGTCATATTCTCTTCCATGTTTTGGTGGGCATTTAATATCTCCCAAAGATATGGATCTGTGAATAGGAGAGGGTAAAGATTTAATGCGATCGAGAAAAGTCAAAAGTGGGAGAACGGGTTCTTTAAAATAAGTGGATTTCTAGAAGTTGTCTTCATTCTTTTAGCAGGTGGTTGGTCGAAGGAGGTGAGTTTGAAGGAGACACAGAGCAAAGCGGTTTGTTTAATACGAGCCATAAAGAAGAAGAAGAAAAGAAGAAGTCGAGAAAATGGTTAAGTGTTGGAAAATAAAGTGTTGAAAATTTTCTAAGTACAAGAGTACTTTTTGCGAGGTCGCGCAAAGTATATGGTTTTGCGGAAAATTCAAAGTTCGAAGGACGTCGCGCAAAGCTGAAACGGTTTGCGCGTGGTCGCGCAAAGTGGAGGTTTGCGCGGAATAAAATCGCCCTTGAGCGAGTGTGCAGAGAGGAAGTTCGTGAAAATGACTAAGTCGTTGGACTATTTATAGGCTTTATGGCCGAGTACGGTACTCGAGTAGGAGCTTTGCTGTGAGGTCGCGCAAACCTTGGAAGAAAAAGAATGGTTTGATCCTTTTCTTTGATTTTCGAAAAAAAAAGAACGGATCAAGGGGGCATCTGTTGAGGCATAAAATAAGCAAAGGAAGTGAAGAAAAAAGATCAAGAAATCACTTTGAAGATGAAAGAAAAAAACTTCAAGACCACTTTGCGCGTGAGGTCGCGCAAAGTGAAATAATTACACAAGACCGCGCAAAGTGAAGAGTTTGCGCGGATTGAACAGAGGAGAAGTTTGCGCGAGATTGAGGGTTTGCGCGAGACGCGCAAAGTATATTGTTTGCGCGTGTCTGCGCAAAGTCTATAATAGTGCGATAAAAATAGTTGGATGATATTTTTGTCCCACATCGACCAGATCTGAGATTTTCATTGGGGAAAATGTCTATAAATACCCCATTCCTTCTCTAAAAAGGGGGTTCGAAGATTTCAGAAGCGAAGAAAAGGCGAAAGAGAAGAAGAGAAGGTGCGGAGTATTGGACTCTGCACGCTTTGCGCGACCACGCGCAAAGGAGTATTGGACTCTGGAAGTTTGCGCCGACCGCGCAAAGCAATGAGAGTGCTTTTATGGTTTGCGCGGACCGCGCAAAAGCATATCGTTTTGCGGACCGCGCAAACCTATTATTGGCGATTTTTAGCAACAAAGAATGGGTTGAAATCTTTGTCGGAATGATGGGAGTTCTCAAAGCTTCAAGTTCTTCTTGATCAAGAGAAAGGAAAGAATCATCGACGAAGAGACGTATTCCTCCTAAGTTTAGGAGATGATCAAAATAGTACCGAAATCTTGCCGGAATCTTCGTTCTCTTGAAGATTTGTTGATTCGACTTGTCTATTCCTCCTAAGTCATTGGAGATGATTGAGATCATTGCAGTTATCTTTTGCCGAAAATTATATTTAGCTATAATAATTGACATTTGTAATGAGTTCTTTGTAAGCTATCTTAGAATCAAGGGATACCAGAGGATGTAAATGAATTCAGAATCAATAAAGTGTGATGATTGTCTTTATAATTATTTCATTGTTATGTTTGAATAAGATTATTTTCCCAAATCAAATACTTTTGTTTCCTTGTCGAAAAATGAACTTTTTTAAAACTCTTTAATTGAATCAAAGGCATTTGATTGGCAATTCTGCAAATCCCATATCAAAATTCTTCAAAATCTTTCATTATTGACCTTAAAGAAAATGGAATTGATCTCCATTTTTGCGAGTTGAAAAATCATATGAAATTCCTTAATTTGCCAATTATGCCAATTTTCCTTATCGATTTAATCAATTGAAAAAAATCGCAATTTGAATGCCTTAATCTTAAATCTCCCATTAAATCAAAATAAAATTCCTGATCAAAGACTTCAAAGTCGAAGATCACGATCTGGAAAGATTAATTCATTAATGGATTCATCTTTGAATTGCTTTTTTTGAGTCATTGGAAGAATGATGCCAAATGTTGTCATCTTTCTTGATGATCTCAGGATCGATGAAAATCATATCAGCAAATGATAGCATTCAACATAGCACATGTTTATGCATCATATCTTGAAAGATATTTTTCATCATGCTCTTTGATATTCTCAAAGCATTTTGAAGACCAAAAAAGGCATAACTTTATAACAATAAATTCAAGCGGCGTTCGAAGGCCGTCATTCAAGATTCATCTTCGGCGCCATCTGATTTGATTATTGATTTCATCGCATATCCGTCCATAAAGGACATGATAGCATCTGAAGTAGAAACTATCAATTAGTAATTCTGATTATCGGGAGAGGAAGAATCATTCTTTGGACATGTCTCATTCAGATCTCTAAAGTCAATACATACTCTAATTTGTCGTTCTTCTTTTTTAGGAACAATGTTTGATATCCATTTGGGATACTTAACTTCTCGATGAACCCAACCTTTATTAATTTATTTACTTCCTTTTCGATTAACGGAATTAGGTGCGGGTGAAATCGCCTTTGTGCTTCCTTTCTTGGTTTCTTTTCTTTGAAAGAAATATTTAATCGATGCATTGCTACGGAGGTTCAGTCCAGACATTTCTTCATATGTCAGCGAAAACATCTTTATTTTCTTTGAGAAGTTTGCCATATTTCTCGGTTTCGATCTCAAAGGCTAATATGATGAATGTGTTCTTGGCTCTTCTTTGTTCCCAAATTTATTTCTCAGCCATCTATCGTCGGTTGCCCCCGTCTTCTATTTGCCTTGGAGGTTTGGATATTCAATTACCTTAGTATCAAGTAATTGAAGTCATGTTAAGCGATATTATATTCTTGATTGATTGCTCCCAATCCTTGGAATTTTCTTCGCTTTTTCGATTAACCCGAGAGGGATCTGAATTCCTTTCCCATGATTCAAGCCAGGTGGGTTTGTCACAATCAAAACCCATATTTCTCATGATTTTCTTGCTTGTTGCACTGTATTTCTCAAATTTTACGATGCTAACTCTCCATGATATATATTGCTTATATTTTCATTTTCACTTCGATGCGGCGTGAAACTCTATTGGTTCGGGATATTTAGCATGGCTTTGACTTGAAATGTTCTTGGAGAAAATGATGACCAAATGGCTTACATCTTTCGATATTGGGTAATGTAATTGTGTAATTGAATTGTAAGACTTTAATTTGTTCATCAACGACAATAGTGTCATGCGACGGTTGTCCCGGTTGTCTCGAGCGCTTTGGTACAAAATAGAATTTCTTCTTGCAATCTCCGAGAGATCTAGAAGATTCTGCTCTTTCTTCTTTAACTTTATTTATCTGACATCTTTTACGATTCTCTTCCCATCATCATTTCTCATTTCTTGAGAGAAACATTTATAATAGCTAGCATCGCAAAAAGAAAGACTAACTTCCACGTATAGGGTTTTTTGCCAACCATTACTTTACATTCGCATCCCATCTTTAAGATTTGAAGCATTGGTGTAGAGTAGAAGGTATAATATATGTATCTTGATGTATCCACGGCCTTCCCAAGAGAAGGTTATATGTCGTCATGACATTTATAACGTGACATACAACGATAGTAATTAATTCTCCCACTTCTAATGTTACCGTAATTTTTCGAAAGTGCGCGTTGTCCATCTTGATTGAACCCTTGTATCATCATCATCATTCAATGCAAGTGAGAACGCGAAAACCCAATTTAGTAATCATGGAGAGCAAAAAAGATTCACTCTGCGGACCCATTATATCATATCATAATCCTTTTTATCTTCTTCTCACAAATGTATCCTTCTATCATCAATGGCCTGTTATGTTCCTTTTCACCAATTAAATCATCATCGAGAGAAAGATATTCTTGGTAGACAATTCATTTTTTATTATTTCTTTCATCCTTCATTTACGCTTAGTAAAGTTTCTCTCACATCATGATCAGACAGTATAAGCTTGAATCAAACTCTGTCGAAATTCTTCGACAACTTGATGCATCATAAATACTTAATCGTGCGGTATACCCTTCAAGTGACTAACTACATCATAAGCCACTTTTATTCATTGCATCTCCATTTCTACTTTTGTCCTCGAATATTACGTCTTTCGGATCACTTCTTTCCTTATGATTCTTGCTTTTTGCTTTCTGGGACTTGTTATTTGCTTCTGATCATCGCAACGTAATCATTGTTGCATTTCTTATTGACAACTTGATCTTCCTTTTTTTTCATTCCCACGTGTTTTCTTGTATTGACAATACATTTCTTTATTGCCCTTGCATTCTTTTCTTTGCTTCCAATTTGGTTATTATGTCACCTCTATTTATCATTATTTGTATAATGCATTTTAACGTATAACAATTTTCCGTCGGATGCCCCACTAGGCGATGATAACGGCAAAAGTTTCTTTCTCGAGTCCTCGTTGCATCTTGAGCGTTTTTGGTTCTGGTAATTCCAAGATACGCCTTTAACAATTGTTGCATCATAGGCACCACGTCTTCTTTATCAAACTCAAATCCTTCATGTGAATCGAGCATTCGAGCTTTTTTCCACCGTATCTATCCCTTGATTGATTCCGACCTTTCTTTCTTTCATCGGCCTTTTATCTCTTGAACCTTTTGCGTCTTGATTCTTCTTATCCCGATCGATGGTGTTTGTGATTGTCTGCCAGGTATTCTTGACGGATTTCATGATGAAATGCCGGCATCTTGCGAGTCATCGGTTTCAATGCATGGGCTTTGGTAGCCAAATCACGAAAGTTCGATATCAGTATTTGGTGAGTCCAAACGCGATTTCTGTTTCCATAGTTCGAGACACATTTTGACTTGTTCCTTTTCTTCAGGCATTGCCTGCATGATGCCCCAGATGTCTTCCATCATCTGTCTATGAATTTTTTTATTTGGTTCTCCTTCTTCGTTGTCGTGAAGCTGAAGCTAGATTCTGTGATGCTAACATCGCGTTCGACGAAAAGAAGTTTGACATGAAAGCATCTTGCATTTCTTCCCATGTTCGTATGGACCACGGTGCCAAATTTGAATACCACACGAAAGCTTTACTTGTCAATGATGACCCAAATAAGCATAAGCAATATTGAGGGTATCGTGGAAAAATTCCCCATCTTTGGTGATGAAATGCATCGGGTGTTCTCTCACGGTGATCCTTCCCCATTAAATTTATGAAAATCTGGATGCTTAAAATTGGTGGGAATGGAACATCCTCTACCTCTCTTGGGTAGGGTGTCCGGTATCTGAAACGACTGGTATTTGCGCGCTCCCTTTCTATTCTGACTGCTTCTTCGACGACTTGTCTTACGTCATCTTGTGTTATAGCTCTTGTTACTGGAACGGACTCTCGCGATCCTATCACCTGCGGACGGGAACCTTCAGGTTGGTTCTCTTGTCCATTTGTTGCTCCCATCATGGGTGGAGCCACTATTTGGGCTACATTATGTGCCGAGTTGCGGAGCTTCTCGAGGCTTAGGCATTCATCCATTAGCACTCTTTGTGCCTCGCCATTTGATCAACACGTTCTTCGATGGTTGGTCTATTTCCTTGACTGTCTCGCCATGTATCTGCGGCCTCTTGAGGCTTTCATCGAAGAAATTTGTTATTGGAGTAAAACGAGAGTATGTTGACGTAACAGGGCTTGTAAAGAGGGGAGAAATTGGAGTCTTGTTTGATTCTTGTGTACTTCCCGTGCTTTTAACCGATTGAGGTGATACTGATTATAGGCGAGCTTGTTTGAGGTGATATGGGCATCGGAGATCCTATCATCGTGCTTTGCCTTTACGTGCTTATTTCAGTCCATTTGGTCTTGGGGCGACCAAAATTTGGAAAATCTTGTGACGAAGAATTGCTGTAATGGTGGCTCATTTCTTGTTCGGGATAAATCAATGAGAGGAGCGAGCTCGGGTTTTCTTCTTGCTATTATGCATTCGTGTAATTGGTCCCTCGTTCTTGGTACAAACAATTTTGCCTTTGCGACTCTTTAAGGTTTTTGCTTTTGTCTTTCTAGACAAGACCAAAGTCCAGTTTTCCTCACTCTCTTGTGGTTGAGGTGAAACGAAAATGACTCCTGCTGTTACTGGAATCACTTTGCGCCTGCTTGTAGTGCTTGCTTTCGTATGCTCAGGAGTTTGGTTTGGCGCATATTCAATTATGAACCCGGTGGCGATGAATCGGAAGTTCACTTTTCTCGCGATATTAGCCATTAGTAGTGTTGTGTGATTGAATTCAGGTACCTTCAATAATAAAACATACTTGAAATTAGTACACATGAAAGACTAAGTAAACTATCTTGGAGATGAAGGGAGGATTTCCCTTGGACTTTTGAGTTTTGAGCAAGCATATTCTCATCCTTCTCATCTTACTCTGGTTCAAAAATAATGAGCAAAGTCTTGACTTTCCCAATGTTAATGAGTGGGTTGCCAATAAAATTCGAGATGATGACCAGATAAACTTTTCTTTCGATTCGCCTTTATCTTACATTGAAGATACAATGATATGGTGGACAAGAAACGCTACTGCAATGAGAGAGCTTTCTTCTTTTCTATTCGCTCATGCGGTTTACCTCTTCGGGAAGGAACGAATTTTGGAGAGAACCTTACTACCCTGGTCGCTTTGCTTTCGTCAATTTGGTTATGATCAAAAAGCGTGCCACAAGATGCGGGCTAGTTACTATAAAAAATGTTGTTATGGAACCGGTCCTCTTAATCGGGCCATGATATGGAAACATTCTTTGAATGTTGTACGCGTTGGATCTCCTCTTCATAATTCCATTTGTGATCGCATAGTCCGTACATCATATTTGATGCGATGGTGGGATCACCAATCATACTTGGTCACTAAATGCTTGCCGGTGGATTCTTCTATCTTTCTTCATCCACCCAGAAGAAGAAGAAATTTAGAGAGTGGAATCGGCTATATTCGAGAAAAGAGCCATGCATCTCATCCTGGGAGAAATTTGTAGGAAGATATCATTGGAAGACCCCATCGTGAAATCAAGCCTATCAACACTTTGGATGGCTGGTTTGCCACGGAGATTTGAGAGAATTTGAGAAATCTCGTCGGGACTTTTCAAACCAAGCCGCAGACGATGCTGAAGGTACATCTTCTCCAATTCCTGCAGAGACTGCAGTGGTTCAAGAAGGACCAGCTATTGGTACTTCCATATCTCCTTCACAACCCCTTGGTCCTAGTCCATCTTCTCCAATGACTAGATCAAAAACGCGTTTGCAAACATCATCCCCTATTCTCCGAAAAGGACCCACCAAGCATCCGCTTCCCCTATAGTCCAAGAGCACATGCAGGGAGAGCAGCCCAACAAGCCGTTTCTTACAAAGGGAAGCAAGTTATCATTGAAGAAGTTAATGAAGAAATTTTGGAAGATGAAAGTTCAACTTCATCATCAGATACTACTGAATCTTCACAATATGAAGACAGCGGAGATAGCGACAGTTATGAAGATAAAGATGATGACTTTGAAGAGGGTGAAGTTGACATTAGACGGAGATGAGAAACAACACTGCGAAAGAAGTTGAGATGGAATCTTCCCCTGCAACCGCTAAGACTCTTCCTGGTGTAAATGTTCTTGCTAAATCTCCTGCAGCTGAGGAAGATGAGGAGGAGCTTTTAGATTATGGCGAATATGGGTATTCACCAGGTAAAGGAAATTTAATTTTCATATGCATATATTAATTTATATTTTAACAACTATTATTTATTTAAAATCATTGTGTCTCCCTTTTTTAGGTGCCCAAGTTGCAGAAATAGGTGCTATCTCTTCAATGAGCCCTCTTGTGGTAACTTCACCAAGAGCACCCGTAGTTCCATTGGTAGTAGAGAGAGTAGTGGCTCGTGAAATCATATTTCCAACAGAAACTACAGACTTGCCAACTCCGGCTACTAGAGATCTAAGCACGGAAGCTAGAGCACCATCTTTTGCTGATATGGTGGAACTTGGTCCTTCCATAGCTCAGGGAGCTTCTCCTTCTATTAGTCGTATTCAGATGATAGGTATATATATATACGTTGATTATCTTTACTCAAGACTATATATTTCATAATAATATTTTGAATATCCTTCTTCTTTTGCTATAGGAACTCCTTCTTGCAGCGGTGCGGCTAGTTCTGATTCTGTAGCCACTACTTCTGAACTGTCATCCTTTGTGAAGATCCCTGTTCATAAAATGCTTATGGTGAAACATTCCTTTGTTAGCAATAATCCATATCTTGAGAAATCGATCAATGGTTGGACTTGGATGTTGCTTATAGAGATTTTGGAGAGCTCGCCAAGATGGCTAGAATCAACATATCTCCCTTTGCGTGATTCACTCCTCAAATTTCGTGATTCAAGTAATTTCTTTGGCGTCGATGTAGAGAATGTTACAATTGCCCCGAGATTTTAGAGTGTAGAAAGCGGTGGCTTCATCACAAGAACAAGCCTTTAAATGACTTCATCAATTTCTAAACTTGAACAAGAGCATATGATTCTTCAAGATCAATTAAAGATTCATGTTGATGAAAGTATGACTATCAAGAAGATCGCATTGCACTACGAAGGAAGAAATCTCTCAATTTGGAGAGGAAGAATCATGAAAGCCTTAATCATTCAAAGATGTTGAAGAGAAGATACGGGTGAATGTTCAATCCATTGATATTGAAAAAATCCGCACAACTTCAAGGTAAAGAAATGATTGCTTCTTTGGAGAATAAACTTCTTTGGCGTTCTGATCAGTGCAAGACTTATTTTGAAGAAAAATCTAAACATGATGCGGCTCGGAGCACAATTGAAAGAAGATTTTCAGATATTCGGAGAAGCAATGGGGATTACAGAAGATCTTTAAACATGTAATTTTGAACATGTGATCTTTGCTTTCATGTTTCTTGGACATATAATTTATTTGGCTTCACATATGTTTTTATGAAAGCATTTTGAGATGTTTATAATAGCATTTTCACATTGCATGTTGATGACATTTATACTAATATTATCAAATTATATTTATACTTTATATAATCATTTCATTACATCCTTTACAATTTCTAAACCTTTTATACTTTTGTTAGTGCGGGATTCTCTATGTGAGTATTTAGATTGGCGGATACTAAGTTTCAATTTAATTAGCCACACACGTTTAAGCTCATGAGTAGTGGAGCGTGCGCACACACACGATTTAAGCTCATGAGTAGTGGAGCATTTATGGGTCTTATGTGATGGCATTTGTAACTCTCTAGAGTTGCTTTTGGGCTTTTCACGCCTTGAGCTCACGGCCAAGGTCCATCGAGAGGGGCCCATTGGCTACTGGGGCGGTGAAACTGTTGGTTTTACGCACAGGGTTGGCCACGGTAACTCTCTAGAGTTCGCAGGGCTCGCAAGGCTACCTTTGGGCACCAAATCTAGGGTCGCCAGTCCATCAATGAGTAGGTTTAAGCCCTTCCTCACGAGTTACTACTGAAATCAAACCCTAGACATGGAGGGTCTTGCACGCACGGTTGGCATAAAGCTCGCCTTGCGGCCCCTATTTTCTTTCGTCGCAAGGTCGAGCCCATTCACGGGAGGGCATTTTCATCCGTTCCCGTGCGCTTGCTTGAAGAAGCTATACAGACGGCATGGGAGTTACGGTGACTAGTCTTCGCGGATTTATGGCCTTTTAGGCTTTGAATCCTTGACTTCCTCAGCTGCCCGCATGGGTGCGCACGATGGTCTTCGCGGGCTTTTTAGGGCACTGACTCCTCACCACTGCCCGAATGGCGATCTTCATAGGTCTTACGTATAGTTGGCTGGCTCTTTTAGAGCTTGATCCTTTGAGAGCATTTTTTTTTTTTCGAGCTTGATCTTTTTGATTTGGCTCAATTTGGCTCTTTTAGGATTTGGCTTGGCTATATTGCCTCTTTTCGAGATTGATATATTGATATATCCTTGCTTTTGATAATATCTTTTGGAAGATCCATGCCTTGTAAGGCAATAATATATTATGATCATCATCATTGCCAGTATAGTAGATATTTCCAACTGAGATAATATCTTCAAGAAAATCCATGCCTTGTAAGGTAATATATCAATCTTGTCAATATCTTCAAGAAAATCCGTGCCTTGTAAGGTAATATATCAATCTTGTCAATATCTTCAAGAAAATCCATGCCTTGTAAGGCAATTGTAAGGTCAATATCAATATCATGCCTTGTAAGGCAATATAATCTTGTCAATATCTTCAAGAGAATCTTCAAGATGATATTGACTTTATCAAATTTATTTAGTGATGATGATGATCATATATATTTTTCATATTTGATGCTTGATAATTGACATGCTTGTGAATTTCTTCTTTATAGCTTCTTTTGTTGACATATAGACATGATCTTATTCATCCTTGCCCCCTTTTGATCTAGAATCATTATGCCGATAATATTCGGGTCAAAATCCACATGTCTATCTTTAGGGATAGTATCTTTTGATGAAACGAGCGTTGACAAGTATCTTGATACCCTGTCCTCTTGATTTGTGATTCTATATGCCCCATTGGAGTATACTTCTTTTACCACATATGGACCATCCCATTTAGGCTCGAACTTGCCCTTTGTCCGTGAGTAATCACTATTGGTCTTTTCAACATTAACACCATATCTCCTTTTTGAAAGAGCGGTATTTAACTTTGTTTATCAAAGGTCGCCGATATCTGGCACGATATGACCTGCAACCATTCTGTGCATTGAGCTGCAAGACGTTTCTCATCGAGTAGGTCTAATTCTTTCAGCCTTATTTTTGCATTTTCATCATCTGTTATAGACTGATGTACTGCTATTCGGAGTGATGCCACCTGCATTTCAATTGGGATAACTGCCTCCATACCATAGATTAATGAATACGGTGTCGCTCCTGTTGCTGTACGATGGGTAGTTCTGTAAGCCCATAATGCTTCTTGTAACTTTTCATCCCAATCGCGCTTATTACCTGTCACCGTTTTTTTTTCATTATTTTGACAATCGTTTTGTTAAACGCCTCTGCTAGTCCATTAGCCGGAGGATAGTAAGGTGTTGAAAAAGAATGTTGGATGCCGAACTTCTGACACAACTTTTCCATGCCTCTATTTTTAAAAGGGGTGCCATTATCAGTGACGATCTTTTTCGGAATACCATGACGGTATATTATAGCATGCCGGATGAAATTGACCACGTCTTTCTCTTTAACACTACGCAAGGCGACTGCTTCGGTCCATTTGGAGAAATAGTCTGTTGCTGCCAGAATATACTGTTTTCCTTTAGATGAAGGGGGATTTATAGGACCAATTACGTCGAGTCCCCAGGCTAAGAAAGGCAGAAGCAACAGTGATGTAATTCTTACGGAGGAACATGTATTACATCTCGTGTATTTGACATTCATGACACCGCTTTGCATATTCTATCGCATCTTTAAACATAGTAGGCCAATAATAACCCATTCGATGCACTCTATGGCATAAATTTCGGCCGGCTTGATGTGCTCCACATTCACTGAATGTGCCTGCCTCCGCATGACATTTGGTTTGCTTCTTGCTTGTCTAAGCACCTTAACAACATTCCATTATAAGATTTTCTATACAATACTTACATTTGCATATGACAATTTTTGCCCGATCGATCATGCGCTTAATCATTTGTCTTTGTGCATTATCTTCTGGCAAGATATTATATTTGAGATAATCAACAAAAGTCGACGTAATCATCATGTCATTACCTCCAGACAGGATATAGGAAACATTTCAACGGTTTCTTCGATAACCTCTGTAGATGGCAGGAATCTTCTTTCTTCTATAGTTACCGAAGAGGACTTCGGTTTGTGCGAGGATAAAGAGCATTACTATAAAACCTGGTAAAAGCATCTGCTTTTGCATTCTCTCGACCGCGGTATGTGTTTAATATCCACATAACAAAATTGTTCAAGCAATTGTTGTGCCTTCGATAATAGGCGGAGTTCTTCTTTCCTTACTTCAAATTATGTTGTCAATTGATTTATAATCAATTTAGAATCTCGAAGATATGCAATAATTTTATTTCCATTTTTGGGCTATTTCCATTCGATGATAAGAGCTCTGTATTCAGCTTCATTATTTGTGCATGCGGTGCCCAACGTGAAGGAGTATGGTAACAAGTCGCCTTGAGGAGTAATGAATATCACTCTTGCCCCCGCTCCCGTTATTCGAGCAGCACCATCAAAATACATCTGCCAAAGATTCGAGATTGACCAACATAACCTGTTCATCGGGAATTCATCATTGATTTCCTCATTTTCTACTATAGGATGTGTTTGCGAGGAAGTCGCCATAGCTTGTCCTTTTCTTTGCTTTCGGGCTTATACGAAATAGTATATTCGATAACAATAACATCCACTTGGCTAGTCTTCCGATAACATTGGCCTGGTCATCAAAAATTTTATCGGATCTGCTCTTGAGATCAAAGTTATATCATGGGAGAGATAATAATGCCTCAACTTTTTGCAATGAATATCCGCCAAACATTCTTTTTCGATCGAGAATAATTGCATTACGCCCCATCAATGTTCGGCTTAGATAATAAAAGTAGTCTCTTTTCCAAACCGTTTACTGTGCTAACAAAGCACCCAAAGAATTTGTAGTGCATGAGATGTATATAAGATAAGTGGCTTACCTTTCACTGGAGCTGTTAACACCGGCGGCTGTTTTAATAATTCCTTAATTGAGTCAAATGCATTTTGACAGGCGTGATCCCATACAAATTCTGTATCTTTCTTCATTAACCGAGAAAATGGCTGACATCTTCCTGCGAGGTTTGAAATGAAACAGCGAATGTATGCCAATTTTCCTTGTAAGCTTTTTAATTCCTTCAACGTCGTTGGTGGCGGCATATTTTGAATAGCTTTAATTTTTTCTGGATCAATTTCGATTCCTCTGTGTCGTACAACAAAGCCGAGGAATTTGCCAGAAGATACTCCGAATGCACACTTAGCAGGGTTCATCTTTAATTGCTTCTTTCTGAGCCGTTGGAAGATTGATGCTAAATGTTCGCGGTGTTCTTGATGATCTCCTGATCTGACCACCAAGTCATCAACGTAGCATTCAACATGTTTATGCATCATATCTTGAAAGATATTTTTCATTGCCCTTTGATATATTGCCCCAGCATTTTTGAGACCGAAAGGCATAACTTTATAACAATAAATTCCAAGCGGTGTTTTGAAGGCCGTCGCCTCTTCATCTTCGGGTGCCATCCTGATTTGATTATAACCTGCATATCCATCCATAAAGGACATGATAACATACTGAGTAGTGCTATCAATTAATAATTTTGTTATCGGAGAGGAAATCATCCTTTGGACATGCTTCATTCAGATCTCTGAAGTCAATACATACTCTAATCTGCCCATTCTTCTTTTTCACTGGAACAATGTTTGATATCCACTTGGGATATTTAACTTCTCTAACAAACCCAACCTTTATTAGTTTATTTACTTCTTTTTCGATTAATGGAATCAGTGCAGGTGAAATCGCCTTTGTGCTTGCTTCTTTGGTTTCTTTTCTTTGGAAATATTTAATCGATGCATTGCCACTGAGAGGGTTCAGATCCGGCATTTCTTCATATGTTCGGTGAATATGTCTTTATTTTCTTTGAGAAGTTGGCCATATTTCTCAAATTCACGATCTGAAAAATGACAACTGATGAATGTGTTCCTTGGCTCTTCTTTGTTCCCAAATTTATTTCTCACAAGCCATCTATCGTCGGTTGCCCTTTATCTTCTATTTGTCTTGGAAGCGGTTTGGGATATTTGACTACCTTAGCATCTCTGGTGTTCGACATTTGTTGGTGAGTCATATTTACTAATACCATATTTTGATGATTCTACTCCTAATCCTTGGAATTTTCTCCATTTTTCCTGATTAACTCTGAGAGGGATTTGAATTCCTTTCCCATGATTCAGTCTAGTGGGCTTGTCACAATCAAAACCCATATTTCTCATGATTTTCTTGCTTACTGCATTGTATTTTCTCAAATTCTGCGGTGCTAACTCTCCATGATATATATTGCTTGTGTTTTCATTCTTCACTCTGCATTTGCGTGAAACTTCGATTACTTCAGGATATTTAGCAACCGGCTCGACTTGAAATGTTCTGGAAGCATTATCGTAAATGGCTTACATCTTTCGATATTGGGTAAGGGCATTGTATAATTGGACTGTAAGACTTTCAGCTGTTCTGTCGACAACAATGTCAACGGCGGTTGTCCCAACTGTCTCAGGCGCTTTGGTACATAATAGAACTTTTTTCTTGCTTCTGTAGTCCCAGAAGATTCTGCCCTTTCTTCTCTAACTTTATTTATTCGGACATCTTTTAAGACTCTCTTTCCATCATCATTTCCCACTTCTTTGGAGAAACATTTATAATAGCTAGCATCCGCAAAGAAAGACTCAGCTTCTGTATAGGGTTTCGCATCAGCCATTACTTTACACTGCATTCCATCCTTACAGTACTTGAAACATTGGTGTAGAGTAGAAGGTACAATATTGTATTGGTGTATCCACGACCTTCCCAAGAGAAGGTTATATGTCGTCACAGCATTTATAACGTGACTGTTTCGACAAGGAAACAAAAGTATTTGATTTGGGAGAATAATCTTATTCAAACATAACAATGAAAGAATTACAAAGACAATCATCATACTTTAATTGATTCTGAATTCATTTACATCCTCCGGTATCCCTTGATTCTAAGATAGCTTACAAAGAACTTATTACAAATGTCAATTATATAGCTAAATATAATTTCGGATAAAGATAACGGCAATGATGTCAATCATCTCCTATGACTTAGGAGGAAATAGACAAGTCGTTCAACAGTCTTCAAGAGAATGGAAATTTCACAGCATTTCAGTGCTATTTTGGTCATCTCCTGAAACTTAGGAGGAATACGTTTCTTCGTCGATGACTCTTCCTTTCTCTTGATCAAGAAGAACTTGAAGCTTTGAGGACTCAATCATTCCAACAAACATTTGACCATTCATTTGTCACAAAAGCGCAAGAAATAGGTTTGCGTGTGGTCCGCAAGAAACAGATATGCTTTCTTGTGGTCCGCGCAAACTATAAAATTCTTCAATTGCTTTGCGCTGACCGGCGTAATCTTCCAGAGTCCAATACTCCTTTGCGCGGGATCGCGCAAAGTGCGTGAGTCAATACTCCGCACCTTCTCGTCTTCTCTTTCGTCTTGCTTCACTTCGAAATCTTCGAACCCCTTTTAGAGAAGGAATGGGGTATTTATAGACGTTTTCACCAGTGGAAATCTCAGATCTGGCCGATGTGGGACAAAAATATCATCCACTATTTTCATCACGATTTTAGACTTTTGCGCGGAGACGCGCAAACAATATACTTTTTGCGCGATCTCGCGCAAACCATCAATCTCGCGCAAACTCTTCATTTTTCAATCCGCGCAAACTCTTCACTTTGCGCGGTCGTTGGGTAGCTATTCACTTTGCGCGACCC
Source organism: Magnolia changhungtana (assembly GCA_030180095.1). Taxonomy (NCBI): domain Eukaryota; kingdom Viridiplantae; phylum Streptophyta; class Magnoliopsida; order Magnoliales; family Magnoliaceae; genus Magnolia; species Magnolia changhungtana. The sequence continues at coordinate 47,677 of JASAUF010000605.1, forward strand.
CGCGCAAAGTGGTCTTGAATCTGTTTTCTTTCATCTTCAAAGTGATTTCTTGATCTTTTTCTTCTTCTCTTCCTTGCTTATTTTATGCCTCAACAGATGCCCCCTTGATCCGTTCTTTGTTTGTTCAGAAAATCAAAGAAAAGGATCAAATTATTCCTTTATTCCAAGGTTTGCGCGACCTCGCGCAAAGTCCTACTCGAGTACCGTACTCGGCCATAAAGCCTATAAATAGTCCAACGACTTAGTCATTTTCACGAACTTCCTCTGCTAACACTTGCTCTGGCGATTTTATTCCGCGCAAAGCTTCCACTTTGCGCGACCCCGCGCAAACCATTTAGCTTTGCGCGAGCTTTCTGAACTTTGTGATTTTCCGCGCAAACCATAGACTTTGCGCGACTCTAGCAAAGTACGTCGCACTTAGAAAATTTTCAACTTAGACTACTTCTTTTTCTTAGAAAATTTTTCAAACATTTCTTCTTTCTTCATTATGGCTCGTATCAAATAGACAGCCCGTCTTGCATCTCCTTCAGACGACCAACCTCCTGCTAAAAGAACCAAAACAACTTCTAGAAACCCAGCTTACTTCAAAGAACCCGTTCTTCCTACATTCGATTTCTCTGACCGTATCAAATCTTTACCCTCTCCTATTCACAGATCCATCTCCTTGGGAGATATTAAATGCCCGCCAAAGCATGGGAGAGAATATGACTGGGATGAGTGGCTCAAGACCACAGCCCACATTCGTACTGACAGTGAGAGACCGCCCTTTCGCGAAGATACCCCTCCTGCTTCCCGTCCGAAGAAGACTCGCCGCAATAAGGCGAAGGAATTTGAAGAAAAGATCAAGGAACACAAGAAGAAACGGCTTCAGAACTCGTGGGATTCGGTGCGAGTTGTAGAAGGAGTCATGAAATTCGACAACCCTCATGCAGAGGGCATGACAATCATTCCAATCAAGGTATATCGCCATCAGTCTATGCTAGACTGTGAACCCAGAGATTGTGTCCATGGCGAAAGGCGATGTATCACCGAATCATGGGCCTCAAGAGACCCCGGATTTAGAAGGAATCATTCAAGCTCGAAAAAACCACGACAAAGGATCGGAGAAGTTCACCCCATGATTTTCCTAACTCCTTTCCATAGTCCTCATGATCTCTTTCCTTCTCATTTTTATGAGACACAAGTGAGACAACGCTTCGAGAGATCGAGATCAACTCGGGGCAGTCAGAATTTCGCATCGAGGGCTGCTAATTGCTCGTCGTTATTATTCTCGAATGGGCGGAAGCTATTTTCTTTGAAACATACGAGCACTCTTGCAAAAATAGGCCTTTATGATGCTATAGAAGTAACCTCAAAATACTTCTATCGGGAGCCCAATGTTCGAAAGGCTTCCTTGAATATTGGTCACCCACAACCAACTCCTTCCATCTTCCTTATGGCGAAATGAGCATATCTCTTTGGGACCTTCATCGCATAGCCGGTCTCACAATAACGGGCAAATTCTACGATGAATTCATTCCTACTAACAAAGAATTGGCCTTTGTGTCTTCCCCGGATCGTAAGCCCTCCATATCCGAGACTACCATAGAGCTATTCAAAGAGATGGGCAAATTCCCCAATTTCCACAAAATTCCCCCTCTTCAATGGCTGGCCCATTTTTCTAGGGGTCTCAGGTATTTATCAATCTGATAATCGATCTTCCTCTTTGTATTCTTCAGCCATTTATGCACATTAACCTCTTCATTTTTTATTTCCTTTGAAGGTTTCGCGACTGCAATTCCAAAGAACTGACAAAGCTTCGGGATGCGATAAGAGGAAAGCCGAATATAGCTCTTTTGGAGAGCTTGCGGCATTTCGGCCTATTGGCTAAGCTTAGTTGTTTTGCCCTTGACTCCAAATGGGCGATGCTATTCGTCGTCCAAGTGTCTTTGTTGTGGCGGTGCCTTAGCGGAAGGACATAAATACTCTCTGCTCCTCCAATTATGTTCTATCTATCTAGGGCCCTTGGAGAAATAGCTACTCATATAAAAGACCCCATTCTTGGAACTTCATCGGCGCATACTTCTTGGCATTATTTTACAGGGGATGGCTTGGAGTCTATTTCCCTTGGACTTTGAGGTTTCTTGAGCAAGCATATTCTCATCCTTCTCATCTTCCTCTCTGGTTCTTTCAACAAAGAGCAATGGCTAGAAGAGCATATGAATGGGTGGCAAATAAATTCGAGATGATGATCAAATAAACTTCTTTCGATTCCGCCTTTATCGCTATCCCTGCAGACACGACATGGTGGACGACGAAACTCTTCTTACTGCACGAGAGAGAGCTTTCTTCTTTTCTATTCGCTCATGCGGTTTGCCCTCTGCGGGAAGGGACAGACTGGAGAGAACCTTACTACCCCAGTCGTTTTGCTCGTCAATTTGGTTATGATCAAGCGTGCCACAAGATGCGGGTTGGTTACCAGACAAATGCTTGTTGTTATGGAACCGGTCCTCTTAATCGGGCCATGATATGGAAACAATTCTTTGAATAGGCTGTGTTGGCTCCTCCTTCATAATTCCAAGTTTGTGATCGCATAGTCCGTACATCATATATTTGGATGCGATGGTGGGATCATCAATCATACTGGTCAATAAATGCCTCACAAGAGACTCTTCTATCTTTCTTCATCCACCCAGCTGAAGGGCAGAAATTTAGAGAGCGGGATTGGCTATATTAGGAGAAGAGCCATGCATCTCATCCAGGAGAGATTTGCAGAAAGATATCATTAGAAGATCCCATCCGTGAAATCAAGCCTATCAACACTTTGGATGGCTGGTTTGCCCACGGAGTTCTGAGAGAATTTGAGAAATCTCGTCGGGATTCTTCAAACCAGGCTGTGGATGATGCTGCGGTACATCTTCTCCAATTCCCGCAGAGACTGCAGTGGTTTAAGAAGGACGAGGCTATTGGTACTTCCACATCTCCTCCTGACCCCTTGGTCCTAGTCCGTCTTCTCCGATGACTAGATCAAGAACGCGTTTACAATCATCATCCCCTATCCCTCCGAAGGAACTCGTCGACCTCTGCTTCTCCTATAGTCCAAGAGCTTGCAGGAGAGCAGTCGACCCATTTCTTATAAAGGGAAGCAAGTTATCGTTGAAGAAGTTGACGAAGAAATTTTGGGAGATGAAAGTTCTACTTCATCATCAAGTACAACCGAATCTTCGTAGGATGAAGATAGCGGAGATAGTGATAATGGCGAAGATAAAGATGATGACTTTGAAGAAGGAGAAGTTGATATTGGCGAAGAAGAGGAAACAGCTGCTAAAGAAGTTGAGATAGAATCTTCCCCTGTTGCTAAGACTCCTTCTAGCATTAATATTCCTGCTAAATCTCCTGCAACTGAGGAAGAAGAAGAGGAGCCTTTAGATTATGGAGAATATGGATATTCACCAGGTAAAGGAAAATTTTCATATAAATATTTTGATTTATATTTTAACAACTATTATTTATCCAAAATTATTGCATCTCCCTTTTTAGGTGCCCAAGTCGCAGAAGTAGGTGCTATCTCTTCAGCGAGCCCTCTTGTGGTATCTTCACCAAGAGCATCTGTAGTTCCGTTGGTAGTACCGAGAGTAGTGGTTCGTGAAATCATATTTTCTACAGAAACTACTGACTTGCCAACTCCGGCTACTAGAGATTCCAGTACGGAAGCTAGAGCACCATCCTTCGCTGATATGGTGGGACTTGGTCCTTCCATAGCTCAAAGAACTTCTCCTTCTATTAGTCGCGTTCCAGTGACAGGTATACATATATGCATTGCTTACCTTCATTCAAGACTATATATATACTTCATAATAATATATTGAATATTCTTCTTTTTTTTTTATAGGAACTTATCCCCGTAGTGTGCGGCTAGTTCTGATTCTCTGTAACCACTACTTCGAACTATCATCCTTTGCAAAGATTCCCGCTCACAAAATGCTTATGGTGAAACATTCTCATTAGCAATAATCCATATCTTCAGAAATCCTGATCAGTGGTCGGATTTGGATGTTGCTATAGAAATTTTGGAAAGCTCTGCTAAGATGGCCAGAATCAACATATCTCCTTTACGGGATTCACTCCTCAAATTTCGTGATTCCGTAATTTCTTTAGCATCGGTAGAGAATATTACAATTGCTCCTGAGATTTTAGAGTGTAGAAGGCAGTTGGCTTCATCACAAGAACAAGCTCTTTCCGATGACTTCATCAATTTCCAAACTTGAACAAGAGCATACAATTCTTCAGATAAATTAAAGATTCATGTTGATGAAAGCAAGACTATTCAAGACCGCATTGCAATTTTAAAGGAGGAAATCTTGCAGCTGGAGAGGAAGAATCATGAGCAAGCTTTAAGCATTCAGGATATTGAAGAGAAAATACAAGTGAATGCTCAATCTATTGATGTTGAAAAATCCGCACAACTTCAAGGTAAAGAAATGATCGCTTCTTTGGAGAATAAACTTCTGGCGTTCTTGATCATGCGAGACTTATTTTTGAAGAAAAATCTAGACATGATGCAGCTCAGCACAATTGAAAGAAGATTTGCTTAAATATTCAGAAGCAATGGGAATTCTGAGAAGATCTTTGAATCATGTAATTTTAAACATGTGATATTTGCTTTCATGTTTCTTGGATGTAATTTATCATATATTTCATGATAATATTTTGGGATGTTTATGATGGTATTTTCTATCTTGCATATTGATGATATTTATACTTTATATATAATTTCATTATATTTATATTTTTCTATTAATATTATCAAGTTATATTTATATTCTTTATATAATAATTTTCATCACTCATTTTTATAATTTTTAAACCTTTTATATACTTTGTTAATATTTTCATTACTCGTTTTTTATTAAATTATATCTATATTTTGTATAATATTATCTATATTCTTTACAATTTTAAACCTTTTATGTTTGTTAGTATGGGATTCTCTAGGTGAGTATTTAGATTGGCGGTACTAAGTTTCAATTCAATTAGCCACACACGGTTTATGCTCATGAGTAGTGGAGCGTGCGCACACACGATTTAAGCTCGTGAGTAGTGGAGCATTTATGGGTCTTATGTGATGGCCCTTTGTAACTCTCTAGAGTTCACTTTTGGGCTTCTCACCGCCTTGAGCTCACGGTCACGGTCCATCGAGGGGCCCATTGACGCTCACCGGACGGTGAGCGTTGGATTTACGCGCGGGGTTGGCCACGGTAACTCTCTAGAGTTCGCAGAGGCTCGCAAGGCTACCTTTGGGCACCAAATCTAGGGTCGCCCGGTCCATCAATGAGTAGGTTTAAGCCCTTCCTCACGAGTTACTATTGAAATCAAACCCTAGACCTGGAGGGTCTTACGCACGGTTGGCATAAAGCTCGCACTGCGGCCCCTGTTTTCTTCGTCTGCAAGGTCGAGCCCATTCACAGGAGGGCATTTTCATCCGTTCCCCGTGCATGCCGCCGGAAGCTATACGAGACGGCATGGGAATTACGGTGACTAGTCTTCGCAGATTTATGGCCTTTTAGGCTTTGAATCCTTGACTTCGTCAGCTACCCGCATGGGTGCGCACGATGGTCTTCGCGGGCTTTTTAGGGCCACTGACTCCTCGCCGCTGCCCGAATGGCGATCTTCATGGGTCTTACGTATAGTTGGCCGGCTCTTTTAGAGCTTGATCCTTTGAGAGCATTTTTTTTTTTTTTTTTTCTTCTGAGCTTGATCTCTTTGATTTTGCTCGATTTGGCTCTTTTAGGATTTTGGCTTGGCTATACCGCCTCTTTGATTGATATTGATATATCTTCAAGAAGATTCATGCCTTGTAAGGCGATAATATATATATGATCATCATCATTTGCAAATATAGCAGATATTTCCGAAATATCTTCAAGAAGATCCATGCCTTGTAAGGCGATAATATTAAGGCGATAATATTCTTAGCTTAGATAATATCTTCAGGAGAATTTTCAAGAATTTGTGCCTTGTAAGGCAATATAACTTTTGCCAATATCTTCAGGAGAATCTTCAAGAATTTGTGCCTTGTAAGGCAATATAACTTTTGCCAATATCTTCTTTGATGATGATGATCATATATATATATTTTCCAGATTTGCTGCTTTGATAATTGATATGCTTGTGAATCTCTTCTTTACAACTTCTTTTGTTGGCATATAGACATGAATATAGACATGATCTTATTCATTTTTGCCCCCTTTTGATACAGAATCATTATGCTGATAATATTCTGGGTCAAAATCCACATCTCTATCTTTAGGGATAGTATTTTTTGATGAAACGGGCGTTGACAAGTACACCGATACCCTGTCCTTCTTGATTTACGATTCTATATGCCCCATTGGAGTATACTTCTTTCACCACATATGGGCCGTCCCATTTAGGCTCAAACTTGCCCCCGTCCCCATGAGTGACCACTATAGGTCTTTTCAACATTAACACCATATCCCCTTTTGAAAGAAGCGTATTTAACCTGTTTATCAAATGCGGCAAATAGATATTCGGCCTCGATATGATTGCAACCATTCTTTGTCTGAGACGTTTCTCATCGAGTAAGTCTAATTCTTTCAGCCTTATTTTTGCATTTTCATCATCATCGTTATAGACTGATGTACTGCCACTCTGAGTGATGCCACTTGGATTTCAATTGGGATAACTGCTTCCATACCATAAATTAATGAATATGGCGTCGCCCCTGTTGCTGTACGATGAGTGGTTCTGTAGGCCCATAACGCTTCTTGTAACTTTTCATCCCAATCGCGCTTATTGCCTGTCACTGTTTTCTTCATAGTCTTGACAATTGTTTTGTTAAACGCCTCTGCTAATCCATTTGCTGGAGGATAATAAGGTGTTGAAAAAGAATGTTGGATGCCGAACTTCCGACATAACTTTTCCATGCCTCTATTTTTAAAAGGGGTGCCATTATCAGTAATGATTTTCTTTGGAATACCATGACGGTATATTATAGCATGACGGATGAAATTGACCACGTCTTTCTCTTTAACATTACGCAAGGCGACTGCTTCAGTCCATTTGGAGAAATAATCTGTTGCTGCCAGAATATACTGTTTTCCTTTAGATGAAGGGGGATTTATGGGACCAATAACGTCGAGTCCCCAAGCTGAGAAAGGCCAAGAGGCAACAGACTGATGTAATTCTTCCGGAGGAACATGTATTATATCTCCGTGTATTTGACATTCATGACATCGCTTTGCATATTCTATTGCATCTTTAAACATAGTAGGCCAGTAATAACCCATTCGATGCACTCTATGGCATAAATTCCGGCCAGCTTGATGTGCTCCGCATTCACCTGAATGTGCTTCTTGCAGCATTTGGTTTGCTTCTTGCTTGTCCAAGCACCTTAACAGCATTCCATTATAAGATTTTCTATATAATACTTCGCTGCATATGACAAATTTTCCTGATCGCTGCTTAATCTGCTGTCTTTGTATATTGTCTTCTGGCAAGATATTATATTTGAGATAATCAACAAAAGGCTGACGCCAATCATCTATTGTTACTTCCAGGCAGGATATAGGCAATATTTCAACAGTTTTTTCGATAACATCTGCAGATGGCAGGAATCTTCTTTCTTCTATAGTTACCTGAAGAGGACTCCGGTTTGTGCAGGATAAAGCCGCTGCTAAACTGGCTAAAGCATCTGCTTTTGCATTCTCCAACCGCGGTATGTGTTTTATTTCTACATAATAGAATTGTTCAAGCAACTGTTGTGCCTTCCGATAATAAGGCAAAAGTTCCTCTTTCCTTACTTCAAATTCTGTGGTTAACTGATTTACAACCAATTTAGAATCTCCGAAGATATGCAATGATTTTATTTCCATTTGCTGTGCTATTTCCATTCCGATGATAAGAGCTTTATATTCGGCCTCATTGTTTGTGCATGCGATACCCAATGTGAAAGAGTATGGTAATAAATCGCCCTGAGGTGTAATGAATATCACTCCTGCCCCCGCTCCCGATATTCGAGCAGCACCATCAAAATACATCTGCCAAAGATTCTGAGATTCAACCAACATAACCTGTTCATCTGGGAATTCATCATTGATTTCTTCATTTTCTGCTATAGGATGTGCTGCGAGAAAATCTGCCATAGCTTGTCCTTTCACTGCTTTCGCAGGCTTATATGAAATAGTATATTCAGATAACAATAGCATCCACTTGGCTAGTCTCCCTGATAGCATTGGCCTGGTCATCAAGAATTTTATCGGATCGCTCTCGAGATCGAGTTATATCATGGGATGACAATAATGCCTTAACTTTTGCACAAATGAATACCAATGCCAAACATTCTTTTTCAATCGGAGAATAATTGGATTACGCCCCCATCGTTGTTCGGCTCAGATAATAAAGAGCATCTCTTTTTTTAAAACCGTTTACTGTGCCAACAAAGCACCCAAAGAATTTGCAATGCAGATGTATATAAAATAAGTGGCTTACCTTTTTTGAGTCGTTAACTGCGCTAGTAATTTGTTTTAATAATTCTTTAATTGAATCAAAGGCATTCTCGGCAAGCATGATCCCATACGACTCAGTATCTTTCTTCATTAACCGGAAAATGGCTGACACCTTCCGCGAGGTTTGAAATAAAACGGCGAATGTATGCCAATTTTCCTTGTAAGCTTTTTAATTCCTTCAGCGTTGTTGGTGGTGGCATATTTTGAATAGCTTTAACTTTTTCTGGATCAATTTCGATTCCTCTATGTCGTACCACAAAGCCGAGGAATTTGCCGGAAGACACTCCAAATGCACATTTAGCCGGATTCATCTTTAATTGCTTCTTTCTGAGTTGTTAGAAGACTGATGCCAGATGTTCGCGGTGTTCTTGATGATCTCCGGATCTGACTACCAAGTCATCAACATAGCATTCGACATGTTTATGCATCATATCTTGAAAGATATTTTTCATTGCCCTTTGATATGTTGCCCCAGCATTTTTTAGACCAAAAGGCATAACTTTATAACAGTAAATTCCAAGTGGCGTTCTGAAAGCCGTTGCCTCTTCATCTTCGGGTGCCATCCTGATTTGATTATAGCCTGCATATCCGTCCATGAAGGACATGATAGCATATTGAGTAGTGCTGTCGATTAGTAATTCTGTTATCGGGAGGGGGAAATCGTCTTTTGGACATGCCTCATTCAGATCTCTGAAGTCAATACATACTCTGATCTGTCCGTTCTTCTTTTTTACCGGGACAATATTTGATATCCATTTGGGATATTTAACTTCTCTGATGAACCCAACCTTTATTAGCTTATTTACTTCTTTTTCGATTAATGGAATCAGGTCTGGGTGAAATCGCCTTTGTGCTTGCTTGACTGGTTTCTTTTCTTTGGAGATATTTAACCGATGCATCGCTACGGAGGGTTCCAGTCCCGGCATTTCTTCATAGGTCCAAGCGAAGACATCTTTATTTTCTTTGAGAAGTTGACCATATTTCTCAAATTCTTGATCCGAAAAAGATTGATCTGATGAATGTATTCCTTGGCTCTTCTATTGTTCCCAAATTTATTTCTCGCAAGCCATCTATCGTCGGTTGCCCCCCGTCTTCTATTTGCTTTGGAGCGATTTCAGGATATTCAACTATCTTAGTATCTTCTGCGGCTGAAGTCATATTAACTGATATCATGTTTACTGCTGATTCTACTCCCAATCCTTGGAATTTTCTTCGTTTTTCTTGATTAACCCCGAGTGGGATTTGAATCCCTTTTCCATTATTCAAGCTGGTGGGTTTATCACAATCAAAACCCATGTTTCTCATGATCTTCTTGCTTATTGCACTGTACTTTCTTAAATTCTGCGGTGCTAATTCTCCATGATATACATTGCTTGCATTTTCACTCTTCTCTTCTGATGCAGCATGGAATTCTATCGGTTCAGGATATTTATCACTGGCTTTGACTCGAAATGTTCTTGGAGCGGCTGCAAATGGCTTACATCTTTCGATATTGGGTAATGGAACTGTGTAATTGGACTGTAAAACTTTCAGCATTCTGTCGACAACAGTGTCAACGGCGGTTGTCCCGGTTGTCTCAGGCGCTTTGGTACAAAATAGAATTTCTTTCTTGCTTCTGCAGATCCTAAGATTCTGCTTCTTTCTTCTTTAACTTTATTTAACCCTAGCATCTTTTACGATTCTCTTCTCATAATCATTTCCCATTTCTTCAGAGAAACATTTGTAATAATCAAGCGTCTCGCAAAGAAAGACTCAAACTTACGTGTAGGGTTTTGCATCGCCCATTACTTTACACTCGCACCCCATCTTTACAAGATTTGAAACATTGGTGTAGAGTAGAAGGTACGATATGATACTGATGTATCCATGGCCTTCCCAAGAGAAGGTTATATGTCGTCACAGCATTTATAACATGACATACAACAGTAGTGATTAATTCCTCTATTTCCAATGTTACTGTGATTTTACCGAGTGCACGTTGCCCATCTTGATTAAACCCCTGTATCATCATTCCACTGGGGCCAAGTCTGATCGGCGAAAACCCAATTTAGTAACCATGGAGAGCGGCAAAAGGTTCACCGCCGACCCATTGTCTATCATAATTCGTTTTATCTTCTTTTCGCAAATATACCCTTCTATCATCAGTGGCCTGTTATGTTCCATTTCACCAATTAAATCATCTTCAGAGAAAGATATTACTGGTAGACAATTCATCTTTTCATTGTTCCTTTCATTCTTCATTTCTGCCAGTAAAGTTTCTCTGACATCGTGGTCAGATAGTGCTTGAATCAAACTCGGAATTCTTGACAACTTGAGTGCATCATAAACTTAATCGCTGGTATACCCTTCAAGTGGCTGACTACATCATAAGCCACTTTTGTCACTGCATCTCCATTTCTATTCTTGTCTTCAGTGCTCTGTCTTTCAATCACTTCTTTCCTTATGATTCCTGTTTTTTGCTTTACTGGACTTGTTACTTGCTTGCCTGATCGCAACGTAATCATTGTTGCATTTCTTGTTGACCTTCCTTTTTTCATTCCCCGCGTGCTTTCTTGTATTGACAATACATTTACTGTTGCCTTTGCATTCTTTTCTTTGCTTCCACTGGTTATTATGTCACCTCTATTTATCATTCGCTGTATGATACATTTTAACGTATAACAATTTTCCGTCGGGTGCCCTACTAGGCGATGATATTGACAAAAGTTTCTTTCTCGAGTCCTCGTTACATCTTCAGACGTTTGGTTCTGGTAATTCCAAGGTACCGCTTTAACAATTGTTGCATCATAGGTACCACATCTTCTTTATCGAACTCGAATCCTTCATGAGAATCGAGCATTCTGAGCTTTTTTCCACCGAATCTGTCTCTTGTTTGATTCCAGCCTTCTTTTCCTTCTGGCCTTTTATCTCTTGAACCCCTCACATCTTGATTCTTTTTATCCCGGTCAATGGTATTGACGGTTGTCCTGCCAGGCATTCTTCTGACAGTTTCATGATGAAATGCCGGCATCTTCACGAGTCATTAGCTCCAATGCATGGGCTTTGGTAGCCAAATCGCGAAAAGTTCCAATATCAGCGCTAGTGAGTCCGAACGCAATTCCTGTCTCCATAGAGTTCAGACACATTTTGACTTGTTCCTTTTCTTCTGGCAACTGCCTGCACGATGCCCCCAGTGTCTTCCATCTGTCTATGAATTTTTCAACGGGTTCTTCTCCTTCGCCGTCACCGAGGCTAGTTCTGTGATGCTAACGTCACGTTCTGACGAGAAGAAGTTCGACATGAAAGCATCTTGCATTTCTTCCCATGTCCGTATGGACCCTGGTGCCAAATTTGAATACCACCTGAAAGCTTTGCTTGTCAACGATGACCCAAATAAGCGTAAGCAATATTGAGGTATCGTGGAAAAATTCCCCATGCTGGTGATGAAATGCATCAGGTGTTCTTCCGGCGATCCTTCCCCATTGAACTTTTGGAAAACGGGTGTTTGAAATTGGTGGAAATGGAACATCCTCTACCTCTCTCGGGTAGGGTGTTCGGTATCTGAAACGACCAGTATTCGCGCGCTCTCTCTCTATTCTAACTGCTTCTTCGACGACTTGTCTTACGTCATCTTGTGTTATAGCTCTTGTCGCTGGAACTGAACCTCGTGATCCTATCCCCTGCGGACGGAACCTTCAGTGGTTCTCCTGTCCATTTGTCGCTCCCATCATGGGTGGAGCCACTATTTGGGCTACATTATGTGCCAGGGTTGTCAAAGCTTCTCTGAGATTCCGGCATTCATCCATTAGCATTCTTTGTGCCTCCGCCATTTGATCAACACGTTCTTCAGTAGTTGGTCTATTTCCTTGACCTGTTTCTGCCATATATACTGTGGCTCCTTGACTGTTTGTCGAAACTGTTTTTGGAGTAGAACGAGAGTATGCTGATATAACAGGACTTATAAAGAGGGGAGAAATTGGAGTCTCATTTGACTCTCGTGTACTTTCTGTGCTTTTAACCGATTGAGGTGATACAGTTATAGGCGAGCTTGTTTGCGGTGATACTTGCATCGGTGATCCTACCATCAGTGCTTTACCTTTTTGTGCTTGTGTCCATTTGGTCTTTGGAGCGACCAAAGCTGGAAAATCCGCGACGAGTGCGAAGCAACTTGTTCAGGATAAATCGCCGGGGAGCGAGTTCGGGTTTTCTTCTTGCTATGCTCCGTGTAATTGGTCCCTCGTTCTTGGTGCAAACAATTTTGCCTTGCGACTTTTAAGGCCTTTGCTTTTGTCCTTTTGGATAAAACCAGAGTCCATTTTCATCATTTTCTTGTAGTTGAGGTGAAACGAATAACTCCATTGTCACTTGAATCACATTGCACCCGCTTGAAGTGCTTGCTTTTGTATGCTCAGAATTTCGCACATGATACTCAATTACAAACCCAAAGAGCGATGAATCGGAAGTTCACCTTTCTCACAGTGTTAGCCATTAGCAGTGTTGTGTGATTGAATTTGAGTACCTTCAATAACAAAACATATCTGAAATTAGTACGTGAAAGACTAAGTAAACTACCTTGGAGATGAAGGGGAGGATGTTCCCACTGAGAGTCGCCATTTTGGCGTCTAATAGACGCCAAAAAATAGTGACGAGAGTCTTGCAACTTTCCCAATGTTAGTGTTAAATAAGATAATTTCCCCAGCAGAGTCGCCATTTTGTTTCGACAAGGAAACAAAAGTATTTGATTTGGGAGAATAATCTTATTCAAACATAACAATGAAAGAATTACAAAGACAATCATCATACTTTATTGATTCTGAATTCATTTACATCCTCTGGTATCCCTTGATTCTAAGATAGCTTACAAAGAAATTATTACAAATGTCAATTATCATAGCTAAATATAATTTTCGGCAAGATAACAAGTAATGATGTCAATCATCTCCTATGACTTAGGAGGAAATAGACAAGTCGTTCAAAGTCTTCAAGAGAACGGAAATTTCTAGTGAAGATTTCAAGTGCTATTTTGGTCATCTCCTGAAACTTAGGAGGAATACGTTTCTTCGTCGATGACTCTTCCTTTCTCTTGATCAAGAAGAACTTGAAGCTTTGAGGACTCCAATCATTCCAACAGCATTTCAGCCCATTGCTGTCAAAACTGCCAAGAAATAGGTTTGCGCGGGTCCGCACAAAATCAAGTATGCTTTGCGCGGGTCCGCGCAAACTATAAAATCCTTCAGTTGCTTTGCGCCGACCGGCGCAATCTTCCAGGAGTCCAATACTCCTTTGCGCGGGATCGCGCAAAGTGCAGGAGTCCAATACTCCGCACCTTCTGTCTTCTCTTTCGTCCTTGCTTCACTTCTGAAATCTTCGAACCCCTTTTCAGAGAAGGAATGGGGTATTTATAGACGTTTTCACCAGTGGAAATCTCAGATCTGGCCGATGTGGGACAAAAATATCATCCAACTATTTTCATCACCTGATTTTAGACTTTGCGCGGAGATGCGCAAACAATATACATTGCGCGAGGTCGCGCAAACCATCAATCTCGCGCAAACTCTTCATTTTTCAATCCGCGCAAACTCTTCACTTTGCGCGATCGTTGGGTAGCTATTCACTTTGCGCGACCCCGCGCAAAGTGGTCTTGAATCTGTTTTCTTTCATCTTCAAAGTGATTTCTTGATCTTTTTCTTCTTCTCTTCCTTGCTTATTTTATGCCTCAACAGTGACATACAACAATAGTGATTAATTCTCCCACTTCCAATGTTACTGTAATTTTACCGAGTGCGCGTTGTCCATCTTGATTAAACCCCTGTATCATCATTCCGCTGGGGCGTAAATCTGAACGGCAAAAACCCAATTAAGTTATCATGGAGAGTGGCAAAAGATTCACTACGGATCCATTATCTATCATAATCCGTTTTATCTTCTTTTCGCAAATGTATCCTTCTATCATCAATGGCCTGTTATGTTCCATTTCACCAATTAAATCGTTATCAGAGAAAGATATTACTGGTAGACAATTCATCTTTTCATTGTTTCTTTCATTCTTCATTTCTGTTAATAAAGCTTTTCTCACATCGTGATCAGACAGTGCTTGAATCAAACTTTGCCGAAATTCTTATGATAACTTGAGCACATCATAAATACTTAAACGTGTCGGTATACCCTTCAAGTGGCTAACTACATCATAAGTCACTTTTATCGCTGCGTCTCTATTTATACTTCTATCCTCAGTGTTCTGTCTTTCAGTCACTTCTTTTCTTATAATCCCTGCTTTTTGCTTTACCGGACTCGTTATCTGCTTTCCCGATCGCAACGTAATCATTGTCGCATTTCTTATTGACCTTCGATCTCCCTTTTCTTTTATTTCTTGACTCTTTTCCTAGATTGATAATACATTTACTGTCGCCTTTGTATTCTTTTGTTTGCTTTCGCTGGTTATTATATCACCTCTATTTATCATTCGTTGTATAATGCATTTTAACGTGTAACAATTTTCCGTTGGATGTCCCACTAGGCGATGATAACAGCAAAAATTTCTTTCTCGAGTCCTTGTCATATCTTCAGGGTGTTTTGGCTCTAGTAATTCCAGGGTACCTGCTTTTAACAATTGTTGCATCATAGGCACCACGTCCTCTTTATCGAACTCAAATCCTTCATGAGAATCAAGCATTCTGAGCTTTTTTCCACAGTATCTGTCTCTTGATTGATTCCAGCCTTCTTTTCCTTCCGGCCTTTTGTCTCTTGAGCCTCTCACATCTTGATTTTTCTTATCCCGATCAATGGTGTTGACGGTTGTCCTACCAGGTATTCTCCTAACAGTTTCATGATGAAATGCCGGCATCTTACGAGTCATCAATTCCAATGCATGGGCTTTGGTAGCCAAATTGCGAAAGGTTTCGATATCAGCGCTGGTGAGTCCGAACGCAATTCCTGTCTCCATAGAGTTTAGACACATTTTGACTTGTTCCTTTTCTTCCGGCAACTGCCTACACGATGCCCCCAGTGTCTTCCATCTGTCTATGAATTTTTCAACTGGTTCTCCTTCTCGCTGTCGTACTGAAGCTAATTCTGTGATGCTAACATCGCGCTCTGACGAAAAGAAGTTTGACATGAAAGCATCTTGCATTTCTTCCCATGTTCGTATAGATCCTGGTGCTAAATTTGAATACCACCTGAAAGCTTTACTTGTCAATGATGACCCAAATAATCGTAAGCAGTATTGAGGTATCGTAGAGAAATTCCCCATACTGGTAATGAAATGCATCAGGTGTTTTTCTGGTGATCCTTCCCCATTAAACTTCTGAAAATCTGGGTGCTTAAAATTGGCTGAAAACGGAACATCCTCTACCTCTCTCGAGTAAGGTGTCCGGTATCTGAAACGACCAGTATTCGCGCGCTCCCTTTCTATTCTGACTGCTTCTTCGACGACTTGTCTTATGTCATCCTGTGTTATAGCTCTTGTCATGGAACTGACCCTCGCGATCCTATCCCCTGCGGACAGGAGCCTTCAGGTTGGTTCTCCTGTCCATTTGTTGCTCCCATCATGGGTGGAGCCACTATCTGGGCTACATTATGTGCCAGAGTTGCCAGAGCTTCTCTCAGCTTCCGGCATATATCCATTAGTACTCTTTGTGCCTCTGCCATTTGATCAACACGTTCTTCAGTAGTTGGTCTATTTCCTTGACCCGTCTCTGCCATATATACTGCGGCCTCTTGACTGTTTGTCGAAGCTATTTTTTGAGTAAAACGAGAGTATGTTGACGTAACAGGACTTATAAAGAGAGGAGAAATTGGAGTCTCGTTTGACTCTTGTGTACTTCCCGTGCTTTTAATCGATCGAGGTGATACAGTTATGAGCAAGCTTGTTTGAGGTGATACGGGCATCAGTGATCTTATCATCAGTGCTTTACCTTTCTGTGCTTCTGTCCATTTGGTCTTTGGGGTGACCAGAGCTGGAAAATCATGCGACGAGAACTGCGGAGCAGCTTATTCAGGATAAATCGCCGGAGGAGCGAGCTCGGGTTTTCTTCTTGCTATACTACACATGATTGGTCCCTCAGCTCTTGGTACAAGCAATTTCGCCTTGCGGTTCTTTAAGGTCCTTGCTTTTGTCTTTTTGGACAAGACCAAAGTCCAGTTCTCATCACTTTCTTGTGGTTGGGGTGAGATGGAAACGACTCCCGCTGTTACTTGAGTCACTTTGCGCCTGCTTGTAGTGCTTGCTTTTGTATGCTCAGGAGTTTGGCTTGGCACATATTCAATTACAAACCCAGTAGCGGTGAATCGGAAGTTCACTTTTCTCACAACGTTAGCCATTAGCAATGTTATGTGATTGAATTTGGGTACCTTCAATAACGAAACATACATGAAATTAGTATGCGAAAGATTAAATAAACTATTTTAGAGATGAAGGGGAGGATGATCCCACTAAGAGTCGCCATTTTGGCGTCTAATAGACGCCAAAAACAGTAATGAGAGTTTCGCAACTTTCCCAATGTTACTGTTAAAATAAGATAAAGAATTCCCCAGTGGAGTCGCCATTTTGTTTCGACAAGGAAACAAATGTATTTGATTTGGGAGAATTATCTTATTCAATCATAAAAATGGAATAGTTACAAAGACAATCATCGCACTTATTGATTCTGAATTCTTTTACATCCTCTGGTATCCCTTGATTCTAAGATAATTTACAAAGAATTCATCATAAGTGACAATTTTTATAGTTAAATATAATTTTCGGCAGCATAACGGCAATGATCTCAATCATCTCCAATGACTTAGGAGGAATAGACAAGTCGATCAACAGTCTTCAAGAGAACGGAGATTTCGGCAGCATTTCGGTGCTATTTCGGTCATCTCCTGAAACTTAGGAGGAATACGCCTCTTTGTCGATGATTCTTCCTTTTCTCCTGAACAAGAAGAACTTGAAGATTTGAAGACTCTAGCCATTCCAACAAAGATATCGGCTCATTCTTCGTTATAGGATCAAGAAGAATGATTCATTTGTGGTCGCGCAAACGACATGCTTTGCGCGGGTCCGTGCAAACTTTAGGAGCCCAATGCTCCTTTGCGCGAGTCCGCGTAAACTATATGAGCCCAATGCTCTGCACCTTCTATCTTCTTCTTCATCTTTCTTCCAATCTGAAATCTTCCAACCCCTTTCGAGAGAAAGAACGGAGTATTTATAGATATTTTTACTAGTGTAAATCTCTATTCTGGTCGATGTGGGACAAAATAACATCTAACCATTTTTATACCACTGCAAAACACTTTGCGCGGACACGCACAAACGACATGCTTTGCGCGGTCATGCGCAATCTATCTATCCCGCTCAATCTATCTTCCTTAATCAACTCGCGCAACCCTTTTACTTTGCGCGGTCCAGCACAACCCATTCACTTTGCACAAACCCGCGCAAAGTAGTCTTGAAACTGATTTCTTGATCTTTTTCTTCTTCACTTCTTTGCTTATTTTATGCCTCAACAAGTGTACTGGATTTCACTAAGGAGGTTTCACAATGGTTCACCTCTAACCAAAGGTTTTAAATCAGGTTCACCTTCAAGCTTTACAACCTACACTGAGGTTGACTGTTTATGCTCTCACGAGCAAGGGTCAACACAATGCACCCACTTTTAGGCACACTAGCCAAGGATCTTCCATAAGACTGTAACGCCCTGAAAATCGGGGGTCGAACAAAGCTCAGCTCTCGAGTTCCAACGCATCACTTATGCAACATAGATAATGATGATTATGATGAGAGCATTGAAACATGAATGAGATTATACCAAAACAGCGTATCATACTCCAGAGACAGTTAAATTGTAAGCGGAAGACTATGATAGATATATAAAATATATAAATTGTGGTAAGTCTCCAGAGTGTGATAATGTTACCAGGTTAAATAATTACAAGTACAATTCCAAAATATACCAAATTGTGTAAGGTCATCTAGTCGACATCCCTGTAACCCCGTCGATTAAGGCACGGCTCTCATGAAGCCGCCAGAAAACAGCATATACGAGGAAGCATTCTCGTCGTCGCAAAAGTCCAGCTCTGCCTCAGGAGTAGTGTCGCCATCTGTAATCAGACAAAGTCTGGTGGGTGTTCAGAACACCGTCCCATAACGTGGGAGTGAGTGATCAACTCAGTGGAACAGTGAAGCATAGGTTAACATGTTATCAAAACAGTCAAGCAGTAATGATAAAGCAGTGCAATCAACAATCCTAAGTACTCTTGTTAATGCAAGTATGAAATGCTGTCATGATGCATGCCCTCACCAACATACTCCCTCATGCGACACCATCTTACGTCCGTGGCATGCTTTCATCCCTCAGTGCTCCACATCTTCCAGGTACATGCAGTGCGATATGAACATGATTACCGAGTTGTTATCAGTCCTTTTCATACAGCAGGATTGGGAAACTAAGGTACCTCCCTTATATCATTCCCAAACAATGATCCATTCTAGGATCGTCAATCCTAGATAATCTCATACGATGATACGGTTCTAAGTCGCTGCAAGGGCTATCAAGGTTGTTACACGGAATCGTTGCACCACTCCCCCATCACCTTATCAATACAGGCCTAGTTAATACTCTGTTTACTATAGGAAGGCTTGTCGCCTCTACGCAGATTCAGAGTATGCTCGAGGTCACTACACCGGGTACGGTCAGGGCTGCTAGGGATGTTACACGGAATCGTAACACCACTCCCCCATCACCCATCAAAGCAGTGTAGGCCGACAGGTCGAATACAGTGTCCCATACCACCGTATTCAGATCACGAGTCTAGGTTGATCACTGGTCACTACGGGGAGGCACATCGCCCCAACGTAGGTCGACAGCTCGACCACGGTGTCCCATACCACCATGTCCGGCTCATGAGACTTAGCGGATCGAGGTACCAAGGTTAACGGGGTTGCACTGGTAAGTTCGGTACCTTAGGTTCAAGCAGTAGCGTCTAAACATGGTGAACAAACATTAGATAGATCGGGTTACTTGACGAGCTCGGCTAGCTCGAGTGCACGATAAGTTGAACTACACGAAGCGCATAAGCACTTCGCGTGGCCAACCATTATCGCCAACCGAAGTACGACTCGGGTTCATTCAAACACATCTCACGTGGCGAATGAATCTCAGCCACGATTTAATCCCGTTACCGATTGCCTGGACTATACAATAGCCCCAATCACATTTAATTACGAAACAGTTAAAGCAGTAATGGATCAAGATTTCAAATCATACAATCAAATATCTAATATTGTCCGCTTAGGGCTGCCAAGTCTGTTGCACGGAATCGTTACACTACTCCCCCATCACCCTTCACAGATTTTATGGAATACAACTTAAACATGTGAAGTAGTCAGAGCAGAATTAAATAAATAAGTAATTCAAACATATTAACAAGCATGTTATAAAACACAATGCAAATAGGAAATCTAAACACATACGTTTCATAAACCAGTAAATGATTAAACTAAACAACTTACTGTTCAGGCATAAAATAAGCAAGGAAGTGAAGAAGAAAAAGATCAAGAAAACAAATTGAAGACTAAAAATCACGATTGAAGACGACTTTGCGCGAGGTCGCGCAAAGTAAAAGAATTGCGCTAGATCGCGCAAAGTGAAGAGTTTGCGCGGGTTAAACAGAGGAGAGTTTGCGCAAGATTGAGGGTTTGCGCGAGACCGTGCAAAGTATATTGTTTGCGCGTGTCCGTGCAAAGTCTATAATGATGCGATAAAAATGGATGGATGATATTTTTGTCCCACATCAACCAAATATGAGATTTCCACTGGTGAAAATGTCTATAAATGCCCCATTCCTTCTCTCAAAAGGGGTTCGAAGATTTCAGAAGTGAAGAAAAGACGAAAGAGAAGATAGAAGGTGCGGAGTATTGGACTCCTGCACTTTGCGCGACTAGCGCAAAGGAGTATTGGACTCGAAAGTTTTGCGCCGATCCCGCAGAAAGCAACAATAAGTAAGAAGGCACTTATAGTTTATGCGCGGACAAATCAAAGCATATATCATTTGCGCGGACCGACGCAAACCTATTATTTGGCCATTTTTTTTGACAAAGAATGGGTCGAAATGTCATTTTAATGATTGGAATCCTCAAAGCTTCAAGTTCTTCTTAATCAAGAGAAAGGAAGAATCATCGACGAAGAGACATATTCCTCCTAAGTTTCAGGAGATGATCAAAATAGTACCGAAATGCTGCCGGAATCTTCGTTCTCTTGAAGACTATTGATCGACTTGTCTATTTCCTCCTAAGTCATTGGAGATGATTGAGATCATTGCCGTTATGCTGCCGAAAATTATATTTAGCTATAATAATTGACATTTGTAATAAGTTCTTTGTAAACTATCTTAGAATCAAGGGATATCAGAGGATGTAAATGAACTCAGAATCAATAAATATGACGGTTGTCTTTATAACTATTTCATTGTTATGTTTGAATAAGATTATTTTTCCTAAATCAAATACATTTGTTTCCTTGTCGAAACACTTACATGAAGGAAATCATACACATCACTAAGGTAGTTGAGAATCCTATCTCAACACCCTTATACATTACAATTTACTAACTACTACTCATTTAGACATTTCAACAAACACTTTAGACTGCATACATCAACATACATGACGTATGTTGATCACATAGGTATTAGGCCAAATCCTTTTACTAGGGAGCTGCCCCACTTATAACATGCGTGCACCCATGACGGATAGTCATGGAAAGTAGGAATCCAAGTTCCATATTCATTCAGTCATTTTCACAAACACTTGGGCTACACATTTTAACATATATAGCGTATATTGGTCGTGGCGTGATTTAGGGCAAATCCTTTCGTCAAAGGCGTGTCGCCTATACAACAACCATATATCCATGACAATTAGTCATGGCGAGCACGAATGCGAATTCTATACTCATTCGGTCATTTTCACAAACACTTAGAATACACTCTTTTAACATACATAACGTGTACTAGCAAAAACATGTATTAGGGCGAATCCTTTTGCCGAGTGAGTATTGTACATATATATAGCATGTTCATACAGTAATTAATCATGGCTAACATACTTTCAAAATTTGTACGTATACGGTATTTCCTACAATTATACAGAATACACAATATACCATAATTTGTATACGAAATCGAAACGCAAAACGAACATCGGTTTGTGTATGTACAATCACACTCAGATCATGAATCTATCATTATCTGACATTGAAAGCGTTGAAAACCATAACCTATACCTCTAAAGTCCGCACATTTTATCGGTAAACTTGAACCAAAACTAGTTTGAACCCAACGCATTTGTCTACGGCACAACGACAACTTGAATCATGAAACAGGTCAGCTATTCCATCAACTACACTCTTGGAAACTCTAAAACAGCTTAGGGTTAGGTTTTCTTACCTACGAACAAAGCCGGAATCGCCGGAAAAGTGATTAGATCGTGATGATAAATCACGTAGGATAGCAGGGTAGAGTGGCAGGGAGATGCTCCCACGTCTCTCACACTTTCTCTCTCTTTTCTCTCTTCTCCCTCCTAGGTTTTTCTCAAATTCGTATGGAATGAGAGAGTGAGGGTTTAAGGTCCTTATATAGGTCCAGAACTCACGGAAATAGACTCGGGGTCAAGGTATACTTAGGTTATAGCCAAAGTGGGTCTGTTTCATCTCAACGGAGCACTTCTGGAAGCCCCCCTTGAGCCAAAGGTTGGACTTAAGCTCACAAACATTGGATCTAGGTCGAGTTACATTTTTGGTCCGATCGGATTTACAGATCGCCCGTGGTGGACAATTTCAGTTCAACGGTCCCTGAGACTCGATCAGGGCCACAAGTACACTGCTATGTATATGAAATTTCCCTTGATCTGAGGGTGTATTTGGGTCATATTCTGACGGTCTAATTTCTTATAATAGGCCCGCAAGTGACAAGTCTCAGATTACTTAAATGAGATCCAATTTCTAAAGAAATCTACGTTTTCTCACACTCTTCACTCCGGGCTCAAGCGAATAGCCATGAGACACTATTTGGATTTGATTTTCGAGATGGTTGTTAAGCCCAACAAAGTGGTCCTAACTGTTTAACTTCATGCTAATCGGACTTCCGATGTGCGGTCCAGATCTGATACGGAGTTTCAATGTGCTCCCGAGAGCAACTGGGTAATGAGATTGATCCTAGATTTTAGGGTAATGTAGCGTCAATGATTCTACAAGTTTTGGGTCTTGCAAATCGTATTTAAAGTGGATCAAGAAGATTTCGTAGCTAATCTAGTTTAACACTTAGTTACCTTTGAAGGATAAGGTAGTGAAAGGTGAGATTTGTGAAGGAAAAAGGGTTAAAAAGCGATTTTAGACTGTGAGATTGATTTCTGACAAGTTAATAAGGTGTTAGGAGCGACCCATTGCCTAAGGACGTCTAATTTCAGGTTGGCAAAAATCTGAGATGTTACAAAGACCCTACTGGAGGTTTCTACATGGTTGACCTCAAACCCTAAGGTTTTACCCGGTTCACCTAAAACCCCGAGTTTTACTGGTTCACTCCTAACCAAATGTTTATGCTCTCACAGAGTAAGGGTCCACACAACGCACCCACCACGTACACTCCCGCCGGAGGCCTCCTTGAGGACTACAAAGGGTGAGAACCACTTAACACTCAATCCTAAAAAGGAATGATCACAAGTGTCCTCTTGGACTCTGGATACTTACAAATATGCTGATGAGTCCTATTTAGTACAACACCGAAGATCTCCTCCTCCTTGTTGACGAAGAGTCTTCTGCTCCCTTGATCAGCAACACAAAATGATGTACCAATACTTGGCTTTAGGTTGGGTCAAGGTGAAGATGGAGTCCTACTCTCAAAATGTTTTCCTATCAGGAAGATAGAGTGATTCCAATCTTATGCATTCAAGGCATCCCAACTTAATGATTTTCCATCAAGGTAGTAGCTGGAGGATCCTTGTATGCGGAAGTTCATTCCCCAATCCACTCTATTGAATCTCAATGATGAGGGTGGATTAGAGGATGAACTTCCTTGAGAGAAAGGGCATTGATATAAGGTATAAGTTGAAACACACAAACGCTCTCTCTTATTTCTCTCACAGTAACAAAATACAAGTCCTCTATATATAAGCAAAAATTTTCAATGGATATAAAATGGTCACATTTATGACAGAGTTCGATATCATGGAGCAAGTTCGATATCATTGAGCGTATACTCTCGATAGCATCGATGGTCTGCTCGATGACTCGAACTCAATGTCATACGCTTTTAAAACTTTTGCCAATTGGTTGATGAATCGAAACTATTATCGATTCATTGGATTTCGAACTCCGATTCCATCAATGACGGGTTCGATCCATCGACACTTGAAAAAATGAGAGAGACTTGACTTTAAAATATTTCAGGATTTTATGAATGATCGGGGAACCGTTGAGATCATCGGAATTTGAATGTCGATGATATCGAGATCAGAGTCGAGGCATCGATAAATCCAATGGATTTATCTTTAAGCTTGCTGGACGGTTTATGACCTTGTTTGATGCAATAGAACTAGTGCCGATATCATCGATATTTGAATATCGATTCTATTGAAGGACCCCCGATCATAGTTAAAAACATCTTGAAATATCTGCTGTAAGATATGCGCCCCCACGAATGATATCATCGATGGACTTTCGATGTTATCGATATTTGATTTCAGATCATATCGGAAGAGCATCGATATATCGAAGGAATTTGAGATTTTTATTAAAAAAATAGGGGCGTTGAAAATCTGCTTATCTATCTTATCGAGCCATTTTCGATGGGCTCGAGATTTAAATATCGATGATATCAATAGGTGTATCGATACATCGATAATTCGTCCAGATATGTTGTGAAGTTGCTGGACATTTTTAGTTTCTTATATCGATGATAAGGATATATAGATATCGATACATCGATAAATCCGTCCAGATGCATATTTAGTTGCTAGACACTTTTGGTCCCCACATTGATAATATCGTTAAGGTATCGAGGACATTGACAGAGCAGGTCGATCATATTGAGGATGTTCCGATAAAATCGACAAGGCGAGAAAAACTTAGAGATTTTCCTATTTTGAAAAAAGTTTTCTCACCTTAAAACCCTATGATTTCTAACTTATTTTTAAGGGTTTTATTCACCTGGTGTTTTGAGTTATGGGATGTGAGGCTTTAGATTTACCTGTGGCGAGTTTGCACACATCCGGTTGAAGCAGACGCTTGAATTGATCTTACTATCAAGCTCTGTAGACAATCTGACTCAACGCTCACGTAACTTGACAAACCAGAGCACTTTCAATCTCCCCCTTTGTCAATTACGTGATAAAATCCCCAAAATACCCTAGAACTTTCTAGGCAAACACACCCTAAATTGTGTACATGCTTTTACATAATTTTACAATTTCTATCCCATGTACACACCCAGTAGCTGCTCCCCCTTTCTTGTAAACTCCCCCTTGCTTGATGCAGCTACTCTCCCTAACACCTACAACAACATCTAACAGATACACAATTTTCATTGGGGGTGTTTGTAAATGGTCTCCCCCTTTTTGTCAGTCATTGACAAAGATATCTCAGGTGATATTGACTGAAGAGTGAATTGCTTAGGAGAACCAAACTGGCAGAAGCAGATCAATTTATGTATAACAGTTAATACAATTTAAGCAATCATCAATTTCGCAACCTATGGACGCATAGTAGAACAGATACAACAGTGATATAGTAGATAAAGCAATCAGTAAAGGACAGTACATGCATACCATATCAGAAACTTGATAAACCTGGGGAACTCAAGATATAATCATGGCATTAAAGATATGAATTCTATTCAGCTATATCCAAAAGAAGGCTAAAATATCCAAAGATTTGCAATTATACCAAAATTTCAAAATATATACTACCATAGATAGCAGTAACTCAACAAAAAAAGAAAATCCCAAAATATTTAACTATCCAACTATCAACACACATACTGCTACAGATAGCAGTAGATTAAAGTTTATCAGAACAAAGCATTTTCAGGCTAACCATTTGAGGAAACATTGATTATCATCATGCATTTCCAAGTTTCTTCAATTGTATCGATGTTGAATATTGGTATCATTAATCTGATATTGTTTGGATATTATCGAGATTGTCATAACTTTGCATTCAAAATAACTTGGTTAATACAGAGAATTTTAACTTGTTGTTGACGTATAACCATGAATTTCTCAGTGTGAAGATTTTACCTGTGTGGCTCATGTTCACTGAGATTTAGCGAGTGCAGATCCCAATGGATTTTTGTAGGTCACTAAACCTATTTGCATTAAGAGGTTTGGTGAGGATGTTTGCGAGTTGCTTTTCTGTAGAAACATAATCCAATGTAAGAATCTTGTCATCAACAAGTTCTTGGATAAAGTGATGACGGATGTCAATGTGTTTAGTCCGAGAATGTTGAACAGGATTCTTTGAAATGTTGATTGCGCTTGTGTTATCACAGAAAAGACTCGTCATGGGTTGTTTAATCCCGTAATCTAACAACATTTGTTTCATCCAAAGGAGTTGTGCACAACAACTACCAGCGGCAATGTATTCTACCTCGGCAGTAGATAATGATATTGAATTTTGTTTCTTGCTCTGCTAGGAGACTAGGCAGTTTCCAACATAGAAACAACCCCCGCTAGTTGATTTTCGATCATCCAAATTTCCTGCCCAGTCGACATCAGAGTACCCAGCGATGATCGTGGATGTTTCAAATGGATACCACAGACCGTAAGAGGTAGTTCCAGCTATGTATTTAATTATCCTTTTAACAGCTGTTAGGTGAGATTCTTTCAGATCTGCTTGATATCGAGTACATACACCAACACTAAAAGATATGTTGGGACGACTAGCTGTGAGATATAGTAGACTTCCTATCATACTCCGGTAGAGATGCGGATCCACATTTTTGCCATTTGCATCTTTAGAGAGTTTAAGTGTGGTGCTCATGGGAGTGTGATAAGAGCGTCCAAATTTAAGACCAAACCTTTTCACCAAATCGTTCGCATACTTGGTTTGACAGATAAAGATTCCATCATGTAGCTGCTTGACCTGCAATCCTAAGAAGAAGTTTAGTTCACCGACCATACTCATTTCAAATTCTGATTTTATGAGGTCGGCAAATTTGTAAGCGATATCTTCACATGTTGAACCAAAGACTATATCGTCCACATAAATTTGTGCAATAAGCTGTGAGTCTTTTGTTCTTTGGGTAAATAGAGTCTTATCAACACTCCCTCTACAGAACTTATGGTCTAAAAGAAATTTTGTCAATCGTTCATACCAAGTACGTGGTGCTTGTTTGAGACCATAGAGGGCTTTGTTCAGACGATATACGTAGTGAGGATACTTGGAATAAAAAAATCCTTTTGGTTGTTCAACATAAACTTCTTCAGCAAGTTCTCCATTAAGAAAAGTACTCTTAACATCCATTTGAAATAGTTTAAATTCTAATGCACATGCAATGGACAAAAGAATTCTAATAAACTCAAGGTGAGCCACAGGAGCAAATGTTTCATCAAAATCAATCCCTTTTATCTGTGAGTACCCTTGAGCTACAAGCCTTGCTTTGTTCCGAATCACATTTCCTGATTCATCTGACTTATTCTTGAAGACCCATTTGGTTCCAATGACATTTGTATTGAGTGGTCTGAGAACCAATAGCCATACCTCATTTCTTTGAAATTGTTGAAGTTCTTCTTGCATAGTATTTATCCAATGTTCGTCTTGAAGAGCTTCTACAATATTCTTGGGTTCAACTTTTGAGGTAAAACAGAAATGGCTATAGATATTTTCTATTTGTTGTCTAGTTCTTACACCCTCGTTAGGATCTCCAATAATTTATTCTCAAGGGTGATCCTTTATAATGGGAGTCCCAAATGATGATGGAGGTTCACAGGCTGATATAGTTTTGTTATCAGATTTTTCTATTATGCATGAATCTACATCATCTTCTAATTCATTCGCAGGTGTATCTTCCTCATAAGGTTGATCATTGATTACCACATTGACTGACTCTTGAATGTGAGGGTTCTTAGATTGTATACTCTATACGCATGACTATTCATTGCATACCCCAGAAAGATACCATTATCACTTTTAGACTCAAATTTTCCTAGGTGATCTCTGTCTCTCAAGATATAACATTTGCTACCAAAGACACGGAAATATTTCACACTTGGTAGTTTCCCAAACCATAGTTCGTATGGAGTTTTATTCAGACCTGCTCTAAGATATACTCTGTTTATGATGTAGCAGGCCGTATTAACAGCTACAGCTCAAAAACTTTTTGCCATATCTTTCCCATTTAGCATAACTGATCCCATTTCCTGTAATACACAATTTTTTCTTTCAACGACTCCATTTTGCCAAGGGGTTTTTGGGGCAGAGAATTCATGGCAAATTCCTTTCTCATTGTAATATTTTTTTGAACCTTTCATTTTCAATTTCTGCACCATGATCACTTCTGATTCAATTTATGTCGTATCCTTTTTCATTTTGGAGTCGCTTTTCCAGAATCACAAATTCCTCAAACGCATCCGATTTCTCTCGAAGAAATGCGACCCAAGTAAATCTGGGGTAGTCATCTACTACAACCAGGAAGTACCTTTTCTTGCCATGGCTTTCTACTTTAGTTGGTCCAACTAGACCCATATGTAGTAGATCCAAAGGTTTTGTTGTTGCTATGGTGGTTGTCTTTTTGTGTCCAACCTTAATCTGTTTTCCTTTTAGACATTCATCATAGACAACTTTTTCTTCTTTTCTAATCTTGGGAATCCCCTAACCAAATTTTTTGAACTGAGCTTTACTAAATTTCGGTAGTGAACGTGTCCCAACCTTTTGTGCCATAGTTTGGATTCATTCTTCACAGCCATATTACACTTTGTGGATAACACAATCTCACTTGTACTTTCAATGACAGCAATTATCACTAGTGCGTAAACCTTTAATGAGAGATTTTATTGTATGATCCAAAATTCTACACACATCCTTTGAGAAAGTGACAAGATATTCTTTGTCACAGATTTGGGAGATACTCAGGAGATTATGTTTCAGTCCTTCTACACAGAGAACATGTTTGATCTTTGGAAGGCCTGGTACTGCTATAGTTCCTTGTCCAATTGTTGAGGCATAAAAAAATATATATCATTGCAGTGGTCAAAGAATCCTATGGTGCTGACCTTCTCAAGGGGTAGTTTAGGTATTTGGGTAAAGTACCTTCTCAAGGGGTAGTTTAGGTATTTTGGTAAAGTACTTTCTCAAGGGGTAGTTTAGGTATTTTGGTAAAGTTCCTTCTTAAGGGGTAGTTTAGGTATTTTGGTAAAGTACCTTCTCAAGGGGTAGTTTAGGTATTTTGGTAAAGTTCCTTCTCAACGGGTAGTTTAGGTATTTTGGTAAAGTTCCTTCTCAAGGGGTAGTTTAGGTATTTTGGTAAAGTTCCAGTTCCATGGGATCTGTTGAAGAAAAGAGAATGATGAAGGGATTGAAGCAGAAGAAGATTGGAAAGCAAAATATTAAAAAGAAGAAAGAGAGGTGTCTTTGAGACAGTTTGCGCTTGTCCGCACAAAGCAGATAGTTTGCGTGGGACCACGCAAAGCATATCGTTTGCGCGTGTCCGCGCAAAGCATGTGATTGCGAGTTATTTTGTCCCACATTGCCCAAGTCGGAGTTTTATACCTGCGAAATGCCTATAAATACCCCGCTCTCTCTCTAAAAGAGGGTTCGAAGATTTCGGAGTGAAAGAAGAGTGAAGAAGAAAATCGAAGGTAGGAGCATTGGGCTCCTGCGCATTTGTGCGGACCAAGCAAGCGATAGGGTTTTAATGGACCACAAGAACGCGCAAGCTTGCGCGGGTCCGTGCAAACTAACTAACTCATAAATGAATCAAAGAATGGGTCATTATGCTGCTAAAATGGCTAAAGGCCGTCATGCTGCTTCATCATGTTGCTGAAATAAATGAAGTGTCCAAGCTCATTCTATTCAAAGTTTGAAGGATTGGAATGAGCAGAAGAGAAATTCAACAATTCCTCCTAAGTATGAGGAGATGACCGAAATAGCGCTGTTATGCTGCTGAAATTCCTATCTCATTGAAGACTGGTCGATCAGATCAACAATTCCTCCTAAGTCCTAGGAGATGACTAAAACAGGCGTCGAAATGCTGCCGAAATTTTCATAAGACTATCTTGTTTACTTTGATTGATTGTATTTTATTTTTTTAGAATCAAGGGAATCAGAGGATGTAAATGAACTCAGAATAAATGTGATCAATGTTCTCTTGTTCTTTCTTTGTTATCATTGAATAAATCCCCCAAATCATTTTGTTTCGACAAGGAAACAAATGTGTTTGATTTGGAGAATTTATTCAATGATAACAAAGAAAGAACAAGAGAACATTGATCACATTTATTCTGAGTTCATTTACATCCGCTGATTCCCTTGATTCTGAAAATAAAGTACAATCAATCAAAGTAGACAAGATAGTCTTATGAAAATTTCAGCAGCATTCCGACGCCTATTTCAATCATCTCCTAGGACTTAGGAGGAATTGTTGATATGATCAACCAGTTTTCAATGAGATAGAAATGGCAAAGATAAACGCTTATTCGATGGTCATCTCCCAATACTTGGGAGGAATTGCTGATTTGATCAGCCTGTCTTCAATGAGATGGAACATCATTCCGGTCATTCTTCCTTAAAATATGAAGAAGTCCGTTGAAGTGTTGCCAGGACCCACAGAAATCAAGCCGATCACATCAGACGGGCCTAAAAAGTCTCCCAGAATGTAAGATCACAAGCTTGTCACCATCCGTTCAGCCCGAAACTTTATGTGCAGCATTAGAACCACAAATTAGCTGTACACGTCAAATTTCAACTCCCGAGTCCTTGTAGAAATGGCCAAACTAATAAATTAGCCCCTTAGATCATGATTTGGGGCCCGCCTATCATCTGGATACACTTCAAACTCGGTCTCAATGCGTTAAATGAGCTAACAATGAAGATGGACGGAGCAGATTTCTCACAAACATCATGTTGGAGCCACATGTACATCGCATGTACATGAAGTCCAAGTGCATGAGCCGTGCACGAGTTTTCTTCTCCAATTTGAAAATGCAACAGAGTCTTCAACGTGTCTGTCGGTTTTGAGTAGTGGGGGCCACTCACTGAATGATCTGAGCCGTCCATTCATTCCAAAGGGTGAGTGTTTCGACAAAGAAACAAAAGTATTTAATTTGGGAGAGTCATCTTATTTAAACATAACAATGAAATAATTACAAAGACAATCATCACACTTTATTGATTCTGAATTCATTTACATCCTCTGGTATCCCTTGATTCTAAGATAGCTTACAAAGAACTTATTACAAATGTCAATTATTATAGCTAAATATAATTTTGGCAGCATAACGATAATGATTTCAATCATCTCCTATGACTTAGGAGGAAATAGTCAAGTTGTTCAACAGTCTTCAAGAGAACGAAGATTCCGGTAGCATTTCGGTACTATTTTGGTCATCTCCTGAAACTTAGGAGGAATACGTCTCTTCATCGATGGTTTTTCCTTTCTCTTAATCAAGAAGAACTTGAAGCTTTGAAGACTCCAATCATTCCAACAGCATTTCAGCCCATTACTGTCAAAACTGCCAAGTAATGGGTTTGCGCGGGTTCGCGCAAACTATATACTTTGCGCGGATCCGCGCAAACCATAAAAACCTTCTGTTGCTTTGCGCCGACCGTCGCAAACTTCCAGGAGTCCAATACTCCTTTGCGCGGGGCCGCGCAAAGTGCAGGAGTCCAATACTCCGCACCTTCTGTCTTCTCTTTCGTCTTTGCTTTACTTCTGAAATCTTCGAACCCCTTTTGAGAGAAGGAATGGGGTATTTATAGACATTTTCACCAGTGAAAATCTCAGATCTGGTCGATGTGGGACAAAAAATATCATCCAACTATTTTTACCGCAACATTATAGACTTTGCGCAGACTCGCGCAAACAATATACTTTGCGCGGTCTCGCGCAAACCCTCAATCTCTCGCAAACCCTCTTCTGTTCAATACGCGCAAACTCCTCACTTTGCGCGGTCTTGTGAAACTATTTCACTTTGCGCGACCTCGCGCAAAGTAGTCTTGAAGCTGTTTCTTTCATCTTCAAAGTGATTTCTTGATCTTTTTCTTGTTCACTTCCTTGCTTATTTTATGCCTCAACAGATGCCCCCTTGATCCGTTCTTTGCTTATTTCAAAAATCAAAGAAAAGGATCAAACCATTCTTTTTGCTCCAGGGTTTGCGCGACCTCGCGCAAAGTCCCACTCGAATACTGTACTCGGCCATAAAACCTATAAATAGTCCAACGACTTAGTCATTTTCACAAACTGCTCTCTGCTAGAACTCTGCTCTGGCGATTTTATTCCGCGCAAACCTCTGACTTTGCGCGACCTCGCGCAAAGCGTCTCACTTTGCGCGACTTCCACTGAACTTGAGATTTTCCGCGCAAA
Source organism: Magnolia changhungtana (assembly GCA_030180095.1). NCBI lineage: Eukaryota > Viridiplantae > Streptophyta > Magnoliopsida > Magnoliales > Magnoliaceae > Magnolia > Magnolia changhungtana. Next base: position 79,713 of record JASAUF010000605.1, read on the forward strand.
CCTTTATACTTTGCGCGACCTCGCAGCATAAAGTGGCTTGTACTTAGAAAATTTTCAACACTTAGTCACTTTTCATCTTTTCTTCTGTACTTAGAAAATTTTCTTTGTCCCTTTTCCATGGCTCGTATTAAAAAAACAAATGCATTGCGTCTTGTGTCTCCTTCTAGTTCACCTTCGATCAACCTCCGCTAAGCGGGTAAAAACAACTTCCAGAATCCTGCTTATTTCAAAGAACCCGTTCTCCCTACCTTTGATTTTTTTCGACCGTATCAAATCTTTACCCTCTCCTATTCACAGATCTATATCTTTAGGAGATATAAAATGTCCTCCAAAACATGGAAGGGAATATGACTGGGATGAGTGGCTTAAGACCACGCCCACATTCGTACCGACAATGAGAGACCCCCCTCGCGAAGATACTCCTCCACCTTCCCGCCCGAAGAAGACTCGCCACAATAAGGCGAAAGAGTTTGCCGAAAAGATCAAAGAACATAAGAAGAAGCGACTCCAAAACTCGTGGGATTCGGTGCGAGTTGTAGAAGGTGTCATGAAGTTTGACAACCCTCATACAGAAGGCATGACAATCATTCCTATTAAGGTATATCGCCATCAGTCTATGCTAGACTGTGAATCCAGAGATTGTTCCCATGGCGACAGGCTTATGTATACCGAATCATGGGCCTCAAGAGAGCCCCGCATCTTAGAAGGAACCATTCAAGCTCAGAAACCGCGACAGAATGTAGGAGAAGCTCGTCCTATGATCTTCTTGACTCCCTTCTACAGTCCTCATGATCTCTTTCCTTCTCATTTCTATGAGACAGTGAGACAGCGCTTCAGAGATCGAGAGCAACTCTGGAGTCAGACAGAATTTCGCATTAGAGGCTTGTTAACTGCTCGTCGCTATTATTCTGAATGGGCGGAAGCTATCTTGCTGAAGCATACGAGCACTCTTGCAAAAATAGGCCTTTACGATGCAATAGAAGTAACCTCAAAATACTTCTATCGGGAACCCAATGTTCTAAAAGGCTTCCTGGAATATTGGTCGCCTACAACCAACTCCTTCCATCTTCCTTATGGAGAAATGAGCATATCTTTATGGGACCTTCACCGTATAGCTGGTCTCACAATAACAGGCAAATTCTATGATGAGTTCATTCCTACCAACAGAGAATTAGCCTTTGTATCTTCCCCGGACCGCAAGCCTTCCATCTCTGAGACCACTATAGAACTATTCAAAGAAATGGGCAAATTTCCCAACTTCCACAAAATTCCCCCTCTTCAATGGCTGGCTCATTTCTCTAGGGGTCTCAGGTATTTGCCAGTCTAATCATTATTTTCCTTCTTTATATTCTTATTATTTCGCATATTAACACCCTTCATTTTCTTTGAAGGTTTCGTGACTGCCGTTCGAAAGAATTGACTAAGCTCCGAGACACGATAAGAGGAAAACCAGAGTATACCCCTTTTGGAGAACTTGCAGCATTCTTGGCTTACTGGCTAAGCCTGGTTGTATTGCCCAGTTCCAAGTGGGCAGATGTTGTTCGTCCTACTGTCTTTGTTGTAGCTGGCGCTTTAGCAGAGGGTCATAAATATTCTCTTGCTCCTCCTGTATTATGTTCTATCTACAGGGCCCTTGGAGAAATAGCTACCCATGTAAAAGATCCAACTCTGGGAGCTTCATCTGCGCATACTTCTTGGCATTACTTTACAGGGTGGCTTGGAGTTTATTTCCCCTGGACCTTCGAAGTCTCTGAGCAAGCATATTCGCATCCTTCTCATCTTCCACTCTGGTTCTTTCAGCAAAGAGCAATGGCTAGAAGAGCATATGAGTGGGTGGCAAATAAAATTCGAGACGACGATCAGATAAACTTTTTTCAGTTCCGCCTTTATCGCTATCCTGCAGACACAGATATGGTGGACAACGAAACACTTACTGCAGCAGAGAGAGCTTTCTTCTTCTCTATTCGTTCGTGCAGTTTACCTTTGCGGGAAGGGACAGAATTCTGGAGAGAACCTTACTACCCGAGTCGTTTTGCTCGTCAATTTGGTTATGATCAAACTGTGCCACAAGACTGCGGGTTGGTTACCAGACAAATGCGCTGTTATGGAACTGGTCCTCTTAACTGGGCCATGATATGGAAACAATTGCTGAATAGCTGTGTTGGCTCCTCCTTCATAATTCCATTTGTGATCGCATAGTCCGTACATCATATAGTGGATGCGATGGTGGGATCATCAATCATACCGGTCAATAAATGTCTGCCAATAGACTCTTCTATCTTTCTTCATCCACCCAGGCTGAAGGGTAGAATTTTAGAGAGCGGAATTGGCTATATTCCGGAGAAAAGCCATGCATCTCATCCAGGAGAGATTTGCAGAAAGATATCATTGGAGGATCCCATCCGTGAAATCAAGCCCATCAATACTTTGGATGGTTGGTTTGCCCACGGAGATCTAAGAGAATTTGAAAAATCTCGTCGGGACTCTTCAAATCAAGGTGTGGATGATGCTGCAGATACATCTTCTCCAATTCCTGCAGAGACCGTGGCGACTCAAGAGGGACCAGCTATTGGTACTTCAATATCTCCTCCGCAACCCATTGGTCCTAGTCCATCTTCTCCGATGACTAGATCAAGAACACGTTTGCAATCATCGTCTCCTATCCCTTCGGAAAAGATCGGCCAAGCATCTGCTTCTCCTTCAGTTCAAGAGCCCATACTGGAGAGTAGCCAGCCTGTTTCTTACAAAGGGAAGCAGGTTGTTGTTGAAGAGGTTGATGAAGAAATTTTGGATGATGAAAGTTCAACTTCTTCATCGGATACAACTGAATCTTCGCCATACGAAGACAGCAAGGATAGCGATAGTGGTGAAAATAAAGATGACGACTTGAAGAAGGTGAAGTCGACATTGGCGGAGGAGAGGAAGCAGCTGCAAAAGAAGTTGAAATGGAGTCTTCCCCTGTTGTTATTAAGGCTCCTTCCAACATTAATGTTCCTGCTAAATCTCCTGTAGCAGAGGAAGATGAAGAAGAGCCCTTAGATTATGGGGAATATGGGTATTCACCAGGTAAAGAAATTTCAATTTTCATGCATATATATATTATTTTATATTTTAACAACTATTTATTTAAAATTATTTTTATCTCCCTTTTTAGGTGCCCAAGTTGCAGAAACAGGTGTCATCTCTCCAGTGGCCCCTCTTGTAATATCTTCACCGAGAGCATCTGTAGCTCCGTTGGTAGTACCAAGAGTAGTTGCTCGTGAGATTATATTTTCTACAGAAACTACTGATTTGCCAACTCCAGCTACTAGGGATTCTAGTACAGAAGCCAGAGCACCCTCTTTTGCTGATATGGTGGGACTTGGTCCTTCCATACCTCGGGGAACTTCTCCTTCTCTTAGCCGTATCCCAATGACAGGTATATATATATATATATATGTGCTGATTTTCCTTTCTTCAAGATTATTTATTTCACAATAATATTTTGAATATCCTTCTCCTTTTGCTATAGGAACTCCTTCTTGTAGTGGTGCGGCTAGTTCCGATTCTGTGGCCACCGCTTTTGAATTATCATCTTTTGCGAAGATACCAGTTCATAAGATGCTTATGGTGAAGCATTCCTTATTAGCAATAATCCATATCTTTAAGAATCCTGATCAGTGGCTAGACTTGGACGTTGCCATAGAGATTTTGGAGAGTTCTCGCCAGATGGCCAGAATTGACATATCTCCCTTACGGGATTCACTCTTCAAGTTTCGTGATTCGTAATTTCTTTAGCTTCAAGTGGAAAATATCACAATTGCTTTGAGATTTTAGAATATAGAAAGTCTTGGCTCTTTCCAAGAACAAGTCTCTTTAATGACTTCTTCAATTTCCAAATTTGAACAAGAACGTATGATTCTTCAAGATCAATTAAAGATTCATGTTGATGAAAGCATAACTATCCAAGATCGCATTGCGGCTCGAAAGAAGAAATCTCTCATTTGGAGAAAAAGAATCATGAGCAAGCCTTAATCATTCAAGAGGTTGAAGAGAAGATGCGAGTGAATGCCAAATCTATTGATACTGAAAAATCTGCACAACTTCAGAATCAAGAAATGATTGTTTCTTTGGAGAACAAGCTTGCTGGCATTCCTGATCAGGCGAAACTTATTCTTGAAGAAAAATCTCGACATAATGCAGCTCAAGCACAATTAAAAGAAGATTTGCTCAGATATTCAGAAGCAATGGGGATCACAGAGAATCTTTGAATTATGTAATTTTAAACATGTGATATTTGCTTTTGTGTTTCTCGGATGTAATTTATTTTGCTTGACATCTATTTCATGAGATTATTTTGAGATGTTTATGATGGTATTTTCCACCTTGCATATTGATGATATTTGTACTAATATTATCGAACTATATTTATACTTAATATAATATTTTCATTACTAATTTTATCTAATTATATCTATATTTTATATAATATTTTCTATTTATATATTTTTTACAATTTCTAAGCATTTTATATTTTGTTAGTATGGGATTCTCTAGGTGAGTATTTAGATTGGCGGTACTAAGTTTCAATTCAATTAGCCACACACGTTTATGCTCATGAGTAGTGGAGCGTGCGCACACACGCTTTAAGCTCGTGAGTAGTGGAGCATTTATGGGTCTTATGTGATGGCCTTTGTAACTCTCTAGAGTTCGCTTTTGGGCTTCTCACGCCTTGAGCTCACGGTCACGGTCCATCGAGGGGCCCATTGACGCTACGGACGGTGAACCGTTGGATTTACGCGCGGGGTTGGCCACGGTAACTCTCAGAGTTCGCAGGCTCGCAAGGCTACCTTTGGGCACCAAATCTAGGGTCGCCGGTCCATCAATGAGTAGGTTTAAGCCCTTCCTCACGAGTTACTACCGAAATCAAACCCTAGACTGGAGGGTCTTACGCACGGTTGGCATAAAGCTCGCTTTGCGGCCCTTGTTTTCTTCGTCGCAAGGTCGAGCCCATTCACGGGAGGGCATTTTCATCCGTTCCCGTGCATGCCGCGGAAGCTATACGACGGCATGGGAATTACGGTGACTAGTCTTCGCGGATTTATGGCCTTTTAGGCTTTGAATCCTTGACTTTGTCAGCTACCCGCATGGGTGCGCACGATGGTCTTCGCGGGCTTTTTAGGGCCACTGACTCCTCGCCGCTGCCCGAATGGCGATCTTCATGGGTCTTACGTATAGTTGGCCGGCTCTTTTAGAGCTTGATCCTTTGAGAGCATTTTTTTTTTTTTTTTTCATTTTTTTTTTTTTTTTTTTTTTTGAGAGCTTGATCTTTTTGATTTTGCTCAATTTGGCTCTTTTAGGATTTTGGCTTGGCTATACTGCCTCTTTGATTGATATTGATATATCCTTGCTTTTGATAATATCTTCAAGAAAATCCATGCCTTGTGAGGCAATATATATATGATCATCATCTTTTGCAGATATATCTTCAAGAAGATCCATGCCTTGTGAGGCAATCTAATTCTCAGCTTAGATAATATCTTCAGGAGAATCTTCAAGAATTTTAGGCAATATAACTCAATATCTTCAGGAGAATCTTCAAGAATTTATGCCTTGTAAGGCAATATAACTTTGTCAATCTTATTTGACGATGATGATCATATATATATATTTTCCAGATTTTGCTGCTTTGATAATTGATATGCCTGTGGATTTCTTCTTTATGACTTCTTTTGCTGGCATATAGACATGATCTTATTCATCTTTGCCCCCCCCCCCTTCTATACAGAATCATTATGCTGATAATATTTCGGATCAAGATCCATACGTCTATTAGGGATAGTATCTTTTGATGAAACGGGCGTTGACGAGTACACCGATACCCTGTCCTTCTTGATTTGTGATTCTATATGCCCCATTAGAATATACTTCTTTTACCACATATGGGCCGTCCCATTTAGGCTCGAACTTGCCCCCTGTCCGGCGAGTGACCACTATAGGTCTTTTCAACATTACCACCATATCCCCTTTTTTGAAAGAGCGATATTTGACTGTTTATCAAATGCACCGATATATTCGGCTCGATATGATGCAACCGTCATTCTTGCCGCAAGACGTTTCTCATCGAGTAAGTCTAATTCTTTCAAATCTTTATTTTTGCATTTTCATCATCTGTTATAGACTGGTGCACTGCCACCCTGAGTGATGCCACTTGTATTTCAATTGGGATAACTGCCTCCATACCGTAGATTAATGAATACGGTGTTGCCCCTGTTGCTGTACGATGAGTGGTTCTGTAGGCCCATAACGCTTCTTGTAACTTTTCATCCCAATCGCGCTTATTGCCTGTCACTGTTTTCTTCATAATCTTGACAATTGTTTTGTTAAACGCCTCTGCTAATCCATTGGCCGGAGGATAGTAAGGAGTTGAAAAAGAATGTTGGATACCGAACTTCTGACATAACTTTTCCATGCCTTTATTTTTAAAAGGGGTACCATTATCAGTGATGATTTTCTTCGGAATACCATGACGGTATATTATAGCATGACGGATGAAATTGACCACGTCTTTCTCCTTAACATTACGCAAGGCGACTGCTTCAGTCCATTTGGAGAAATAATCTGTTGCTGCCAGAATATATTGTTTTCCTTTAGACGAAGGGGGATTTATGGGACCAATAACGTCGAGTCCCCAAGCTGAGAAAGGCCAAGAAGCAACAGACTGATGTAATTCTTCCGGAGGAACATGTATTATATCTCCGTGTATTTGACATTCATGACATCGCTTTGCATATTCTATCGCATCTTTAAACATAGTAGGCCAATAATAACCCATTCGATGCACTCTATGGCATAAATTCCGGCCAGCTTGATGTGCTCACTTTTCACCGAATGTGCTTCCCGCAGCATTTGGTTTGCTTCTTGTTTGTCCAAGCACCTCAATAACATTCCATTATAAGATTTTCTATACAATACTTCGCTGCACATGACAAATTTGCTCGATCGTTGCTTAATCTGCATGTCTTTGTTCATTGTCTTCGGCAAGATATTATATTTGAGATAATCAACAAAGGTCGTCACGTAATCATCCATTGTTATCTCCAAACAAGATATAGGCAACATTTCAACGGTTTCTTCAATAACTTCCGCATATGGCAGGAATCTTCTTTCTTCTATAGTTACCTGAAGAGGACTTCGGTTTATGCAGGATAAAGCCGCTGCCAAACTGGCTAAAGCATCTGCTTTTGCATTCTCGAACGCGGTATGTGTTTAATTTCCACATAATAGAACCTGTTCAAGCAAATGTTGCGCCTTCCGGTAATAAGGCAAGAGTTCCTCTTTCCTTACTTCAAATTCTGTGGTTAACTGATTTATAACCAATTTAGAATCTCCGAAGATATGCAATGATTTTATTTCCATTTGCTGTGCTATTTCCATTCCGATGATAAGAGCTCTGTATTCAGCTTCATTATTTGTGCATGCAGTACCCAACGTGAAAGAATATGGTAATAAATCGCCCTGAGGGGTAATGAATATCACTCCTGCCCCCGCTCCCGATACTCGAGCAAGCACCATCAAAATACATCTGCCAAAGATTTGGGATTCACCACCATAACTCGCTCATCCGGGAATTCATCATTGATTTCTTCATTTTCTCGCTATAGGGATGTGCGCTAGGAAGTCGCCATAGCTTGTCCTTTTTATCGCTTTCGCACGGCTTATAAGAAATAGTATATTCGATAATAATAGCATCCACTTGGCTAGTCTTCCCGATAACATTGGCCTGGTCATCAAGAATTTTATCGGATCCGCTCTCGAGATCAAAGTTATATCATGAGAGAGACAATATGCCTCAACTTCACGACAAAGCAAATACTAACGCCAAACATTCTTTTTCAATCGGAGAATAATTGGACTCGCCCCATCGTGTTCGGCTTAGATAATAAAGAGCGATCTCTTTTCCGGCTTCATTTACTGTGCCAACAAAGCACCCAAAGAATTTTGAATTTTGCACGAGATGTATATAAAATAAGTGGCTTACCTTTATCTTGGAGTCGTTAACACCTGCAAGTAATTTGTTTTAATAATTCTTTAATTGAATCAAAGGCATTTCGGCAAGCATGATCCCATACGAATTCTCAGATCTTTCTTCATTAACCGGAAAATGGTCGACATCTTCTCGCGAGGTTGAAATAAAACGGCGAATGTATGCCAACTTTCCTTGTAAGCTTTTTAATTCCTTCAACGTCGTTGGTGGCGGCATATTTTGAATAGCTTTAACTTTTTCTCGGATCAATTTCGATTCCTCTCCGTGCCGTACAACAAAGCCGAGGAATTTACTGGGAAGACACTCCAAATGCACACTTAGCCGATTCATCTTTAATTGCTTCTTTTCGAGTCGTCGGAAGACCGATGCTAGATGTTCGCGGTGTTCTTGATGATCCCGGATCGACTACCAAGTCATCAACATAGCATTCGACATGTTTATGCATCATATCTTGAAAGATATTTTTCATTGCCCTTTGATATGTTGCCCCAGCATTTTTAAGACCAAAAGGCATGACTTTATAACAGTAAATTCCAAGTGGCGTTCTGAAAGCCGTTGCCTCTTCATCTTCGGGTGCCATCCTGATTTGATTATAGCCTGCATATCCGTCCATGAAGGACATAATAGCATATTGAGTAGTGCTGTCGATTAGTAATTCCATTATCGGGAGGGGGAAATCGTCTTTTGGACATGCCTCATTCAAATCTCTGAAGTCAATACATACTATGATCCGTCCGTTCTTCTTTTTAGGGACAATATTTGATATCCATTTGGGATATTTAACTTCTCTCGATGAACCCAACCTTATTAGCTTATTTACTTCTTTTTCGATTAATGGAATCAGTGTCCTGGGTGAAATCGCCTTTGTGCTTGCTTGACTGGTTTCTTTTCTTTAGAGATATTTAACCGATGCATCGCTACGGAGGGTTCCAGTCCCGGCATTTCTTCATATGTCCAAGCGAAGACATCTTTGTTTTCTTTGAGAAGTTGACCATATTTCTCAAATTCTTGATCTGAAAAGACGATCTTTGATGAATGTGTTCCTTGGCTCTTCTGTTGTTCCCAAATTTATTTCTCGCAGGCCATCTATCGTCGGTTGCCCCCCGTCTTCTATTTGCTTTGGAGCGGTTTCAGGATATTCAACTATCTTAGTATCTTGCGCGGCTGAAGTCACATTAACTGATATCATGTTTACTGCTGATTCTACTCCCAATCCTTGAAATTTTCTTCGCTTTTCTTGATTAACCCGAGTGGGATTTGAATTCCTTTCCCATTATTCAAGCCAGTGGGTTCATCACAATCAAAACCCATGTTTCTCATAATCTTCTTGCTTATTGCACTGTACTTTCTTAAATTCTACGGTGCTAATTCTCCATGATATACATTGCTTACATTTTCACTCTTCTCTTCTACATGCAGCATAAAATTCTATCGGTTCAGGATATTTAGCACTGGCTTTGACTCGAAATGTTCTTGGAGCGGCTGCAAATGGCTTACATCTTTCAATATTGGGTAATGGCACCGTGTAATTGGACTGTAAAACTTTTAGCTGTTCTGTCGACAATAGTGTCAACGGCGGTTGTCCCGGTTGCCTCAGCCGCTTTGGTACAAAATATAAATTTCTTTCTTTGCTTTAGCACCGTAAGATTTCTCGCTTTTCTTCTTTATCTTTATTTAACCTGGCATTTTTGTGATTCTTTCCCATCATCATTTCTCATTTTTTCGAGAAACATTTGTAATAATCTGGCGTCCGCAAAGAAAGACTCTTTTCACGTGTAGGGTTTTGCATCGGCCATCACTTTACCGCATTCCATCTTACAAGATTTGAAACATTGGTGTAGAGTAGAAGGTATAATATGATACTTGATGTATCCATGGCCTTCCCAAGAGAAGGTTATATGTCGTCACAAACATTTATAACATGACATACAACAAGAGTGATTAATTCTCCCATTTCCAATGTCACCGTGATTTTACCGAGTGCGTTGTCCATCTTGATTAAACCCTTGTATCATCATTCATTTGGGCGCAAGTCCGAACGGCGAAAACCCAATTTAGTAATCATGGAGAGTGGCAAAAGATTTTCATGCGGACCCATTATCTATCATAATTCTTTTTATCTTCTTTTCACAAATATACCCTTCTATCATCGGTGGCCTGTTATGTTCCTTTTCACCAATTAAATCATCATCGAGAGAAAGATATTACTTGGTAGACAATTCATCTTTTCATTGTTCCTTTCATTCTTCATTTTTACAAGAAAGTTTCTCGACATCGTGATCGATAGTGCTTGAATCAAACTCTGCCGAATTCTTCTGACAACTTGAGCGCATCGTAAATACTTAATCGAGCCGGTATACCTTTCAAGTGGCTGACTACATCATAAGCCACTTTTGTCACTGCATCTCCATTTCTACTCTTGTCTTCAGTGCTCTGTCTTTCAATCACTTCTTTCCTTATGATTCCTGTTTTTTGCTTTACTGGACTTGTTATTTGCTTCCCTGATCGCAAAGTGATCATTGTTGCGTTTCTTGTTGACCTTTCCTTTTTCATCCCCCGCGTGTTTTCTTGTATTGACAATACATTTACTGTTGCCTTTGCATTCTTTTCTTTGCTCCGCTGGTTATTATGTCACCTCTGTTTATCATTCGTTGTATGATACATTTTAACGTATAACAATTTTTTGTCGGATGTCCCACTAGGCGATGATATTGACAAAAGTTTCTTTCTCGAGTCCTCGTCGCATCTTCAGGGCGTTTTGGTTCTGGTAATTCCAAGGTACCTGCCTTTAACAATTGTTGCATCATGGGTACCACGTCTTCTTTATCAAACTCAAATCCTTCATGAGAATCGAGCATTCTGAGCTTTTTTCCACCGTATCTGTCTCTTGCTTGATTCCACCTTCTTTTTCTTTCGGCCTTTTATCTCTTGAACCCCTCGCATCTTGATTCTTTTTATCCCGGTCGATGGTATTGACGGTTGTCCTGCCAGGTATTCTTCTCGAGTTTCATGATGAAATGCGGGCATCTTGCGAGTCATTAGCTCCAATGCATGGGCTTTGGTAGCCAGATCACGGAAGGTTCCGATATCAGCGCTAGTGAGTCCGAATGCGATTCCTGTCTCCATTGAGTTTAGACACATTTTGACTTGTTCCTTTTCTTCCAGCAATTGCCTGCACGATGCCCCCAGTGTCTTCCATCCGCTCTCATGAATTTTTCAACGGGTTCTCCTTCATTGTCGTCATCGAAGCTAATTCGTGATGCTAACATCACGCTCGACGAAAAGAAGTTTGACATAAAAGCATCTTGCATTTCTTCCCATGTTCGTATGGACCCCGGTGCCAAATTTGAATACCATCCGAAAGCCTTTGCTACTGTTAACGATGACCCAAATAAGCGTAAGCGATATTGAGGTATCGTGGAGAAATTTCCCATTTGGTGATGAAATGCATCGTGTGTTCTTCGGTGATCCTTCCCCATTAAATTTCGAAAACTGGATGCTTAAAATTGGTGGGAATGGAACATCCTCTACCTCTCTTGGATAGGGTGTTCGGTATCTGAAACGACCGGTATTTGCGCGCTCCCTTTCTATTCTGACCGCTTCTTCGACAACTTGTCTTACGTCATCTTGTGTTATGGCTCTTGTCACCGGAACGGATCCTCGAGATCCCATTCCCTGTGGACGGGAACCTTCAGGTTGGTTCTCTTGTCCATTTGTTGCTCCCATCATGGGCGGAGCCACTATTTGGGCTACATTATGTGCCAGAGTTGCTAGAGCTTCTCTGAGATTTCAGCATTCGTCCATCAGCACTCTTTGTGCCTCCGCCATCTGATCAACACGCTCTTCAGTAGTCGGTCTATTTCCTTGACCTGTTTCTGCCATATATACCGCGGCCTCTTGACTGTTCACCGAAGCTGTTATTGGAGTAAAATGAGAGTACGTCGACGTAACAGGGCTTGTAAAGAAAGGAGAAATTGGAGTCCTGTTTGATTCCTGTGTACTTCCCGTGCTTTTGATCGATTGAGGTGATACAGCTTTAGGCGAGCTTGTTTGAGGCGATACTTGTATCGGTGATCCTATCATCAGTGCTTTACCCTTTTGTGCTTCTGTCCATTTGGTCTTTGGAGCGACCAAAGCTGGAAAATCTTGTGACGAGAACTGCGTAGTAGTTTGTTCAGGATAAATTGCCGGAGGAGCGAGCTCGGGTTTTCTTCTTGCTATGCTCCGTGTGATTGGTCCCTCAGCTCTTGGTGCAAACAATTTTGTCTTGCGATTTTTTAAGGTCTTTGCTTTTGTTCTTTTGGACAAGACCAAAGTCCGAGTTTTCATCACTCTCTTGTGGTTGAGGTGAAACGGAAATGACTCCATTCATTATGGAATCACTTTTGCTTTGTTTGTAGTGCTTGCTTTCGTACGCTCAGGAGTTTGGTTTAGCGCATATTCGATTATGAATCCGGTGGCGATGAATCGGAAGTTCACTTTTCTCGCGATATTAGCCATTAGTAGTGTTGTGTGATTGAATTGTGTACCTTCAATAATAAAACATACCGAAATTAGTACATGAAAGACTAAGTAAACTATCTTAGAGATGAAGGGAGGATGTTCCCACTGAGAGTCGCCATTTTGGCGTCTAATAGACGCAAAAAAAAAAAAAATGACGAGAGTCTTGCAACTTTCCCAATGTTAATGTTAAATAAGATAAAATCCCCAGCAGAGTCGCCATTTTGTTTCGACAAAGAAACAAAAGTATTTAATTTGGGAGAGTCATCTTATTTAAACATAACAATGAAATAATTACAAAGACAATCATCACACTTTATTGATTCTGAATTCATTTACATCCTCTGGTATCCCTTGATTCTAAGATAGCTTACAAAGAACTTATTACAAATGTCAATTATTATAGCTAAATATAATTTTGGCAGCATAACGATAATGATTTCAATCATCTCCTATGACTTAGGAGGAAATAGTCAAGTTGTTCAACAGTCTTCAAGAGAACGAAGATTCCGGCAGCATTTCGGTACTATTTTGGTCATCTCCTGAAACTTAGGAGGAATACGTCTCTTCATCAATGATTTTTCCTTTCTCTTGATCAAGAAGAACTTGAAGCTTTGAAGACTCCAATCATTCCAACAGCATTTCAGCCCGTTGCTGTCAAAACTGCCAAGTAATGGGTTTGCGCGGGTTCGCGCAAACTATATACTTTGCGCGGATCCGCGCAAACCATAAAAACCTTCTGTTGCTTTGCGCCGACCGTCGCAAACTTCCAGGAGTCCAATACTCCTTTGCGCGGGGTCGCGCAAAGTGCAGGAGTCCAATACTCCGCACCTTCTGTCTTCTCTTTCGTCTTTGCTTTACTTCTGAAATCTTCGAACCCCTTTTGAGAGAAGGAATGGGGTATTTATAGACATTTTCACCAGTGAAAATCTCAGATCTGGTCGATGTGGGACAAAAAATATCATCCAACTATTTTTACCGCAGCATTATAGACTTTGCGCGGACTCGCGCAAACAATATACTTTGCGCGGTCTCGCGCAAACCCTCAATCTCGCGCAAACCCTCTTCTGTTCAATACGCGCAAACTCCTCACTTTGCGCGGTCTTGTGAAACTATTTCACTTTGCGCGACCTCGCGCAAAGTAGTCTTGAAGCTGTTTCTTTCATCTTCAAAGTGATTTCTTGATCTTTTCCTTGTTCACTTCCTTGCTTATTTTATGCCTCAACAGTGAGTGTTACCCTCGCCTAGCTGTCCTTTTGTTTCCATGCAAGTTGTTGATGAATCTTAACCGTTAAACATAGAATGGACGGTAAAATGAATAACCTCGTGGGTCACACAGATTCCACTCTGAAAGAGGTCCTTTCCTGATGGTTTTCCGCCCTGAAATCAATGGTCGGAGTAGATTTCCCATTTGGCTCTGATAAATGGGCCATGAATTTTACAGAGTCGACATACGTCGACTCTTTGAATATGAGAGGCTCCGTGCTTTCATAGTGGACCACCATCATGCAACATGAGAGCCGAGAGGTTAATGAGCCGTCTTTGGGATATCAAATAGAGGGGGAAAAACCAATCAGGGTCATGTTGAGCTTTGGCGATCACGCTCGTCCATATGATTGTTATGGCGATCGTAAACGGACCGTTGAGCTGACATCTCAGCTTGATTATCTTGGTGGGCCACATCATCAGAGGACCAAGACCAATCTTTCATAGTCAAAATCTTGAGAGGAAGAAGGTGGACGGTGTGGATCTCTCAAAAGATGGTCGTATTGGGCCCTGCCAACAACACAGCAAACTTCTTCTGTGCGGAACCACGCAAACCACTTTGTGTGGTTTCTTCTTTCAAACATGGCTTTGCACGAATGACGTACATGATTCTTCTAAATACCTTTGAATCGAACCGCGCAACGACTTTTCATTGCGCGGGTTGGATTCAAAAAGGAACTTCTTCTCACCTTCTGGCATGCCTTGCTTTCTCTAATTCACTAACCCAAAGAATCGATCTCACTGATCCAACCCATTCAAATGAAGTTGGGAGGGGGTATTTATAGGCCCCCACCACTCTTACAGAGTGGTGATCACCACCACCTATCACTTCACATATGAACAACCTCTCTCCTTAAACCATGGTGACCACCAAGCTTCTTCTTAAATGGTGGTGTACCACCCATTTCCTTTAAAATGACATCGCTTTCACACTCTTTTTACCAAACTACCCTTTTCAATACTTTTTAACTGAAATACCTAAACTCCCCTTGATATGGATTTTTACCAAAATACCTAAACTACCCCTTGATATGGATTTTTACCAAAATACCTAAACTACCCCTTGATATGGATTTTTACCAAAATACCTAAACTATCCCTGGAGATGGAAATTACCGAAATATCCCCGGACATGAAAATTACCAAAATACCCCCGGACATGGAAACCAGAGATTTTGGGTTCGATCCCCAGCAGAGTCGCCATTTTGTTTCGACAAGGAAACAAAAGTATTTGATTTGGGGGATTTATTCAATGATAACAAAGAAAGAACAAGAGAACATTGATCACATTTATTCTGAGTTCATTTACATCCTCTGATTCCCTTGATTCTAAAAAAATAAAATGCAATCAATCAAAGTAGACAAGATAGTCTTATGGAAATTTCTAAATGACATTTTCTTTGTTTGATCATCTCCTAGGACTTAAGAGGAATTGTTGATCGATCGAAGACCAGTCTTCAATGAGATAGGAATTTCAAATTAAGACAATAATGAGCTCAACGCTTATTTCATCATCTCCTCATACTTAGGAGGAATTGTTGAATTTCTCTTCGCCATTCCAATCCTTCAAACTTTGAATAGAATGAGCTTGGACACTTCATTTATTTCAAAGCAAATGAAGGTAAAAGATGATGGCCTTTAGCCATTTAGCGGCAGAAAGCATAATTTGATGACTTCATTGAAAGCACTTAATCTTGAGTTCAAGTTGGTTTCGCGGTATGCAAACCCCATGGCCAAAATTCTTCATTGCAAATGGTCCGTGCAAACCCTATCGCTTCAATGTTCCAAAAATAAATCGCAGGAGCCCAATATTTTCTCCTACCTTCGATTTTCTTCTTCACTCTTCAATTCTTTCAAAATCGAAATCTTGAACCCTCTTTTTATAAGAGAGAGAGAGCGGGGTATTTATAGGCATTTTGAAGGTGTAAAACTCGACTTGGGCGATGTGGGACAAAATAACTAAGCGAAGTCACATGCTTTTATGCAGACAAAAATGGCGATAACGATATTTACATGGACACGATAAACATATGACTTTATTAATGCGCCCGCGTAAACTATCTCGCTTTGACGGTTAATCGTCGCAAAGTCCAAAACACCTCTCTTTCTTCTTTTTAATATTTTGCTTTCCAATCTTCTTTCGCTTCAATCCTTCATCATTCTCTTTTCTTCAACAAATCCCATGGAACCGGAACTTTACCAAAATACCTAAAGTTACCCTTGAGAATGAACTTTACCAAAATACCTTTTCCTCTTTATGGTTGAGAAGGAACTTTACCAAAATACCTAAACTATCCCTTGAGAAGGTACTTTAGCAAAATACCTAAACTACCCCTTGAGAAGGTACTTTCCAAAATACCTAAACTACCCCTTGAGAAGGTACTTTACCAAAATACCTAAACTACCCCTTGAGAAGGTCAGCACCATGGGATTCTTTGACCACTGCAATGATATATATTTTTTTATGCCTCAACAGATGCCCCCTCGATCCTTCTTTGATTGATTCCTAAAATCAAATGGAGGATCGATCTTCCTCCTCTGAAGAATCTTGATGCTCAATGAACTATAACTCGAAGGATTTGATGATCGGGCTTACATGGAAGACTAGATGATTTCTCGATCCGAAAAAGAAAATCAAATGATTGCTTTCGATCGATTAAATGAATACTTGAGAATTTTGCCAGAAGATTTGAATGCTCATGAATTTTGAAGATTTGATGATGATTTACTAACGAATCTAAGACTTGATTGATTGTGCTCGAACTTAGAAAAACTTGATTGTTCATGTTCAATTGGAAGACTTGAATGATTGCTTCTAAATGACGAAGAAAACTTGATTGATCATGTTCAAACGGAAGACTTGAATCTGATCCAAAAGTAGTGTTGAGCTCGGATGCTTTTCAAGAGAAAAGATGAATGAGATTTCTATTTCATCAAACTCATCTCTCAAATTTGTAATGACTTTATCTTTGAGCAACTTGATAAGAGAACTATCTTTTTCAACATTCAATTTTGGCGATCTCTTTGATCAACTCATACTTTTCCTTTAACTCTGCAATAGTCACTTTAATCAACTCCGTTGCTTCCACCGCAGCAACCCTTTTTAATTATTTCCTTTATTCATGATCTGCATAATTCGATTTTTGAATGATAGTCTTTCCTGCCAAATTAGTCGAAATTAGTATCTCAAGACATTATAATTTTTCAATTTAGATTTATGAAGCATTGATAATTTTGAAATTTATATTGAAAACTTCTCTTCTCTTTTAGGCTGATTGTGATATTTTCGCTTGTCATCATGCAAGCATTGCATTCTTTTCATTAATTCATTTCGTGCTTTTGGAGACATCGCTTTACGGCTCCAAAGGTTCAATCGCTAAATCTTTTTGAGTTCTTGAGAGAAATTTCAGTTTGTGTTCCTTTAGCATTTCTTCATATACTTTTCCTTGGATCTTTCATTTGAGATTGAAAAATAGACAAGACTTTCTTTCAATTTTCATTTAGTAACTTTTCAAAGGTTATAGAAGTTATGATGATGATTCCGTTTGCTCTTGCCTCCATCGGATCATTTTGGACATTGGAGACTGGACTTCAAATCGTTGTTAGAATAATGAGGAGTTACAGCATCAGATTATATAATTCTTGACATATGACTTCCTCCATATTGCATAAGAGATTATCAGAAAGACCAAGGCGTAGATTACTTTGAAGACCAAGTCATAGGTAACTTTGAAGACCAAGGCTGTTGAGGCATAAAATAAGCAAGGAAGTGACAAACGACAAAGATCAAGAAATCACTTTGAAGATGGAAGAAAAAGTTGCTTCAAGACCACTTTGCGCGGGGTCGCGCAAAGTGAAATAGTACACAAGACCGCGCAAAGTGGTTTGCGATTGAAGAACATGAAGGCAGTTTGCGCGAGACTGAGGGTTTGCGCGAGACCGCGCAAAGTATATTGTTTGCGCGTGTCCGCGCAAAGTCTAAAGTCTATAAATGTGCGATAAAAATAGTTGGTGATATTTTTGTCCCACATCGACCAGATCCGAGATTTCCATTGGTGAAAATGTCTATAAATACCCCATTCCTTCTCTAAAAAGGGGTTCGAAGATTTGAAGTGAAGCAAAGACGAAAGAGAAGACGAAGGTGCGAGAGTATTGGACTTCGCACTTTTTGCGCGACCGCGCGCAAAGGAGGATTGGACTCCTGAAAGTTTGCGCCAGCCCGCGCAAAGCAGCAGAGTGCTTTTATGGTTTCGCGGACCGCGCAAAAGCATATCGTTATGCGCGGACCGCGCAAACCTATTGATTGGATTTTTAACAAAGAATGGGATTGAAATGCTGTCGGAATGATGGGAGTCTTCAAAGCTTCAAGTTCTTCTTGATCAAGAGAAAGGAAGAATCATCGACGAAGAGTCATATTCCTCCTAAGTTTCAGGAGATGATCAAAATAGCACCGAAATGCTGCCGGAATCTTCGTTCTCTTGAAGACTGTTGATTGACTTGTCTATTCCTCCTAAGTCATTGGAGATGATTGAGATCATTGCCGTTATGCTGCCGAAAATTATATTTAGCTATAATAATTGATATTTGTAATAAGTTCTTTGTAAGCTATCTTTGAATCAAGGGATACCAGAGGATGTAAATGAATTCAGAATCAATAAAGTGTGATGATTGTCTTTATAATTATTCCATTGTTATGTTTGAATAAGATTATTTTCCCAAATCAAATACCTTTGTTTCCTTGTCGAAACAAAATGGCGACTCCACTGGGGACATTATCTTATTTAACATTAACATTGGGAAAGTTGTAAGACTCTCGTCACTATTTTTGGCGTCTATTTGACGCCAAAATGGCGACTCTCAGTGGGAACATCCTCCCCTTCATCTCCAAGATAGTTTACTTAGTCTTTCATGTACTAATTTCAGGAATGTTTTATTATTGAAGGTACCTAAATTCAATCACACAACACTACTAATGGCTAGTATTGCGAGAAAAGTGAACTTCCGATTCATCGCTACCGGGTTCGTAATTGAATATGCGCCAAGCCGAATTCCTGAGCATACGAAAGCAAGCAATACAAGCAGGCGTAAAGTGACTCCAGTAATAAGCGGGAGTCATTTCGTTTCACCTCAACCACAAGAGAGTGATGAAAATTGGACTTTGGTCTTGTCCAAAAAGACAAAAGCAAAGACCTTAAAGAGTCGCAAGGCAAAATTGTTGGTACCAAGAACTGAGGGACCAATTACACGGAGCATAGCAAGAAGAAAACCCGAACTCGCTCCTCCGGCGATTTATCCTGAACAAACTGCTACGTTCTTCGTCACAAGATTTTCCGGCTTTGGTCGCCCAAAGACCAAATGGACAGAAAGCACGTAAAGGCAAAGCACCGATGATAGGATCCCGATGCCTAGTATCACCTCAAACAAGCTCGCTCATATTGTATCACCCCAATCGGCTAAAAGCATGGGAAGTACACAAGAATCAAACAGGACTCCAATTTCTCCCCTCTTTACAAGCCCTGTTACGTCAACATACTCTCGTTTTACTCCAATAACAGCTTCGGTGAACAGTCAAGAGGCCGCGGTATATATGGCAGAGACGGGTCAAGGAAATAGACCGACTACTGAAGAACGTGTTGATCAAATGGCGGAGGCACAAAGAGTGCTAATGGATGAATGCCGGAATCTCAGAGAAGCTCTGACAACTCTGGCACATAATGTAGCCCAAATAGTGGCTCCACCCATGATGGGAGCAACAAATGGACAAGAGAACCAACCTGAAGGTTCCCGTCCCGAGGGTCCGTTCCGATGACAAGAGCCATAACACAAGATGATGTAAGACAAGTTATCGAAGAAGCAGTCAGAATAGAAAGGGAGCGCGCAAACACTGGTCGTTTCAGATACCGAACACCCTACCCAAGAGAGGTAGAGGATGTTCCATTCCCACCAATTTTAAACATCAGGTTTTCGTAAATTTAATGGGGAAGGATCACCAGAGGAACACCTGATGCATTTCATCACCAGCATGGGGAATTTTTCCACGATACCTCAATATTGCTTACGCTTATTTGGGTCATCGTTGACAAGCAAAGCTTTCAGGTGGTATTCAAATTTGGCACTGGGGTCCATACGAACATGGGAAGAAATGCAAGATGCTTTCATGTCAAACTTCTTTTCGTCAGAGCGCGATGTTAGCATCACAGAATTAGCTTCAGTACGACAGCGAGAAGGAGAACCAGTCGAAAAATTCATAGACAGATGGAAGACACTGGGGGCATCATGCAGGCAGTTGCCGGAAGAAAAGGAACAAGTCAAAATGTGTCTGAACTCTATGGAAACAGGAATCGCGTTTGGACTCACCAGCGCTGATATCGGAACCTTTCGTGATTTGGCTACCAAAGCCCATGCATTGGAACTGATGACTCGCAAGATGCCGGCATTTCATCATGAAACTGTCAGAAGAATACCTGGCAGGACAACTGTCAACACCATCGATCGGGATAAGAAGAATCAAGATGCCAGAGGCTCAAGAGATAAAAGGCCAGAAGGAAAAGAAGGCTGGAATCAATCAAGAGATAGATACGGTGGAAAAAAGCTCAGAATGCTCGATTCACATGAAGGATTCGAGTTTGATAAAGAAGATGTGGTACCTATGATGCAACAATTGTTAAAAAGGTGTACCTTGGAATTACAGAACCAAAACGCCCTGAAGATGTGACGAGGACTCGGAGAAAGAAACTTTTGCCGTTATCATCGCTAGTGGGACATCCGACGGAAAATTGTTATACGTTAAAATGCATCATACAAATAATGATAAACAGAGGTGACATAATAACCAATGGAAGCAAAGAAAAGAATGCAAGAGCAAAAAGTAAATGTATTGTCAATACAAGAAAAAGAGACGGGAATGAAAAAGGAAGATCGAAGGTCATGAGAAATGCAACAATGATTACGCTATGCGATCGGGAAGCAAATAACAAGTCCCAGTAAAGCAAAAAGCAGGAATCATAAGAAAGAAGTGAAGTGATTGAAAAAGAGTAATCGAAGACAAAGAATAGAAATGAAGATGCAAAGTGACAAAAGTGGCTTATGATGTAGTCACCACTTAAAGGGTATACCAAGCTCGATTAAGTATTTATGATGCACTCAAGTTATCGAAGAATTTCACAAAGTTTGATTCAAGCACTGTCGATCATGATGAGAGAAACTTTATCGCGAAATGAAGGATGAAAAGAAATAATGAAAAGATGAATTGTCTACCAATAATATCTTTCTCGATGATGATTTAATGGCGAAAAAGGAACATAACAGGCCATTGATGATAGAAGGATACATTTGTGAGAAGAAGATAAAAAGGATCATGATAGATAATGGGTCCGCAGTAAATCTTTTGCCACTCTCAATGATTACTAAATTGGGTTTTCGTCGTTCAGACTTGCGCCCCAGCGGAATGATGATACAAGGATTTAATCAAGATGGACAACGCGCACTCGGAAAAATTACAATAACATTGGAGGTGGGAGAATTAATTACTACTGTTGTATGTCACGTTATAAATGCTGTGACGACATATAACCTTCTCTTGGGAAGGCCGTGGATACATCAGTACAATATTATACCTTCTACTCTACACCAGTGCTTCAAATACTGTAAAGATGGGATGCAGTGTAAAGTAATGGCTGATGCAAAACCCTATACAGAAGTTGAGTCTTTCTTTGCGGATGCTAGCTATTATAAATGTTTCTCTGAAGAAATGAGAAATGATGATGGGAAGAGAATCATAAAAGATGCCAGGGTAAATAAAGTTAAAAAAGAAAGAGCAGAATCTTCTGGGTCTGCGGAGGCAAGAAAGAAATTCTATTTTGTACCAAAGCGCCTGAGACAACCGGGACAACCGTTGACACTATTGTCAACAGAACAAATTGAAAGTCTTTGATACAATCCAATTACACAAGTGCCATTACCCAATATCGAAAGATGTAAGCCATTTTGCATCCGCTCCAAGAACATTTCAAGTCAGCCGCGGTGCTAAATATCCCGAACCAATAGAGTTTCACGCGTCGCATCGTAAGTAAAGGATGAAAATATAAGCAATATATATCATGGAGAGTTAGCATCGCAAAATTTGAGAAAATACAAAGGCAAGCAAGCAAGAAGATCATGAGAAATATGGGTTTGATTGTGACAAACCCACCGGCTTGAATCATGGGAAAGGAATTCAGATCCCTCTCGGGATTAATCAGGAAAAGCGAAGAAAATTCCAAGGATTGGGAGCAGAATCAGCAGTAAATATGGTATCAGCTAACATGACCTCAGCTACACCAGATACTAAGGTAATTGAATATCCTGAAACCGCTCCAAGGCAAATAGAAGACGGGGGGCAACCGACGATAGATGGCCTGCGAGAAATAAATTTGGGAACAAGAAGAGCCAAGGAACACATTCATCAGCGTTAGCCTTTCAGATCAGGAAGCTGAGAAATATGGTCAACTTCTCAAGGAAAATAAAGACGTTTTCGCCTGGACATATGAAGAAATGCCTGGACTGGAACCTTCCGTAGCAATGCATCGATTAAATATTTCTAAAGAAAAGAAACCAGTAAAGCAGGCACAGAGGCGATTTCACCCAGACTTAATTCCGTTAATCGAAAAAGAAGTAAATAAGCTAATAAAGGTTGGGTTCATCAGAGAAGTTAAATATCCCAAATGGATATCAAATATTGTCCCGGTAAAAAAGAAGAACGGACAGATCAGAGTATGTATTGACTTCAGAGATCTGAATGAGGCATGTCCAAAAGACGATTTCCTCTCCCGATAATATAATTACTAATCGATAGCACTACTCAATATGCTATCATGTCCTTTATGGACGGATATGCAGGATATAATCAAATCAGGATGGCACCTGAAGATGAAGAGGCGACGGCTTTCAGAACGCCGCTTGGAATTTACTGTTATAAAGTTATGCCTTTCGGTCTAAAAATGTGGGCAACATATCAAAGGGCAATGAAAAATATCTTTCAAGATATGATGCATAAACATGTCGAATGCTATGTTGATGACTTGGTAGTCAGATCCGGAGATCATCAAGAGCACCGCGAACATCTAGCATCAGTCTTCCGACGACTCAGAAAGAAGCAATTAAAGATGAATCCGGCTAAATGTGCATTTGGAGTGTCTTCCGGCAAATTCCTCGGCTTTGTGGTACGGCACAGAGGAATCGAAATTGATCCAGAAAAAGTTAAAGCTATTCAAAATATGCCGCCACCAACGACGTTGAAGGAATTAAAAAGCTTACAAGGAAAATTGGCATATATTCGTCGCTTCATTTCAAACCTGCAGGAAGGTGTCAGCCATTTTCTCGGTTAATGAAGAAAGATACAGAATTTGTATGGGATCAGGCTTGCGAGAATGCTTTTGATTCAATTAAAGAATTATTAAAACAAATGCCACGGTGTTAATAACACCCAAGAAAAGGTAAGCCACTTATTTTATATACATCTGCCGCTACAAATTCTTTGGGTGCTTTGTTCACAGTAAACGTAAACGGTTTTAAAAGAGACCGCTCTTTATTATCTAAGCGAAACTCGATGGGGGGAGAATCCAATTATTCTTCGATTGAAAAAGAATGTTTGGCATTGGTATTCGCTGTGCAAAAGTTGAGGCATTATTGTCTCTCCCATGATATAACTCTGATTTCAAGAGCAGATCCGATAAAATTCTTGATGACCAGACCAATGTTATCGGGAAGACTAGCCAAGTGGATGCTATTGTTATCAGAATATACTATTTCTTATAAGCCTGCGAAAAGCAAAGTGAAAGGACAAGCTATGGCGGACTTTCTCGGCAAAAGCATCCTATAGCAGAAAATGAAGAAATCAATGATGAATTCCCGGATGAACAAAGTTATGTTGGTGAATCTCGAATCTTTGCGCGATGTATTTTGATGGTGTCGCTTTCGAGTATCGGAGCGGGGCAGGAGTGATATTCATTACCCCTCGGGCGATTTATTACCATACTCTTTCACGTTGGGTATCGCATGCACAAATAATGAAGCTGAATACAGAGCTCTTATCATCGGAATGGAAATAGCCAAAGAAATGGAAATAAAATCATTGCATATCTTCGGAGATTCTAAATTAATTGTAAATCAATTGACAACAGAGTTTGAAGTAAGGAAAGAAGAACTTTGCCTTATTATCTAAGGCACAACAAATGAGCTTGCTTGAACAATTTTATTATGTGGAAATTAAAACACACATACCGCGGTCGGAAAATGCAAAAGCAGATGCTTTAGCTTGCTTTAGCAATGGCTTTATCCCCGCACAAACCGAAGTCCTCTTTGTAACTATAGAAGAAAGAAGATTCCCGCCATCCGCAGAGGTTATTGAAGAAACCGTTGAAATGTTGCCTATATCCCGTTCTGGAAGTAACAATGGATGATTGGCGTCACCTTTTGTTGATTATCTCAAATATAATATCTTGCCGTAAGACAATGTACAAAGACAAAATAGATTAAGCAGCGATCAGGAAAATTTGTCATATGCAGCGAAGTATTATATAGAAAATCTTATAATGGAATGCTGTTAAGGTGCTTGGACAAGCGAGAAGCAAACCAAATGCTGCGGGAGGCACATTCAGGTGAATGTGGAGCACATCAAGCTGGCCGGAATTTATGCCATAGAGTGCATCGAATGGGTTATTATTGGCCTACTATGTTTAAAGATGCGATAGAATATGCAAAGCGGTGTCATGAATGTCAAATACACGGAGATGTAATACATATTCCTCCAGAAGAATTACATCAGTCTGTTGCTTCTTGGCCCTTTTCAGCCTGGGGACTCGACGTTATTGGTCCTATAAATCCTCCTTCATCTAAAGGAAAACAGTATATTCTGGCAGCAACGGATTATTTCTCCAAGTGGACCGAAGCAGTCGCCTTGCGTAATGTTAAAGAGAAAGACGTGGTCAATTTCATCCGTCATGCTATAATATACCGTCATGGTATTCCGAAGAAGATCATCACTGATAATGGCACCCCTTTTAAAAATAGAGGCATGGAAAAGTTATGTCAGAAGTTCGGCATCCAACATTCTTTTTCAACACCTTATTATCCTCCGGCCAATGGATTAGCAGAGGCGTTTAACAAAACAATTGTCAAGATAATGAAGAAAACAGTGACAGGCAATAAGCGCGATTGGGATGAAAAGTTACAAGAAGCATTATGGGCCTACAGAACCACTCATCGTACAGCAACAGGGGCAACACCGTATTCATTAGTCTATGGTATGGAGGCAGTTATCCCAATTGAAATGCAGGTGGCATCACTCCGAATAGCAAGACATCAATCTATAACAGATGATGAAAATGCAAAAATAAGGTGAAAGAATTAGATTTGCTTGATGAGAAACGTCTTATGCTCAAAGAATGGATTTGATCAATCATATCAGCCGTAGAATATCGGTGCATTTGATAAACAGTCAAATATCGCTTCTTTCAAAAAAGGGGATATGGTGTTAATGTTGAAAAGACCTATAGTGGTCACTCATTACGGAGGGGGCAAGTTCGAGCCTAAATGGGACGGTCCATATGTGGTAAAAGAAGTATATTCCAATGGGGCATATAGAATCACAAATCAAGAAGGACAGGGTATTGGTGTGCTTGTCAATGCCCGTTTCATCAAAAGATACTATCCTTAAAGATAGATATCTGGATTTTGACCCAAAATATTATCGGCATAATGATTCTGTATCAAAAGGGGGCAAAGATGAATAAAATCATGTCTATATGTCAACAAAAGAAGCTATGAAGAAGAAACTCACAAGCATGTCAATTATCAAGCATCAAAATCCAAAAAAATATATATGGTCATCATCATCACCAAATAAGTATGATAAAGACAATATCATTATCTTAAAGATTCTCTTGAAGAGATTGACAAAGTTATATTGCCTTACAAGGCACAAATTCTCAAAGTTATATTGCCTTACAAGGCACAAATTCTCAAGTTATATTGCCTTACAAGGCACAAATTTCAAAGATTCTGATTCTCTTGAAGATATTATCTAAGCTCAAAGTTATATTGCCTTACAAGGCATGGATCTTCTTGAAGATATTTCGGAAATATCTGCTATATTTGCAAATGATGATGATCATATATATATTATTGCCTTACAAGGCATGGATCTTCTTGAAGATATTATCAAAAGCAAGGATATATCAATATCAATCAAAGAGGCAGTATAGCCAAGCCAAAATCCTAAAAGAGCCAAAATTGAGCAAAATCAAAAAGATCAAGCTCGGGAAAAAAAAATGCTCTCAAAGGATCAAGCTCTAAAAGAGCCGGCCAACTATACGTAAGACCCATGAAGATCGCCATTCGGGCAGCGGCGAGGAGTCAGTGGCCCTAAAAAGCCCGCGAAGACCATCGTGCGCACCCATGCGGGTAGCTGACAAAGTCAAGGATTCAAAGCCTAAAAGGCCATAAATCCGCGAAGACTAGTCACCGTAATTCCCATGCCGTCTGTATAGCTTCCAGCAGCGCCACGGGAACGGATGAAAATGCCCTCCCGTGAATGGGCTCGACCTTGCAGACGAAGAAAACAGGGGCCGCAAAGGCGAGCTTTATGCCAACCGTGCGTAAGACCCTCCAGGTCTAGGGTTTGATTTCGTAGTAACTCGTGAGGAAGGGCTTAAACCTACTCATTGATGGACTGGCGACCCTAGATTTGGTGCCCAAAGGTAGCCTTGCGAGCCCTGCGAACTCTAGAGAGTTACCGTGGCCAACCCCGCGCGTAAATCCAACAGTTCACCGTCCAGTAGGCGTCAATGGGCCCCTCGATGGACCGTGACCGTGAGCTCAAGGCAGTGAGAAGCCCAAAAGTGAACTCTAGAGAGTTACAAAGTGGCCATCACATAAGACCCATAAATGCTCCACTACTCACGAGCTTAAGCGTGTGTGTGCGCACGCTCCACTACTCATGAGCATAAACCGTGTGTGGCTAATTGAATTGAAACTTAGTACCGCCAATTTAAATACTCACCTAGAAAATCCCGTACTAACAAAGCATAAAAGGTTTAAAAATTGTAAAAAAAAATGTGTAATGAAATTATTATATAAAGAGTAAATAAAACTTGACAATATTAATAAAATATAAATATAATAAAATTATTATATAAATATAATTTGATAATATTATATGTAAATATAATGAAATTATCATATAAAGCACAAATATAAGTTGATAATATTAGTACAAATATCATCAATATGCAAGGTGGAAAATACCATCATAAACATCCCAAAATAATATCATGAAATAGATAAGCAAAATAAATTACATCCAAGAAACACGAAAGCAAATATCACATGTTTAAAATTACATGATTCAAAGATCTCTCAGTAATCCCCATTGCTTCTGAATATCTGAGCAAATCTTCTTTTAATTGTGCCGAGCCGCATCATGTCTAGATTTTTCTTCAAAAATAAGTCTCGCATGATCAGAACGCCAAAGAAGCTTATTCTCCAAAGAAGCAATCATTTCTTTACCTTGAAGTTGTATGATTTTTCGACATCAATAGATTGAGCATTCACCGTATCTTCTCTTCAACATCCCGAATGATTAAAACTGTTCATGATTCTTCCTCTCCAAATTTGCAAGATTTCTTCCTTTAAAATTGCAATGCGGTCTTGAATAGTCTTGCTTTCATCAACATGAATCTTTAATTTATCTGAAGAATTATATGCTCTTGTTCAAGTTTGGAAATTGATGAAGTCATTTGTCAAAAGAGCTTGTTCTTGTGATGAAGCCAATCGCTTCTACACTCTAAAATCTCAGGAGCAATTGTAATATTCTCATCGACGCTAAAGAAATTACTAATCACGAAATTTGAAGAGTGAATCCCGCAAAGGAGATATGTTGATTTCGGCCATCTTAGCAGAGCTTTCCAAAATTTCTATAGAACATCCAAATCCGACCACTGATCAGGATTTCAAGATATGGATTATTGCTAACAGAGAATGTTTCACCATAAGCATTTTGTGAGCAGGAATCTTTGCAAAGGATGATAGTTCCGAAGTAGTGGTTACAGAATCAGAACTAGCCGCACCGCTATGGGGATAAGTTCCTATAGCAAGAGAAGAAGAATATTCGATATATTATTATGAAATATATATAGTCTTGAATGAAGATAAAAGCAACATATATATATATATATATATACATCCTTTGGAACACGACTAATGTAAGGAGAAGCTTTGAGCTATGGAAGGACCAAGTCCCACCATATCAGCGAAAGATGGTGCTCTAGCTTCCGTACTAGAATCTCTCAGTAGCTGGAGTTGGCAAGTCAAGAGTTTCGTAGAAAATATGATTTCACGAGCCACTACTCTCTGTACTACCAATGGAACTACAGATGCTCTTGGTGAAGATACCACAAGAGGGCTAGGGCATTTGAAGAGATAGCACCTACTTCGCAACTTGGGCACCTAAAAAGGGAGATGCAATGATTTTAATAAATAATAGTTGTTAAAATATAAATCAAAATATGTATATGAAAATTTTCCTTTACCCGGTGAATACCCATATTCTCCATAATCTAAAGGCTCCTCTTCATCTTCCTCACCACAGGAGATTTAGCAGGATATTAATGCTAGAAGGAGTCTTAGCAGTTGCAGGGGAAGATGCTATCTCAACTTCTTTCAGCTGTTTCCTCTTCTTCGCCAATATCAACTTCACCTTCTTCAAAGTCATCATCTTTATCTTCGCCATTATCACTATCTCCGCTATCTTCATCCTGCGAAGATTCAGTTGTACTTGATGATGAAGTTGAACTTTCATCTCCCAAAATTTCTTCGTCAACTTCTTCAACGATAACTTGCTTCCCTTTATAAGAGACGGGTTGACTGCTCTCTGGTGCAAGCTCTTGGACTATAGGAGAAGCAGAGGTTGGACGAGTTTCTTCTGGAGGGATAGGGGATGATGATTGTAAACGCGTTCTTGATCTAGTCATCGGAGAAGATGGACTAGGACCAAGGGGTCATGGAGAAGATATTGAAGTACCAATAGCTGGTCCTTCTTGAACCGCTATAGTCTCTGCAGGAATTGGAGAAGATGTACCTGCAGATCATCCGCATCTTGATTTGAAGAGTCCCGACGAGATTTTTCAAATTCTCTTAGATCTCCGTGGGCAAACCACCATCCAAAGTATTGATGGGCTTGATTTCACGGATGGGTTCTTCCAATGATATCTTCCTGCAAATTTCTCCAGGATGAGATGCGTGGCTCTTCTCGGAATATACCCGATTCCGCTCTCTAAGTTTTCGCCCTTCACTGGGTGGATGAAGAAAGATAGAAGAATCTACGGCAAGCATTTAGCAACTGTGTATGATTGATGATCCCACCATCGCATCCAGCCTATATGAAGTATGGACTACACGATCACAACCTGGAATTATGAAGAGGAGCCAACACAACCATTCAACAATTGTTCCATATCATGGCCCAGCTTAAGAGGACCAGCTCCATAATAAAGCGCATTTTTTTCTTGTAACAAGCCCGCAGTCTTGAGGTACGGTTTGATCATAACCAAATTGACGAGCAAAGCGACCGGGGATAGTAAGGTTCTCTCCAAAATTCTGTCCCCTCCCGCAAAGGTAAACTACATGAGCGAATAGAGAAGAAGAAAGCTCTCTCTGCTGCAGTAAGTGTTTCATTGTCCACCATATTTGTATCTACGGGATAGCGATAAAGGCGGAATTGAAAGAAGTTTATTTGATCGTCATCCCGAATTTTATTTGCCACCCACTCATATGCTCTTCTAGCCATTGCTCTTTGTTGAAAGAACCAGAGTGGAAGATGAGAGGATGAGAATATGCTTGCTCGAAGCCTCAAAAGTCCAAGGGAAATAGACTCCAAGCCATCCTGTAAAATAATGCCAAGAAGTATGCGCCGATGAAGTTCCAAGAATTGGGTCTTTTATATGAGTAGCTATTTCTCCAAGGGCCGGTAGATAGAACACAATACTGGAGGAGCGAGAGAGTATTTATGTCCCTCTCGCTAAGGCACCACCACAACAAAGACACTTGGACGAAACAGCATCCGCCCATTTGGAGTGGGCAAAACGACAAGCTTAGCCAATAAGCCAGAATGCCGTAAGCTCTCCAAAAGAGCTATATTCCGGCTTTCCTCTTATCGCATCCGAAGCTTTGTTAGTTCTTTGGAATGGCGCGCATGAAACCTTCAAAGGAAATAAAATGAGGAGATTAATATGCAGGAATGGCTAAGAATACAAAGAGGAAGACCGATTATCAGATTGATAAATACCTTAGACCTCTAGAAAAATGGGCCAGCCATTGAAGAGGGGGAATTTTGTGGAAGTTGGGGAATTTGCCCATCTCTTTGAATAGCTCTATGGTGGTCTCAGAGATGGAAGGCTTGCGATCTGGAGAAGATACGAAGGCTAATTCTCTGTTGGTAGGAATGAATTCATCGTAAAATTTGCCCGTTATTGTGAGACCAGCTATACGATGAAGGTCCCAAAGAGATATGCTCATTTCGCCGTAAGGAAGATGAAAGGAGTTGGTTGTGGGCGACCAATACTCAAGGAAGCCCTTCAGAACATTGGGTTCCCGATAGAAGTATTTTGAGGTTACTTCTATAGCATCATAAAGGCCTATCTTTGCAAGAGTGCTCGTATGTTTCAAAGCAAAATAGCTTCCGCCCATTCGAATAATAACGACGAGCAATTAGCAGACCTCTGATGCGAAATTCTGACTGGCCCCAGAGTTGATCTCGATCTCTGAAGCGTTGTCGCACAGTCTCATAAAAATGAGAAGGAAAGAGATCATGAGGACTATGGAAAGGAGTTAAGAAAATCATGGGATGAACTTCTCCGATCCTCTGTCGCGGCTTCTTTGTTTGAATGATTCCTTCAAGAATCCGGGGCTCTCTTGAGGCCCATGACTCGGTATACATCAACCTCTCGCCATGGACACAATCTCTGGATTCACGGTCTAGCATAGACCGATGGCGATACACCTTTATAGGAATGATTGTCATGCCCTCTCGCATGAGGGTTGTCGAACTTCATGACACCTTCAACAACTCGCACCGAATCCCACGAGAGAAGTCGCTTCTTCTTATGTTCTTTGATTTTTTCAAAGCAAACTCTTTCGCCTTATTGCGGCGAGTTTTCTTGAGCGGGAAGCGGGAGGAGTATCTTCTCGGAGAGGTGGCCTCTCACTATCGGTACGAATGTGAGTTGTGGTTTTGAGCCATTCATCCCAGTCATATTCTCTTCCATGTTTTGGTGGGCATTTAATATCTCCCAAGGAGATGGATCTATGTGAATAGGGAGGGTAAAGACTTGATGCGATCGGAAAAATCAAAAGTGGGGAGAACGGGTTCTTTAAAGTAAGATGGATTTCTAGAAGTTGTTTTCATTCTTTTAGCAGAGGTTGGTGGTCGAAGGAGGTGAGTTTGAAGGAGACACAAGACGAAATGCGTTTGTTTGATACGAGCCATAAAGAAAGAAGAGAAGAAGAAATGGCTAAAGTGTTGGAAAAAAAAGTTTGAAAATTTTCTAAGTACTGAGTACTTTGCACTTTGCGAGGTCGCGCAAAGTATAGGAGTTTGCGCGGAAAATCTCAAAGTTAAAGTTCAGAAAACGTCGCGCAAAGTTAAAACGGTTTTTGCGCGTGGTCGCGCAAAGTGGGAGGTTTTGCGGAATAAAATCGCTGAGAGCGAGTTCTAGCAGAGGAAGTTCGTGAAAATGACTAAGTCGTTGGACTATTTATAGGCTTTATGGCCGTAGTACTGACTGATCGGAGCTTTTTTGTGAGGTCGCGCAAACCTGAAGAAAAAGAATGGTTTGATCCTTTTCTTTGATTTTCGAACAAACAAAGAACGGATCAAGGGGGCATCTGTTGAGGCATAAAATAAGCAAGGAAGTGAAAACGACAAAGATCAAGAAATCACTTTGAAGATGAAAGAAAAAAAGCTTCAAGACCACTTTGCGCGGGGTCGCGCAAAGTGAAATAATACACAAGACCGCGCAAAGTGAAAGATTGCGCGGAAGAACATGAAGACAGTTTGCGCGAGATTGAGGGTTTGCGCGAGACCGCGCAAAGTATATTATTTGCGCGTGTCCGCGCAAAGTCTATAAATGTGCGATAAAAATAGTTGGATGATATTTTTGTCCCACATCGACAGATCCGAGATTTTCACATTGGTGAAAATGTCTATAAATACCCCATTCCTTCTCTAAAAAGGGGTTGGAAGATTTGAAGTGAAGCAAAGACGAAAGAGAAGACAGAGAAGGTGCGGAGTATTGGACTCTCGCACTTTGCGCGACCGCGCAAAGGAGTATTGGACTCTGGAAGTTGCGCGCCGTCGCGCAAAGCAACAGAGTGTTTTATGGTTTGCGCGGATGACGCGCAAAAGCATATCGTTTGCGCGGACCGCGCAAACCTATTGTTTTTAAGCGTTTTTAACAAAGAATGGATTGAAATGTCGGAATGATTGGAGTCCTCAAAGCTCCAAGTTCTTCTTGATCAAGAGAAAGGAAGAATCATCGACGAAGAGTCATATTCCTCCTAAGTCAGGAGATGACCAAAATAGTACCGAAATGCTGCCGGAATCTTCGTTCTCTTGAAGACCGTTGATTGACTTGTCTATTTCCTCCTAAGTCATTGGAGATGATTGAGATCATTGCCGTTATGCTGCCGAAAATTATATTTAGCTATAATAATTGATATTTGTAATAAGTTCTTTGTAAGCTATCTTAGAATCAAGGGATACCAGAGGATGTAAATGAATTCAGAATCAATAAAGTGTGATGATTGTCTTTATAATTATTCCATTGTTATGTTTGAATAAGATTATTTTCCCAAATCAAATACATTTGTTTCCTTGTCGAAACAAAATGAAAGAAAGGCATCAAGATAACTTTGAAACTTTCATTTGATAATTTTTCCATCCTTTCTAGGTCAATCTTCACATAAAGATTTCTTTAGAAGAAAATATATATCGAAGTGAAACTTCGATTCGAAGGATGGATAATTTTGCTACTCCTTTAAAGAATATATCTGAATCTCTAGATTATTCGAGAGAGAGAAAGATGATTCCTCGCTAATTCATTCTTAATGCCTTTGAGAATCTTGCATAATAATATTTCTTTATATCATGAAGGCAAGAGATAAAAAGACTTTACGGCTCTTAATTGTCAATAACAAATATATATTGTAATAGAAGACCCATAATTGATCTCGAAAATTTTGAACTTTTGAATAGATAATCGCCAATATCTTGAAATTTTTGGCGTGTAATTTTTTGATTCAAGAGAAATGCATTTTTGCATATATTTTATTCAACATTTAAAATTTCCATCAGGCAATTGCATATTTAAGCATATTTAATATGTTCTGCAGCATTTTGAATGCTACACATAATTGATGCTTTTGAGCATATTTGATGCTTTTGAGCAATGGCGCTAGTGTACTTTTTGTGACATAATGACTTTGACTTGGATGAGACCGACCTTGACTTGACTTGGTGAACTTGTTGCATTTGGTAACTGGACTTAACAATGGGCTCAAAGAGCAAGATAGTTTACCGCTAATTTCGGGCAATGAGCTCAAGGAGCAATTATAGTTTACCGCCAATTTTGGACAATGGGCTCAAGGAGCAATTATAGTTTTATAGTTAATTTCATTAATTTTTGAGGAGCCAATTTAGGGCTTTGTAGGTCTTATCGTAGTTGGCCATATATAGGCTTGGCTCATTGCTTTAAATGATCATTTGCCATCATTTGATTTGAAGATTTAAGATTTGTGTGGAATGGCCAATTGATTCCAAGGCTTATTTTCAATCTGCTATTTCATGTGATCATATGGTGAATCCATAACCGATATTTCAATGTGCAATGGCCATTTTGATAATGTTTTGAGACTCAATAATTGATATTTCGCCATCTCCGCCGATAATGTTCCAAAAAAGGAATCGAGAATTAATTTTGGTGATTGTGATGATAATCATCTAAATTCGATAATTGCTATTTTGGCGATTGACTGATTTATGCGATTTCATCGCATTGGATTTGAAATGATCATTAACGCTTGATAGCGATTATTAACGCTTGATAGCGATCATTAACGCTTTCTATTTAGCGACAACTTGATAGTTTTATATTCTTGAAGGCCTGTCTTGTTTTGGAAATGACTTGAAAGTGCTAATTTTGGCGATAATCGATGATCATCAACACTTTTCATTTGGCGATTATCTTTGGCGCTTTCTTGTTTATCTTATTTTGGCAATAATCATGCTTTTCTTTTCATTTGGCAATGATCGAATATGCTTGAAAGCCTGCATTTCCTTCAAATATACAAAAGAAATACATTCTATGGTGAGAAACACATTTCATAGTTTCTTACTTACCTGGTGATAATCATTGACGCTTTTTATTTGGCGATGACTGAATATGCTTGAAAGCCTGCATTTCATTCAAATATACAAAAGAAATATATTCTATAGTGAGAAACACATTTCATAGTTTCTTACTTACCTGTCTTGCTTTGGCGATGACTTGATATGCTTGAAAGCCTGCATTTTATTCATGTACACAAAAATATATGTTCTATAGTGAGAAATACATTTCATTGTTTTTCATCTTTCATCTTTTTACTCACCTATCTTGCCCCCTTTTGATTAGGAAGCATTGCTCTAGGAATCTTCGTAATCAAAATCACGATGTTGCGACCTTTAAGAAATATGCTAACGCCGCATAATTTCATACTTACTTTTTTATATATATATATAAATAAAGTCACTTTTCTTTCTTCTTCGATTGTATCTCCTGAATTTCTCCTGAAACTTGAAGTCATTTGAAAATTTGCGCTTTTATTCATTTGCATAATGGAGAATACCTGACTTTGTCTTTCGATCCTTTTGTTCTTGAATTGTCGGTGACAATCGCCAATGCTTGATATCAAATCACAATGCTTAATTTTGCCCGAACTTTAACCTACAAAAATGGATGGACAAGACAATATAAATAAACAATTATCATCTGAAAAGAATCAACGATTACCTCACTTGGGATTCGAGATTTTGTCATTTGAGACTTTGTTGGCATTCCGAGATAATGCTTATCTTGCCTTTGAATAATTGTGCCGTGAATCTTCGAAAATCAAAGCGTGATTCTTCTTAGTCAAAAAGTCGTATTGTTTTCTTCATGCCCATTCTTCTTTTTTCTTTTTGTTTAGCTATGACAATTCGACTTTCTCTCGCAACTAACAATCATAAGGAGTATTCGTCTTCTTCTTCAAATGTATATTTCATTTAGTCTTCAAATTGTCCAAACCTTTTCGTGCTTTCTTATTTGTAAAATCGTCGATGCTCTCTTTAGAGACTCTCAACTCTTTACTTTCGTTTTGCTTTCTTTCTTTATGTATCTAATTGCTCTCTTTTTCAAGAAAAAAAAGCACGCCCTTATGATTCATATGAGAGTTTGATCAAACTTCACTTTGACTTTTTGCAAATTGCAATTTTAACTGATCTTTTCTTCAAGAATGGTCAAGTGGTGACAATGCCCCTAGGTTTTTCTATTAACCGATGAATTCGTTAATTCACTAACTGATTCATCTACTAAATGAGCGAGCAACGTCTCGATTCAATCGAATCTAACTTTTCATCTGAGGATTTTCCTCAGGGTTCATTGTTGTTCACGGTAATCGTTCTAATGTACTATTATCTGTTCTTGGCAGGATAATATTCTTTTCACCCAATCTCAGATGTCGTCATTAGCTTGATCGAATCATCATTGTCCTTGGCATCGTCTGACTTTGATCGAAACTGATTTAATCTTTTCTAACACTTTTTTGGTGGAAGTCTATTGGATGTGAAGTAAACAACTGTATTAGTCGGGAGAAAGATCGTTGCGGTATATCGGTCATTAAGAACAGAATGTTAGTTATTTTATTTAAATAAAATTGTACTTTGCTTTTAGAGATGAAGGGGAGGATATTCCCACTGAGAGTCGCCATTTTGGCGTCTGTATAGAAAGTGATAAATGCTCTCTTGAATATTTTCTAAGTTAACATCGAATAATAATCCCCAATGGAGTCGCCATTTTGTTTCGACAAGGAAACAAAAGTATTTGATTTGGGGGATTTATTCAATGATAACAAAGAAAGAACAAGAGAACATTGATCACATTTATTCTGAGTTCGTTTACATCCTCTAATTCCCTTGATTCTAAAAAAATAAAATACAATCAATCAAAGTAGACAAGATCAAGATCTAAAGAATGGAAATTTTGAAACATTTGACGCTTGTTTCAAATCATCTCCTAGGACTTAGGAGGAATTGTTGATTTGATCGTGACAGGTCTTCAATGAGATAGGAATTTCAAAGATAAATATTAATCTTATATTCATCATCTCCTCATACTAGGAGGAGGAATTGTTGAATTTCTCTTTCGCTCATTCAATCCTTCAAACTTTGAATAGAATGAGCTTGGACACTTTTCATTTAAAAGCAAATGACATCTTCAAATTGTAAAGCATATGGCCTTTATTATTTTTTTAAAGGAAAAAATGACCCATTCATTGTTATAGGATTGCAAGTTAGTTTTTATTGAGGTCCCGCAAACCCCATCGTTTTGTGGTTTAAAAGCACTCTTGAACCCTGCATCCTTGGCTTGTGCATATTTTCAGTGCAAACGGGAGCTCCAATGCTCCTACCTTCGATTTTCTTCTTCACTCTTCTTTCGCTCCGAAATCTTTGAACCCTCTTTTAGAGAGAGAGCGGGGTATTTATAGGCATTTCACAGGTGTAAAACTCCGACTTGGGCGATGTGGGACAAAATAACTCGGTCAATGCTTGAGCGCGGACACGTGCAAACGATATGCTTTTGAATTGGTCCCGCAACAAAAAATTTTCATTTTGCAGACACGCGAAAAAAAGTCAAAGACACCTCTCTTTCTTCTTTTTAATATTTTGCTTTCCAATCTTTTGCCTTCAATCCCTTCCATTTCATCATTCTCTTTTCTTCAACAGATCCCATGGAATCTGAACTTTACCAAAATACCTAAACTACCCCTTGAGAAGGAACTTTACCAAAATACCTAAACTACCCGTTGAGAAGGAACTTTACCAAAATACCTAAACTACCCCTTGAGAAGGTACTTTACCAAAATACCTAAACTACCCCTTGAGAAGGAACTTTACCAAAATACCTAAACTACCCTTGAGAAGGTACTTTACCAAAATACCTAAACTACCCCTTGAGAAGGTACTTTACCAAAATACCTAAACTACAGGTCAGCACCATGGGATTCTTTGACCAGTGTAATGATATATATTTTTTTATGCCTCAACACCAACTATCTTGGCTAAGCTTCTATCACCAAATGTGACTGATCCCCCATCAAAGTTTGAATATTCACAAAAGTGTGTTTGGTCACCCGTCATATGTCTGAAGCATCAACTATCTAGATACCACTTTGACTTATTTCCGACTTTCAGGGCGGTATGAATTACAAGGAAACTATTCTGGTTTGTTACACCCTTTTGGATCATTTTGAGCATGATTCCAATTTCAAACAAGATCACTCTCTATGTGGTGAAGCCCTTAAAGAGAGACCTAGCTCTGATACCAATTGAAATGGCGGTAAAGACCACACTAGTTGAAGAAGGAATATGCCAATATATCCTTAAAGAGTGAATGGGACTTTTTAAAGTTTTTATGATTTATTTAAAAATCCTACTTCACTAATCTTGTGATCATGCAATTATTAGGATTACTCAAATGTAACTCTACTGGCTTCCAAGCCTGGTAGAGGATCTAATCACAAACTATTTTAGAGATAAGCAGTATGCAAGCTAGCTTATGATGGATATGACTGTGTAGGTGTGTGTGGTGTGATCAAATGTTCAGATATGGAAGTATTCAAGCAAATCACACAATCATAAGAATAACAATCTCAAACACAGTCATTTTTATAGTGGTTCAACGATGAGTCTACTCCACTCTCGGTAACCACACTGTTGAGGCATAAAATAAGCAAGGAAGTGAAAAACGACAAAGATCAAGAAATCACTTTGAAGATGAAAGGAAATTGAACTTCAAGACACTTTCACTTTGGGTCATGAAAATCGCAAAGTGAAATAGTTACACAAGAGTTCGCGCAAAGTGAAATGATTGATCGGAAAACATGAAACAAGCTTAAAGAGATTTGATTTTAATGAGATTTGGATATTAGAAATTAGCATTAAGTAATTTTGCGCGTGTTCTAATAAAAGTCTATAATGATGCGATAAAAATGGATGGATGATATTTTGTCCCACATCGACCTTCAGATCTGAGATTTCACATTTTGGTGAAAATGTCTATAAATACCCCATTTCTTCTCTAAAAAGGGTGGGAAGATTTGAATGTGAAAAGACGAAAGAGAAGATCAGAATTGAGTATTGGACTTGACTTTGCATGGCAGCGCAAATCAAGATTGGACTCTTTGAAGTTTGCTGATTTGCCGGTCATAAAAAAGCAACGAAGGCTCTTATAGTTTGCGCGGACCATGCGAAAAATACTTTAGAGTTTGATTGGACAGCGCAAACCTTTGCATGGCTGATTTTTTGACAATGATGAATGGGTGAAATGCTGTCGGAATGATGGGTGTCCTCAAAGCTTCAAGTTATTCTTAATCAAGAGAAAAGAAGAATCATATACGAAGAGACGTATTCCTCCTAAGTTTCAGGAGATGACCAAAATAGCACCGAAATGCTGATTCGGAATCTTCGTTCTCTTGAAGACTGTTGATCAACTTGTCTATTCCTCCTAAGTCATTGGAGATGATTGAGATCATTGCCGTTATGCTGCTAAAAATTATATTTAGCTATAATAATTGACATTTGTAATGAGTTCTTTGTAAGCTATCTTAGAATCAACGGATACCAGAGGATGTAAATGAATTCAGAATCAATAAAGTATGACGGTTGTCTTTATAACTATTTCATTGTTATGTTTGAATAAGATTATTTTTCCAAATCAAATACATTTGTTTCCTTGTCGAAACAAAATGGCGACTCTGCTGGGGAACAATTGTCTTATTTAATATTAACATTGAGAAAGTTGTAAGACTCTCGTCACTATTTTTGGCGTCTATTTGACGCCAAAATGGCGACTCTCAGTGGGAACATCCTCCCCTTCATCTCCAAGATAGTTTGCTTAGTCTTTCATGTACTAATTTCAGGTATGTTTTATTATTGAAGGTACCTGAATTCAATCACACAACACTACTAATGGCTAATATCGCGAGAAAAGTGAGCTTCCGATTCATCGCCACCGGGTTCATAATTGAATATGCGCCAAACCAAACTCCTGAGCATACGAAAGCAAGCACTTCAAGCAGGAGCAAAGTGATTCCAATAACAATGAGTCATTTCCGTTTCATTTTTCAACCACAAGAGAGTGATGAAAATCGGACTTTGGTCTTGTTCAAAGCAAAAAAAAAAAAACCACAAAGCGAAATTGTTTGCACCAAGATTGAGGACCAATCACACGGAGCATAGCAAGAAGAAAACCCATTAAGCTGCAAGTTTTTCATCACAAGATTTTCCAAATTTTGGTCGCCCGAAGACCAAATGGAAATGGCACACGGAAAGGCAAAGCATTGATGATAGGATCCCCGATGCCCATATCACCTCAAACAAGTTTGATAAGCTTCTTTGACTATATCACCTCAATCGGTTAAAAGCATCGAAGAAGTCACAAGAATCAAATGAGACTCAATTTCTCCTATTTTACAAGTCCCATTACGTCAACATACTCTCGTTTTACTCCAAAATGAATTGACGAAAATCAAGATAGCCCAGTGAATACATGGCAAGACAGTCAAGGAAATAGAGCTCTTAAAAGAACGTGTTGATCAAATGGCGGAGGTGTTTCGACAAGGAAACAAAAGTATTTGATTTGGGAAAATAATCTTATTCAAACATAACAATGAAATAGTTATAAAGACAACTGTCACACTTTATTGATTCTGAATTCATTTACATCCTCTGGTATCCCTTGATTCTAAGATAGCTTACAAAGAACTCATTACAAATATCAATTATTATAGCTAAATATAATTTTTCGACAAAGATAACGGCAATGATCTCAATCATCTCCAATGACTTAGGAGGAATAGACAAGTCGATCAACAGTCTTCAAGAGAACGAAGATTTAAAAGGCATTTCGGTACTATTTTGGTCATCTCCTGAAACTTAGGAGGAATACGATCTCTTCGTCGATGATTCTTCCTTTCTCTTGATCAAGAAGAACTTGAAGCTTTGAGGACTCCAATCATTCCGACAACATTTCACCCATTCTTTGTTAAAAAGCGCAAGCAATAGGTTTGCGCGTGGTCCGCAAACGATATGCTTTTGTGGTCCGCGCAAACCATAAAAGCACTGTTGCTTGCTGCCGACCGCGCAAACTTCGAGTCCAATACTCCTTTGCGTGAGTCGAGGTCGCGCAAAGTGCGGGAGTCAATACTCCGCACCTTCTTCTCTTTCGTCTTTGCTTCACTTCGAAATCTTGAACCCCTTTTAGAGAAGGAATGGGGTATTTATAGACATTTTCACCAGTGGAAATCTCAGATCTGGTCGATGTGGGACAAAAATATCATCCAACCATTTTTATCACATCATTATAGACTTTTGCGGACACGCGCAAACAATATACTTTATGCGCGGTGTCGCGCAAACCCCCTCAATCTCGCGCAAACTCGTCTTCTTCGTTTCAATCCGTGCAATCTTTCACTTTGCGCGGTCTTGTGTATCTATTTCACTTTGCGCGACCCGCGCAAAGTGGTCTTGAAGCTGTTTTCTTTCATCTTCAAAGTGATTTCTTGATCTTTGTCGTTTTTCACTTCCTTGCTTATTTTATGCCTCAACAGATGCCCCCTTGATCCGTTCTTTGTTTGTTCAGAAAATCAAAGAAAAGGATCAAACCATTCTTTTTCTTCAAGGTTTGCGCGACCCCGCGCAAAGCTCCGGTCGAGTACCATACTCGGTCATAAAGCCTATAAATAGTCCAACGACTTAGTCATTTTCACGAACTTCCTGCTGCTAGAACTCTGCTCTGGCGATTTTTTATTCGCGCCCAAACCTCCACTTTGCGCGACCCGCATTGTTTCACTTTGCGCGACGTCTTGAACTTAGAGAATTTTCCGCGCAAACCATATACTTTGCGCGACCTCGAAAGTACTACTGTACTTAGAAAATTTTCAACACTTAGAACTTTTTCCAACACTTAGCCATTTTTCTTTCGACTTTTTTTTCTGTCTTTCTTTCTTTCTTTCTTTTTATGGCTCGTATTAAACAAACTGCTCGCCTTGTGTCTCCTTCTAGTTCACCTCCTTCGACGACCAACCCACGCTAAAAGAATAAAGACAACTTCCAGAAATCCCGCTTATTTCAAAGAACCTGTTCTTCCCACTTTTGATTTTTCGACCGCATTAAGTCTTTGCCCTCTCCTATTCATAGATCCATCTCCTTGGGAGATATTAAATGTCCGCCAAAACATGGAAGGGAATACGATTGGGATGAATGGCTCAAGACCACAGCCCACATTCGTACTGATAGTGAGAGACCCCCTCTTCGCGAAGATACTCCACCCGCTTCTCACTTGAAGAAAACTCGCCGCAATAAGGCGAAAGAGTTCGCAGAGAAAATCAAAGAACATAAGAAAAAGCGGCTTCAGAACTCGTGGGACTCAGTGCGAGTCGTTGAAGGAGTCATGAAGTTTGACAACCCTCATGCAGAGGGCATGACAATCATTCCCATCAAGGTATATCGCCATCAGTCTATGCTAGACTGTGAATCCAGAGATTGTGTTCATGGCGAAAGACTTATGTATACCGAATCATGGGCCTCAAGAGAGCCCCGAATCTTAGAAGGCACTATTCAAGCTCAGAAGCCGCGACAGAACGTAGGAGAAGCTCGTCCCATGATCTTCTTGACTCCCTTCCACAGTCCTCATGATCTCTTTCCTTCTCATTTCTATGAGACAGTGAGACAGCGTTTCAGAGATCGAGAGCAACTCTGGGGTCAGACAGAATTTCGTATTAGGGGCTTGTTAACTGCTCGTCGCTACTATTCTGAATGGGCGGAAGCTATCTTGCTGAAGCATACGAGCACTCTTGCAAAGATAGGCCTTTATGATGCAATAGAAGTAACCTCAAAATACTTCTATCGGGAACCCAATGTTCTAAAAGGCTTCCTTGAATACTGGTCGCCTACAACCAACTCCTTCCATCTTCCTTATGGCGAAATGAGCATATCTCTATGGGACCTTCATCGTATAGCTGGTCTCACAATAACAGGCAAATTCTATGATGAGTTCATTCCTACCAACAGAGAATTAGCCTTTGTATCTTCTCCGGACCGCAAGCCTTCCATCTCCGAGACTACCATAGAACTATTCAAAGAGATGGGCAAATTTCCCAATTTCCACAAAATTCCCCCTCTTCAATGGCTGGCCCATTTTTCCAGGGGTCTCAGGTATTTATCAATCTGATAATTGATCTTTATCTTCATATTTTTGCTACTTGGCCGTTTCCACATATTAACCTCTTTAATTTTTTCTTTGAAGGTTTCGTGACTGCCACTCGAAAGAATTAACTAATCTTCGAGATGCAATAAGAGGAAAGCCAGAATACAGCCCTTTCGGAGAACTTGCAGCATTTTTGGCTTACTGGCTAAGCTTGGTCGTATTGCCCAGCTCCAAGTGGGCAGATCTTTGTTCGATCCTCTTGTCTTTGTTGTAGCTGGTGCTTTAGCGGAGGGACATAAATACTCCCTTGCTCCTCCAGTATTATGTTCTATCTACCGGGCCCTTGGAGAAATAGCTACTCATATAAAAGACCCAATTCTTGGAACTTCATCGGCGCATACTTCTTGGCATTATTTTACGGGGATGGCTTGGAGTCTATTTCCCTTGGACTTTTGAGGTTTGAGCAAGCATATTCGCATCCTTCTCATCTTCCACTCTGGTTCTTTCAGCAAAGAGCAATGGCTAGAAGAGCATATGAGTGGGTTGCAAATAAGATTCGAGATGATGATCAGATAAACTTCTTTCAGTTCCGCCTTTATCGCTATCCTGAGACACGAGACATGGTGGACAACGAAACTCTTCTTGCTGAGCAGAGAGAGCTTTCTTCTTTTCTATTCGCTCATGCAGTTTACCTCTGCGGGAAGGGACAGAATTCTGGAGAGAACCTTACTACCCCAGTCGTTTTGCTCGTCAATTTGGTTATGATCAAACTGTGCCCCAAGACTGCGGGTTGGTTACCAGAAAAATGCGCTGTTATGGAACCGGTCCTCTTAACTGGGCCATGATATGGAAACAATTCTTTGAATGTTTGTGTTGGCTCCTCTTCATAATTCCATTTGTGATCGCATAGTCCGTACATCATATAGGCTGGATGCGATGGTGGGATCATCAATCATACAGTGGTCAATAAATGCTTGCAGTAGATTCTTCTATCTTTCTTCATCCACCCAGTGAAGGGTAGAAATTTAGAGAGCGGAATTGGCTATATTCGGGAGAAGAGCCATGCATCTCATCTGGAGAGATTTGCGAGAAAGATATCATTGGAAGATCCCATCCGTGAAATCAAGCCCATCAACACTTTGGATGTCATTTGGTTTGCCCACGGAGATTTGAGAGAATTTGAGAAATCTCGTCGGGATTCTTCAAACCAGTGCGGATAATCTTTGAAGGTACATCTTCTCCAATTCTGCTGAGAGGCTGCAGGTGGTTCAAGAAGGACCGGCTATTGGTACTTCCACATCTCCTCCACCTGACCCCTTGGTCCTAGTCCATCTTCTCCGATGACTAGATCAAGAACGCGTTTACAATCATCATCCCCTATCCCTCCAGAAGGAACTCGTCCAGCCTCTGCTTCTCCTATAGTCCAAGAGCTTGCACCGGAGAGCAGTCAACCCGTTTCTTATAAAGGGAAGCAAGTTATCGTTGAAGAAGTTGACGAAGAAATTTTGGGAGATGAAAGTTCAACTTCATCATCAAGTACAACTGAATCTTCGCAAGATGAAGATAGCGGAGATAGTGATAATGGTGAAGATAAAGATGATGACTTTGAAGAAGGTGAAGTTGATATTGGCGAAGAAGAGGAAACAGCTGTGAAAGAAGTTGAGATAGAATCTTCTCCTGCAACTGCTAAGACTCCTTCTAGCATTAATGTTCCTGCTAAATCTCCTGCAGCTGAGGAAGATGAAGAGGAGCCTTTAGATTATGGAGAATATGGGTATTCACCAGGTAAAGGAAAATTTTCATATACATATTTTGATTTATATTTTAACAACTATTATTTATCTAAAATCATTGCATCTCCCTTTTTAGGTGCCCAAGTTGCAGAAGTAGGTGCTATCTCTTCAGCGAGCCCTCTTGTGATATCTTCACCAAGAGCATCTGTAGTTCCGTTGGTAGTACAGAGAGTAGTGGCTCGTGAAATCATATTTTCTACAGAAACTACTGACTTGCCAACTCGGCTCGAGAGATTCTAGTACGGAAGCTAGAGCACCATCTTTCGCTGATATGGTGGGACTTGGTCCTTCCATAGCTCAAAGAGCTTCTCCTTCTGTTAGTCGTGTTCCAGTGACAGGTATATATATATATATATATATATATATATATATATATATATATATATATATATATATATATATATATATATGCGCTGCTTATCTTCATTCAAGACTATATATATTTCATAATAATATATTGAATATTCTTCTTCTTTTACTATAGGAACTTATCCCTGCAGCGGTGCGGCTAGTTCTGATTCTGTAACCACTACTTCGGAACTATCATCCTTTGCAAAGATTCCTGCTCACAAAATGCTTATGGTGAAACATTCTCTGTTAGCAATAATCCATATCTTCAGAAATCCTGATCAGTGGTCGGATTTGGATGTTGCTATAGAAATTTTGGAAAGCTCTGCTAAGATGGCAGAATCAACATATCTCCTTTGCGGGATTCACTCTTCAATTCGTGATTAGTAATTTCTTTGGCGTCGGTAGAGAATATTACAATTGCTCCGAGATTTTAGAGTGTAGAAGGCGATTGGCTTCATCACAAGAACAAGCTCTTCGATGACTTCATCA
The DNA here is from genome assembly GCA_030180095.1 of Magnolia changhungtana. Classification (NCBI taxonomy): domain Eukaryota; kingdom Viridiplantae; phylum Streptophyta; class Magnoliopsida; order Magnoliales; family Magnoliaceae; genus Magnolia; species Magnolia changhungtana. The sequence continues at coordinate 124,673 of JASAUF010000605.1, forward strand.
ATTTCAAACTTGAACAAGAGCATATAATTCTTGGGATAAATTAAAGATTCATGTTGATGAAAGCAAGACTATTCAAGACCGCATTGCAATTTTAAAGGAAGAAATCTTGCAGCTGGAGAGGAAGAATCATGAACAGGTTTTAATCATTCAGGATGTTGAAGAGAAGATACGGGTGAATGCTCAATCTATTGATGTTGAAAAATCCGCACAACTTCAAGGTAAAGAAATGATTGCTTCTTTGGAGAATAAGCTTGCTGGCGTTCCTGATCATGCGAGACTTATTTTTGAAGAAAAATCTAGACATGATGCAGCTCAGGCGCAATTGAAAGAAGATTTGCTCAGATATTCAGAAGCAATGGGAATTTCAGAGGATCTTTGAATCATGTAATTTTAAACATGTGATATTTGCTTTTGTGTTTCTTGGATGTAATTTATCATATATTTCATGATAATATTTTGGGATGTTTTATGATGGTATTTTCTATCTTGCATATTGATGATATTTATACTAATATTATCAAATTATATTTATGCTTTATATGATAATTTCATTATATTTATATTTTTTATTAATATTATCAAATTATATTATATTTTATAATAATTTTATTATATTTATATTTTTATTAATATTGTCAAGTTTTATTTTCTTTATATAATAATTTCATTACACATTTTTTTTTTTTACAATTTCTAAACCTTTTATGCTTTGTTAGTACGGGATTTTCTAGGTGAGTATTTAAATTAGCGGTACTAAGTTTCAATTCAATTAGCCACACGCAGTTTATGCTCATGAGTAGTGGAGCGTGCGCACACACACAGTTTAAGCTCGTGAGTAGTGGAGCATTTATGGGTCTTATGTGATGGCCCTTGTAACTCTCTAGAGTTCGCTTTTGGGCTTCTCACGCCTTGAGCTCACGGTCACGGTCCATCGAGGGGCCCATTGGACGCTACCGGACGGTGAAGCTGTTGGATTTACGCGCGGGGTTGGCCACGGTAACTCTCAGAGTTCGCGGGGCTCGCAAGGCTACCTTTGGGCACCAAATCTAGGGTCGCCGGTCCATCAATGAGTAGGTTTAAGCCCTTCCTCACGAGTTACTACGAAATCAAACCCTAGACTGGAGGGTCTTACGCACGGTTGGCATAAAGCTCGCACTGCGGCCCCTGTTTTCTTCGTCGCAAGGTCGAGCCCATTCACGAGGAGGGCATTTTCATCCGTTCCCGTGGCTTGCGGAGAAGCTATACTGACGGCATGGGAATTACGGTGACTAGTCTTCGCGGATTTATGGCCTTTTAGGCTTTGAATCCTTGACTTCGTCGACTACCCGCATGGGTGCGCACGATGGTCTTCGCGGGCTTTTAGGGCCACTGACTCCTCGCATTGCCCGAATGGCGATCTTCATGGGTCTTACGTATAGTTGGCCGGCTCTTTTAGAGCTTGATCCTTTGAGAGCATTTTTTTTTTTTTTCGAGCTTGATCTTTTTGATTTTGCTCAATTTTGGCTCTTTTAGGATTTTGGCTTGGCTATACTGCCTCTTTGATTGATATTGATATATCCTTGCTTTTGATAATATCTTCAAGAAAATCCATGCCTTGTAAGGCAATAATATATATATGATCATCATCATTTGCAAATATAGTAGATATTTCGAAATATCTTCAAGAAGATCCATGCCTTGTAAGGCAATATATATGATCATATAATTTGCAAATATAGATAATATTTCAAGAAATATCTTCAAGAAGATCCATGCCTTGTAAGCAATATAATAATTTTCAAGACTTAGATAATATCTTCAAGAGAATCTTCAAGAATTTGTGCCTTGTAAGGCAATATAATAATTTTCAAGAGAATCTTCAAGAATTTGTGCCTTGTAAGGCAATATAACTTTGTCAATATCTTCAAGAGAATCTTCAAGAATTTGTGCCTTGTAAGGCAATATAACTTTGTCAAATCTTATTTGATGATGATGATCATATATATATTTTCCAATTTTTCTTTGCTTTGATAATTGATATGCTTGTGAATTTCTTCTTTTCTTTTGTTGGCATATAGACATGATCTTATTCATCTTTGCCCCCTTTTGATCTGAGAATCATTATGCCGATAATATTCGGGTCAAAATCCACATCTCTATCTTTAGGGATAGTATTTTTGATAAAGCGGGCGTTGACAAGTACACCGATACCACTGTCCTTCTTGATTTGTGATTCTATATGCCCCATTGGAGTATACTTCTTTCACCACATATGGACCGTCCCATTTAGGCTCGAACTTGCCTTTGTCCGTGAGTGACCATTATAGGTCTTTTCAACATTAACACCATATCCCCTTTTTTGAAAGAGCGGTATTTAACTGTTTATCAAATGCGGTGATGTTCGGCGATATGATTGCAACCATTTTCTTGTATGCAAAGGCGTTTCTCATCGAGTAAGTCTAATTCTTTCGACCTTATTTTTGCATTTTCATCATCTGTTATATAGATTGATGCTTCTTGCTATTCGAGTGATGCCACTTGTATTTCAATTGGGATAAGTGCCTCCATACCATAGATTAATGAATATGGTGTCGCCCCCCTATTCTTTGTACGATGAGTGGTTCTGTAGGCCCATAACGCTTCTTGTAACTTTTCATCCCAATCACGCTTATTGCCTGTCACCGTTTTCTTCATTATTTTGACAATTGTTTTGTTAAACGCCTCTGCTAATCCATTGGCTGGAGGATAATAAGGTGTTGAAAAAGAATGTTGGATGCCGAACTTCTGACATAACTTTTCCATGCCTCTATTTTTAAAAGGGGTGCCATTATCAGTGACGATCTTCTTCGGAATACCATGACGGTATATTATAGCATGACGGATGAAATTGACCACGTCTTTCTCTTTAACATTACGCAAGGCGACTGCTTCGGTCCATTTGGAGAAATAACTCTTTGCTGCCAGAATATATTGTTTTCCTTTAGATGAAGGAGGATTTATAGGACCAATAACGTCGAGTCCCAGGCTGAGAAAGGCCAAGAAGCAACGGTGATGTAATTCTTCCGGAGGAACATGTATTACATCTCGTGTATTTGACATTCATGACATCGCTTTGCATATTCTATCGCATCTTTAAACATAGTAGGCCAATAATAACCCATTCGATGCACTCTATGGCATAAATTCCGGCCGACTTGATGTGCTCCACATTCACTGAATGTGCCTCTCGCATACATTTGGTTTGCTTCTCGCTTGTCCAAGCACCTTGACATTCCATTATAAGATTTTCTATATAATACTTATTTGCATATGACAAATTTTTTCTACGATCGTTGCTTAATCTATTTGTCTTTGTGCATTATCTTACGGCAAGATATTATATTTGAGATAGTCAACAAAAGGTGACGCGTAATCATCCATTGTTATCTCCAAACGGGATATAGGCAACATTTCAACGGTTTCTTCAATAACTTCGCAGATGGCGGGAATCTTCTTTCTTCTATAGTTACTGAAGAGGACTTCGGTTTGTGCGAGGATAAAGCCGCATTGCTAAAGCGGCTAAAGCATCTGCTTTTGCATTTTCGACCGCGGTATGTGTTTAATTTCCACATAATAGAAGCTGTTCAAGCAATTGTTGTGCCTTAGATAATAAGGCAAAAGTTCTTCTTTCCTTACCTCAAATTCTGTTGTAATTGATTTACAATCAATTTAGAATCTCGAAAGATATGCAATGATTTTATTTCCATTTCTTTGTGCTATTTCCATTCGATGATAAGAGCTTTGTATTGACTTCATTGTTTGTGCACGCGATACCCAATGTGAAAGAGTATGGTAATAAATCATACGAGGTGTAATGAATATCACTCCTGCCCCGCTCCCGATACTCGAGCAAACACCATCAAAATACATCGCAAAGATTCGAGATTGACCAACATAACTGTTCATCGGGAATTCATCATTGATTTCTTCATTTTCTGCTATAGGATGTCTTTTTGAGAAAGTCCGCCATAGCTTGTCCTTTCACTGCTTTCGCAGGCTTATACGAAATAGTATATTCTGATAACAACAGCATCCACTTGGCTAGTCTTCCGGATAACATTGGCCTGGTCATCAAGAATTTTATCGGATCTGCTCTTGAGATCAGAGTTATATCATGGGAGAGACAATAATGCCTCAACTTTTGCACAGCGAATACCAATGCCAAACATTCTTTTTCAATCGGAGAATAATTGGATTCTGCCCCCATCAGTGTTCGGCTTAGATAATAAAGAGCAGTCTCTTTTCCGGCTTCGTTTACCTGTGCCAACAAAGCACCCAAAGAATTTGTAGCGGCAGATGTATATAAGATAAGTGGCTTACCTTTTCTTGGGTACATTAACAAGTAATTTGTTTTAATAATTCTTAATTGAATCAAAGGCATTCTGGCAAGCCTGATCCCATACAAATTCTGTATCTTTCTTCATTAACCGAGAAAATGGCTGACACCTTCCTGCGAGGTTCGAAATGAAACGGCGAATGTATGCCAATTTTCCTTGTAAGCTTTTTAATTCCTTCAGCGTCGTTGGTGGCGGCATATTTTGAATAGCTTTAACTTTTTCTGGATCAATTTCGATTCCTCTGTGCCGTACCACAAAGCCGAGGAATTTCTCGGAAGACACTCCAAATGCACATTTAGTGGGATTCATCTTTAATTGCTTCTTTCTGAGTCGTCGGAAGACTGATGCTAGATGTTCGCGGTGCTCTTGATGATCTCAGGATCGACTACCAAGTCATCAACATAGCATTCGACATGTTTATGCATCATATCTTGAAAGATATTTTTCATTGCCCTTTGATATGTTGCTGACATTTTTGAGACCGAAAGGCATAACTTTATAACGATAAATTCCAAGCGGCGTTCGAAAGCCGTCGCCTCTTCATCTTCGGTGCCATCTGATTTGATTATATATCTGCATATCCGTCCATAAAGGACATGATAGCATATTGAGTAGTGCTATCAATTAGTAAGTAATTCTCTGTTATCGGGAGAGGGAAATCGTCTTTTGGACATGCCTCATTCAGATCTCTACGAAGTCAATACATACTCGATCTGTCCGTTCTTCTTTTTCACCGGAACAATGTTTGATATCCATTTGGGATATTTAACTTCTCGATGAACCCAACCTTTATTAGCTTATTTACTTCTTTTTCGATTAACGGAATTAGATCTGGGTGAAATCGCCTTTGTGCTTGCTTTATTGGTTTCTTTTCTTTAGAAATATTTAATCGATGCATTGCTACGGAAGGTTCAGTCCAGGCATTTCTTCATATGTCAGCGAAAACGTCTTTATTTTCCTTGAGAAGTTGGCCATATTTCTCGGTTTCACGATCCGAAAGGCTAACGCCGATGAATGTGTCTTGGCTCTTCTGTTGTTCCCAAATTTATTTCTCGCAGCCATCTATCGTCGGTTGCCCCCGTCTTCTATTTGCCTTGGAGCGGTTTCGGGATATTCAATTACCTTAGTATCTCGGTGTAGGTGAGGTCATGTTAGCGATACTATATTTCTTCTTGATCTGCTCCCAATCCTTGGAATTTTCTTCGCTTTTCTGATTAACCCGAGAGGGATCTGAATTCCTTTCCCATGATTCAAGCGGTGGGTTTGTCACAATCAAAACCCATATTTCTCATGATTTTCTTGCTTCTTTGCCTTGTATTTCTCAAATTTTGCGATGCTAACTCTCCATGATATATATTGCTTATATTTTCATCCTTTCACTTACGATGTGACGTGAAACTCTATTGGTTCGGGATATTTAGCTTTGGCTTTGACTTGAAATGTTCTTGGAGGCGGTGCAAATGGCTTACATCTTTCGATATTGGGTAATGGCAGCCTTGTGTAATTGGAATTTGTAAGACTTTGGTTGTTTCTGTCGACAATAGTGTCAACGGCGGTTGTCGGTTGTCTCAGCGCTTTGGTACAAAATAGAATTTCTTTCTTGCTCTGCGGACCAGAAGATTCTGCTCTTTCTTCTTTAACTTTATTTATCCTGGCATCTTTTATGATTCTCTTCCCATCATCATTTCTCATTTCTTGAGAGAAACATTTATAATAACTAGCATCCAAAAAAAGAAAGACTCGACTTACGTATAGGGTTTTGCATCGACCATTACTTTACTTGCGCATCCCATCTTTCTGATATTTGAAGCATTGGTGTAGAGTAGAAGGTATAATATTGTCTTGATGTATCCACGGCCTTCCCAGGAGAAGGTTATATGTCGTCTGACATTTATAACGTGACATACAACGATAGTGATTAATTCTCCCACTTCTAATGTCACCGTAATTTTTACCGAGTGCGCGTTGTCCATCTTGATTGAACCCTTGTATCATCATCCCGCTAGGCGCAAGTCTGAACGAAAACCCAATTTAGTAATCATTGAGAGTGGCAAAAGATTTCTTTGCGGACCCATTATCTATCATAATCCTTTTTATCTTCTTCTCACAAATGTATCCTTCTATCATCAATGGCTGTTATGTTCCTTTTCACCAATTAAATCATCATCGAGAGAAAGATATTATTGGTAGACAATTCATCTTTTCCTTTGTTCCTTTCATTCTTCATTTCTGCAGTAAAGTTTCTCTTACATCATGATCAGACAATGCTTGAATCAAACTTTGACGAAATTCTTCTGATAATTTGAGTGCATCGTAAATACTTAATCGTACCGGTATACCCTTCAAGTGACTGACTACATCATAAGCCACTTTTGTTCTTTGCATCTCCATTTCTATTTTGTCTCCTCTTGATTACTGTCTTTCAATCACTTCTTTCCTTATGATTTCTGCTTTTTGCTTTTTCTGGGACTTGTTATTTGCTTCACGATCGCAAGCGTAATCATTGTTGCATTTCTTGTTGACTTTCCTTTTTCATCCCCGCGTGTTTTCTTGTATTGACAATACATTTCTTGTTGCCCTTGCATTCTTTTCTTTGCTTCATTTGGTTATTATGTCACCTCTCTGTTTATATCATTTGTATAATGCATTTTAACGTATAACAATTTTCCGTCGGATGCCCTACTAAGCGATGATAACGGCAAAAGTTTCTTTCTCGAGTCCTCGTCGCATCTTGAGCGTTTTGGTTCTGGTAATTCCAAGGTACTGCTTTAACAATTGTTGCATCATAGGTACCACATCTTCTTTATCAAACTCAAATCCTTCATGTGAATCGAGCATTCTGAGCTTTTTTCCACCGTATCTATCTCTTGATTGATTCCAACCTTCTTTTCCTTCTGGCCTTTTATCTCTTGAACCTTTTGCGTCTTGATTCTTCTTATCCCGATCGATGGTGTTGACAGTTGTCTGCGGGTATTCTTGACAGTTTCATGATGAAATGCGGCATCTTACGAGTCATCATTCAATGCATGGCTTTGGTAGCCAAATCACGGAAGGTTCCGATATCGGTATTTGGTGAGTCCAAATGCGATTCTGTTTCCATAGAGTTCGAGACACATTTTGACTTGTTCCTTTTCTTAAAGCAAGCGCTGCATGATGCCCCAGTGTCTTCCATCTGTCTATGAATTTTTATTTGGTTCTCCTTCTCATTTGTCGTCTTGAAGCTAGTTACGTGATGCTAACATCGCGCTCGACGAAAAGAAGTTTGACATGAAAGCATCTTGCATTTCTTCCCATGTTCGTATGGACCCCTGGTGCCAAATTTGAATACCACACGAAAGCTTTACTTGTTAACGATGACCCAAATAAGCGTAAGCAATATTGAGGTATCGTGGAAAAATTCCCCATCTTTGGTGATGAAATGCATCGGTGTTCTTCGGTGATCCTTCCCCATTAAATTTATGAAAATCGGATGCTTAAAATTGGCTGGGAATGGAACATCCTCTACTTCTCTTGGGTAGGGTGTTCGGTATCTGAAACGACCAGTGTTTGCGCGCTCCCTTTCTATTCTGACCGCTTCTTCGACAACTTGTCTTACATCATCTTGTGTTATGGCTCTTGTCATCGGAACGGACCCTCGGGATCCTATCCCCTGCGGACGGGAACCTTCAGGTTGGTTCTCTTGTCCATTTGTTGCTCCCATCATGGGTGGAGCCACTATTTGGGCTACATTATGTGCCAGAGTTGTCAGAGCTTCTCTGAGATTCCGGCATTCATCCATTAGCACTCTTTGTGCCTCCGCCATTTGATCAACACGTTCTTGATAGTCGGTCTATTTCCTTGACTGTCTACGCCATATACCGCGGCCTCTTCTTATTTGTTCACCGAAATTTGTTATTGGAGTAAAACGAGAGTATGTTGACGTAACGGGGCTTGTAAAGAGGGGAGAAATTGGAGTCTTGTTTGATTCTTGTGTACTTCCCGTACTTTTAACCGATTTGGTGATACTGATATAAGCGAGCTTGTTTGAGGTACGTAGGCATCGGGGATCCTATCATCGGTGCTTTGCCTTTACGTGCTACTTGTCCATTTGGTCTTGGGGCGACCAAAGTGGAAAATCTGTGTGACGAGAACTGCGTAGCAGTTTGTTCAGGATAAATCGCCGGAGGAGCGAGCTCGGGTTTTCTTCTTGCTATACTCCGCGTAACTGGTCCCTCAGTTCTTGGTACCAGCAATTTTGCCTTGCGACTCTTTAAGGTCTTTGCTTTTGTCTTTTTGGACAAGACCAAAGTCCAGTTTTCATCACTCTCTTGTGGTTGAGGTGAAACGGAAATGACTCACTCATTCTTGGAATCACTTTACGCCTGCTTGTAGTGCTTGCTTTCGTACGCTCAGGAGTTTGGTTTGGCGCATATTCAATTATGAACCCGGTGGCGATGAATCGGAAGTTCACTTTTCTCGCGATATTAGCCATTAGTAGTGTTGTGTGATTGAATTCAGGTACCTTCAATAATAAAACATACTTGAAATTAGTACATGAAAGACTAAGTAAACTATCTTGGAGATGAAGGGGAGGATGTTCCCACTGAGAGTCGCCATTTTGGCGTCAAATAGACGCCAAAAATAGTGACGAGAGTCTTACAACTTTCCCAATGTTAATGTTAAATAAGATAATTTCCCCAGCAGAGTCGCCATTTTGTTTCGACAAGGAAACAAAAGTATTTGATTTGGGAAAATAATCTTATTCAAACATAACAATGAAATAATTATAAAGACAACCGTCACACTTTATTGATTCTGAATTCATTTACATCCTCTGATATCCCTTGATTCTAAGATAGCTTACAAAGAACTCATTACAAATATCAATTATTATAGCTAAATATAATTTTTAAAGAAGACATAACGGCAATGATCTCAATCATCTCCAATGACTTAGGAGGAAATAGACAAGTCGATCAACGGTCTTCAGAGAGAGAACGAAGATTAAGTGACATTTCGGTACTATTTTGGTCATCTCCTGAAACTTAGGAGGAATCGTCTCTTCGTCGATGATTCTTCCTTTCTCTTGATCAAGAAGAACTTGAAGCTTTGAGGACTCAATCATTAAAATGACATTTGACCCATTCTTTGTTAAAAAAGCGCCAAGCAATAGGTTTTTGTGGTCGCGCAAACGATATATGCTTGATCTTCTTGGTCCGCGCAAACTATAAAAGCACTCATTTGCTTTTTGCTTGACCGGCGCAAACTTCAGAGTCCAATACTCCTTTGCTTTGCGCGGTCGCGCAAAGTGCGGGAGTCAATACTCCGCACCTTGTCTTCTCTTTCGTCTTTGCTTCACTTCTGAAATCTTGAACCCCTTTTTAGAGAAGAAATGGGGTATTTATAGACATTTTCACCAGTGGAAATCTCAGATCTGGTCGATGTGGGACAAAAATATCATCCATCCATTTTTATCACATCATTATAGACTTTGCGCGGACACGCGCAAACAATATACTTTGCGCGGTGTCGCGCAAACCCTTCATCTGCGCGGCAAATCTCTGTCTTCGTTGTTCAATCCGCGCAATCGTTTCACTTTGCGCGGTCTTGTGTACTCTTTCACTTTTTGCGCGACCCGCGCAAAGTGGTCTAAAAATTTTTTTCTTCCATCTTCAAAGTGATTTCTTGATCTTTTTCGTTTCTTCACTTCCTTGCTTATTTTATGCCTCTTTTGGAACGTGATTGATCAAAGAGGCACAAAGAGTGCTAATGGATGAATCTGGAATCTCGAGAGAAGCTCTGACGACTCTGGCACATAATGTAGCCCAAATAGTGGCTCCACCCATGATGAGAGCAACAAATGGACAAGAGAACCAACCTGAAGGTTCCCGTCCGCAAGGGATAGGATCCCGAGGGTCCGTTCCGGTGACAAGAGCTATAACACAAGATGACGTAAGACAAGTCGTCGAAGAGGCGGTCAGAATAGAAAGGGAACGTGCAAATATCAGTCGTTTCAGATACTGAACACCCTACCCAAGAGAGGTAGAGGATGTTCCATTCCCAGCCAATTTTAAGCATCCAGATTTTCGAAATTTAATGGGGAAGGATCACAGAGGAACACGATGCATTTCATCACCAAGCATGGGGAATTTTTCTACGATACCTCAATATTACTTACGCTTATTTGGGTCATCGTTGACAAGTAAAGCTTTCAGGTGGTATTCAAATTTGGCACCGGGGTCCATACGAACATGGAAGAAATGCAAGATGCTTTCATGTCAAACTTCTTTTCGTCGAGAGCGCGATGTTAGCATCACGAGAACTAGCTTCGGACGACGAAGAGAAGGAGAACCGGTCGAAAAATTCATGCAGACGGATGGAAGACACTTTGGGGGGCATCATCATGGGCGATTCTTGGGAAGAAAAGGAACAAGTCAAAATGTGTCTGAACTCTATGGAAACAGGAATTGCGTTTGGACTCACCAGCGCTGATATCGGAACCTTTCGTGATTTGGCTACCAAAGCCCATGCATTGGAACTGATGACTCGCAAGATGCCGGCATTTCATCATGAAACTGTCAGAAGAATACCTGGCAGGACAACTGTCAACACCATCGATCGGGATAAGAAGAATCAAGACGCAAAAGGTTCAAGAGATAAAAGGCCAGAAGGAAGAGAAGGCTGGAATCAATCAAGGGATAGATACAGTGGAAAAAAGCTCAGAATGCTCGATTCACATGAAGGATTTGAGTTTGATAAAGAAGACGTGGTGCCTATGATGCAACAATTGTTAAAGGCAGGTACCTTGGAATTACCAGAACCAAAACGCCCTGAAGATGCGACGAGGACTCGGGAAAGAAACTTTTGCCGCTATCATCGCCTAGTGGGGCATCCGACGGAAAATTGTTATACGTTAAAATGCATTATACAGCGAATGATAAATAGAGGTGACATAATAACCAGCGGAAGCAAAGAAAAGAATGCAAGGGCAACAGTAAATGTATTGTCAATACAAGAAAACACGCGGGGAATGAAAAAGGAAAAGTCGACAAGAAATGCAACAATGATTACGTTGCGATCAGGGAAGCAAATAACAAGTCCGGTAAAGCAAAAAGCAGGAATCATAAGGAAAGAAGTGACTGAAAGACAGAATACTGAGGACAAAAGTAGAAATGGAGATGCAGTGACAAAAGTGGCTTATGATGTAGTTGGTCATTTGAAGGGTATACCGGCACGATTAAGTATTTATGATGCGCTCAAGTTGTCAGAAGAATTTCGACAGAGTTTGATTCAAGCACTGTCTGATCATAATGTGAGAGAAACTTTACTGGCAGAAATGAAGGATGAAAGAAATAATGAAAAAATAAATTGTCTACCAGTAATATCTTTCTCTGATGATGATTTAATTGGTGAAAAGGAACATAACAGGCCATTGATGATAGAAGGATACATTTGTGAGAAGAAAATAAAAAGGATTATGATAGATAATGGGTCCATGATAAATCTTTTGCCACTCTCAATGATTACTAAATTGGGTTTTTTCGTCGTTGGACTTGCGCCCCAGCGGAATGATGATACAAGGATTTAATCAAGATGGACAACGCGCGCTCGGAAAAATTACAGTAACATTGGCAGTGGGGGAATTAATTACTACTGTTGTATGTCACGTCATAAATGCTGTGACGACATATAACCTTCTCCTGGGAAGGCCGTGGATACATCAGTACAATATTATACCTTCTACTCTACACCAGTGCTTCAAATACTGTAAAGATGGGATGCAGTGTAAAGTAATGGCTGATGCAAAACCCTATACGGAAGCTGAATCTTTCTTTGCCGATGCTAGCTATTATAAATGTTTCTCTGAAGAAATAAGAAATGATGATGGGAAGAGAATCGTAAAGGATGCCAAGATAAATAAAGTTAAAGAAGAAAGAGCAGAATCTTCTGGGTCTGCAGAGGCAAGAAAGAAATTCTATTTTGTACCAAAGCGCCTGAGACAACCGGGACAACCGCCGTTGACACTATTGTAAACAGAAACAGTGAAAGTCTTACTGATCCAATTACATTGCCATTACCCAATATCGAAAGATGTAAGCCATTTTGGTAGCGCTCCAAGAACATTTCAAGTCAAAGCCAGTGCTAAATATCCTGAACCAATAGAGTTTCATGCTGCATCAGAAGTGAAGGATGAAAATATAAGCAATATATATCATGGAGAATTAGCACCGCAGAATTTGAGGAAATACAGTGCAGTAAGCAAGAAAATCATGAGAAATATGGGTTTTGATTGTGACAAACCCACCGGCTTGAATCATGGGAAAGGAATTCAGATCCCTCTCGGGGTTAATCAGAAAAGCGAAGAAAATTCCAAGGATTGGGAGCAGAATCAATGATAAATATAGTATCGATTAACATGACTTCAAGAACACCAGATACTAAGGTAATTGAATATCTGAAACCGCTCCAAGGCAAATAGAAGACGGGGGCAACCGACGATAGATGGCTGCGAGAAATAAATTTGGGAACAAATGAGAAGAGCCAAGGAACACATTCATCAGCATTAGATTAGCCTTTCGGATCAGAAACCGAGAAATATGGCCAACTTCTCAAAGAAAATAAAGACGTTTCGCTTGGACATATGAAGAAATGCTGGAATTTGGAACCTTCCGTAGCAATGCATCGATTAAATATTTCTAAAGAAAAGAAAACCAAAAAGGTGCACAAAGGCGATTTCACCCAGACCTGATTCCATTAATCGAAAAAGAAGTAAATAAACTAATAAAGGTTGGGTTCATCAGAGAAGTTAAATATCCCAAGTGGATATCAAACATTGTTCTGGTGAAAAAGAAGAATGGACAGATTAGAGTATGTATTGACTTCAGAGATCTGAATGAGGCATGTCCAAAAGGGATTCGATTTCCCTCTCCCGATAATGAGAATTACTAATTGATAGCACACTACTCAATATGCTATCATGTCCTTTATGGACGGATATGCGAGGCTATAATCAAATCAGGATGCTTTGAAGATGAAGAGGCGACGGCCTTAACGCCGCTTGGAATTTCTTGTTATAAAGTTATGCCTTTCGGTCTCAAAAATCTTTGGGGCAACATATCAAAGGGCAATGAAAAATATCTTTCAAGATATGATGCATAAACATGTCGAATGCTATGTTGATGACTTGGTAGTCGATCAGGAGATCATCAAGAGCACCATGAACATCTAGCATCGTCTTCGACGACTCGAGAAAGAAGCAATTAAAGATGAATCGGCTAAATGTGCATTTGGAGTGTCTTCTGGCAAATTCCTCGGCTTTGTGGTACGGCACAGAGGAATCGAAATTGATCCAGAAAAAGTTAAAGCTATTCAAAATATGCCGCCACCAACGACGTTGAAGGAATTAAAAAGCTTACAAGGAAAATTGGCATATATTCGTCGCTTCATTTCGAACCTTGCGGGAAGGTGTCAGCCATTTTCTCGGTTAATGAAGAAAGATCTGAGAATTTGTATGGGATCGGGCTTGCAGAATGCCTTTGATTCAATTAAAAGTTATTAAAACAAATGTACGGTGTTAATGACTCGAAGAAAAGGTAAGCCACTTATCTTATATACATCTGCCGCTACAAATTCTTTGGGTGCTTTGTTGGCATGTAAAGTTGAAAAAGACTGCTCTTTATTATCTAAGCCGAACACTGATGGGGGCAGAATCCAATTATTCTCCGATTGAAAAAGAATGTTTGGCATTGGTATTTGCTGTGCAAAAGTTGAGGCATTATTATCTCTCCCATGATATAACTCTGATCTCAAGAGCAGATCCGATAAAATTCTTGATGACCAGGCCAATGTTATCGGGAAGACTAGCCAAGTGGATGCTATTGTTATCAGAATATACTATTTCATATAAGCCTGCGAAAGCAATAAAAGGACAAGCTATGGAGACTTTTCTCGGAGACATCCTATAGCAGAAAATGAAGAAATCAATGATGAATTCCCAGATGAACAGGTTATGTTGGCTGAATCTCAGAATCTTTGGCAGATGTATTTTGATGGTGCTGCTCGAGTATCGGGAGCGGGGGGGTGAGTGATATTATTACGCTCTCGGGCGATTTATTACCATATTCTTTCACATTGGGTATCGCGTGCACAAACAATGAAGTGAATCTGAGCTCTTATCATCGGAATGGAAATAGCCTGACAAATGGAAGTAAAATCATTGCATATCTTCGGAGATTCTAAATTGATTGTAAATCAATTAACAATATAATTTGAAGTAAGGAAAGAGGAACTTTTGCCTTATTATCGGAAGGCACAACGGTTGCTTGAACAGTTCTATTATGTGGAAATTAAACACATACCGCGGTCGGAGAATGCAAAAGCGGATGCTTTAGCTTGGTTTAGAATGGCTTTATCTGCACAAACCGAAGTCCTCTTCAGGTAACTATAGAAGAAAGAAGATTCACGCCATCTATGAGAAGTTATTGAAGAAATCGTTGAAATGTTGCCTATATCCTGTTTGGAGATAATAATGGATGATTGGCGTCGACCTTTTTGTTGACTATCTCAAATATAATATCTTGCCGAGAAGATAATGCACAAGACAAGATTAAGCGGCGATCAGGAAAATTTGTCATATGCAAATGAAGTATTATATAGAAAATCTTATAATGGAATCTTTGTTAAGGTGCTTGGACAAGCGAGAAGCAAACCAAATCTTTGCGGGAGGCACATTCGGTGAATGTGGAGCACATCAAGCTGGCCGGAATTTATGCCATAGAGTGCATCGAATGGGTTATTATTGGCCTACTATGTTTAAAGATGCGATAGAATATGCAAAGCGGTGTCATGAATGTCAAATACACGGAGATATAATACATGTTCCTCGGAAGAATTACATCATCTGTTGCTTCTTGGCCTTTCTCACTGGGACTCGGCGTTATTGGTCCCATAAATCCTCCTTCGTCTAAAGGAAAACAATATATTGGGCAAAGAACAGATTATTTCTCCAAATGGATCAAGCGATCGTTTACGTAATGTTAAAGAGAAAGACGTGGTCAATTTCATCCGTCATGCTATAATATACCGTCATGGTATTCCGAAAAAGATCATCACTGATAATGGTACCCCTTTTAAAAATAGAGGCATGAAAAAGTTATGTCAGAAGTTCGACATCCAACATTCTTTTTCGACACCTTATTATCCTCCAGCCAATGGATTAGCAGAGGCGTTTAACAAAACGATTGTCAAAATAATGAAGAAAACGGTGACAGGCAATAAACGCGATTGGGATGAAAAGTTACAAGAAGCATTATGGGCCTACAGAACCACCCATCGTACAGCAACAGGGGCGACACCATATTCATTAATCTATGGTATGGAGGCAGTTATCCCAATTGAAATACAAGTGGCATCACTCAGGGTGGCAGTGCATCAGACTATAACAGATGATGAAAATGCAAAAATAAGGCTGAAAGAATTAGACTTACTCGATGAGAAACGTCTTCTGACTGGCGGTTGGTTCAATCATATCGAGGCCGAACATCGGTGCATTTGATAAACGGGTTAAATACCGTTCTTTCAAAAAGGGGATATGGTGTTAATGTTGAAAAAGACCTATAATGGTCACTCATACGAACGGGGGGCAAGTTCGAGCCTAAATGGGACGGTCCATATGTGGTGAAAGAAGTATACTCCAATGGGGCATATAGAATCACAAATCAAGAAGGACAGTGGTATCGGTGTACTTGTCATGCGCCCGCTTTATCAAAAAATACTCTCCTAAAGATAGATATGTGGATTTTGACCCGAATATTATCGGCATAATGATTCTAGTATCAAAAGGGGGCAAAGATGAATAAGATCATGTCTATATGCCAACAAAAGAAGCTGTAAAGAGGAAATTCACAAGCATATCAATTATCAAAGCAGCAAGTTTGGAAAATATATATATGATCATCATCATCAAATAAGATTGACAAAGTTATATTGCCTTACAAGGCATAAATTCTTGAAGATTCTCTTAAATAAGATTGACAAAGTTATTTTGCCTTACAAGGCACAAATTCTTGAAGATTCTCTTGAAGATATTATTTAAGCAGAGAATTATATTGCCTTACAAGGCACGGATCTTCTTGAAGATATTTCGGAAATATCTACTATATTTGCAAATGATGATGATCATATATATATTATTACCTTACAAGGCATGGATTTTCTTGAAGATATTATCAAAAGCAAGGATATATCAATATCAATCAAAGAGGCAGTATAGCCAAGCCAAAATCCTAAAAGAGCCAAAATTGAGCAAAATCAAAAAGATCAAGCTCGAAAAAAAAAAAAAAAAAAAAAAATCTGCTGGGGATCGAACCCAAAAGTGTTTGATTTGGAGGATTTATTCAATGATAACAAAGAAAGAACGAGAGAACATTAATCACATTTATTCTGAGTTCATTTACATCCTCTGATTCCCTTGATTCTGAAAACAAAGTACAATTAATGAAAGTAGATGAATGAAAGAGAAGATAATCAGATAGAAATTTTGGCAGCATTCCGACGCCTATTTCAATCATCTCCTAGGACTTAGGAGGAATTGTTGATATGATGATCCGGTCTTCAATGAGATGGAAATTTGGCAAAAGATAATATTACGTATTTTTTCGGTCATCTCCCAAGATTTGGGAGGAATTCTTTGATTCGATCACTAATCTTCAATGAGATAGAGCATCCTTCTGGTCATTCTTCCTTAAAATATGAAGAAGTCCGTTGAAGTGTAGTCAGAACTCACAGAAATCGGGCCGATCACATTAGACGGGCCTAAAAAGTCTCCCAAAACATAAGGTCATGGGGTTTCCACCATCCGTTCTCCTCGAAACTTTACATGAAGCCTTAGCACCACAAATTAACCGTACACGTCAAGTTTCAGCTCCTGAATCCTTGTAGAAATGGCCAAAATGACAAATCAGCCCCCCGAGATCGTGATTTGGGGCCCGCCTGATATCTGGATATTCTTCCAACTCGGTCTCAACGCGTTAAATACAGTGGGCAAGTGAATGGTCGGAGCGGATTTCTCACAAACATCACGTTGGGCCTTGCATGCGCATTGCATGTACATGATACCCAAGTGCACGAGCCATGCACCATATTTCTCAAATCTGGTCAAAGAAGCTGACCCGAGCTTCTTCTTCTTCATTTCACAGAACGCAACAGCGTTCTCACCACACGAGCTTTTTTATGTAATGTGGCCCACTCACTGCTCCATTCAATGATCCGAGCCGAGTCATTCTCTTGGAAGGTGAGCATTACCGTTGCCTAGTTGTCCTTTTGTCACCATGCAGACTGTTGCACGATCTTAACCGTTAATCAAAAGATGAACGGTGAAGTAGATATCCTCACGGGCCGCACTGATTTTACTTCCAAAACCGTCTTTCCTTGGTGGTTTTCCGTCGTGAATTCAATGGACGGAGTAGATTTCTTCATCTCTGTTGATTTGGTGCCCACCGAATTTCACAGAGTCGACGTACGTCGACTCTGAAAACAGAGCTCGGTTCTTTTGTTGTGGGACGTCCTCAGGCCATGAAAGGTGGATCCGAGTCGTCCATTAGACAGAGGGAGAAGACACCATGGAGATGATGTTGATCTTTAATGATCATGATCATTCATATGATCACAAGAGTGATTGCAAGCGGACCGTTTAGCTGCTTTCCCGACTTGATTATCTAGGCGGGCCACGTCAACAGACGATCAGAACTCATCTTTCACGGTCGAAATCTCGAGAGGGATCCAATGGACGGTATGGATCTCTCAAAATATGCCTGTATTGGCCCCACCAACAACGCAGTAGAAGGAGAATGGAGTCCGTCCCCTGTTTGCACACGGACACAGGCACAAGCTTTGCGCGGTTCTCGCGCAAAGGAAACTTTCCTCCAAACAGCGCTTTCACAACGCCTGGCTTGTGAGAATCTTCCCACTTTCATTGCGCTGACCCGTGCAAAGGGTTTTCTCCCATCTTCATTGAAAAGTGGCGTGAAAGCCATCTGGACTTTCAGTTCTTGGAATTGGCATGCACGATAAAGCAATTTGCTTTGCGCTTGTCCGCGCAATCAACTTCCTTTGCGTGGGCCCTTCTACTTTCCTTCTCCTGTCTTGCTTCTCTCTCATTTTCTGACCAGACAACTGATCTCACCGATCCAACCCCTTCAAATGAAGCTGAGAGGGGGTATTTATAGGCACCACCACTCTTACAGAGTGGTGATCACCACCACCTATCCCTTCATATATGAATAACCTCTTTCCTTAAACCATGGTGACCACCAAGCTTCTTCTTAAATGGTAGTGTACCACTTTATTTCCCTTAAAATAACATCTCTTACATTCTTTTTACCAAACTACCCTTTTCAATACTTTTTTTTTACTGCAATACCTAAATTACCCTTGGAGATGGAATTTTACCAAAATACCTAAACTACCCCTGGAGATGGAATTTTACCAAAATACCTAAACTACCCCTGGAGATGGATTTTTAACAAAATACCTCGGACATGGAAATTACCAAAATACCCCCGGACATGGAAATTACCAAAATACCCCTGGACATGGAAATTACTAAAATACCCTCGGACATGGAAATTACCAAAATACCCTCGGACATGGAAATTACTGAAATACCCTCGGACATGGAAATTACCAAAATACCCCCGGACACGGAAATTACCAAAATACCCCTGGACATGGAAATTACCGAAATACCCTCGGACATGGAAATTACCAAAATACCCTCGGACATGGAAATTACCGAAATACCCCCAGACATGGAAATTACCAAAATACCTCGGACATGGAAATTACCGAAATACCCCCGGACATGGAATATTTTTTTATGCCTCAACAGATGCCCCCTCGATCCTTCTTTGATTGATTCCTGAAATCAAATGGAGGATCGATCTTCCTCCGCTTGAAGAATCTTGAATGAACTACAACTGAAGGATGACTGGATAATCATACTTGCATGGCAGACTGGATGATCATCTTTGACCATAAAATCAAATGATTGTGTTCGATCAGAAGACTGGAATGCTCGCACTCGACCTGAAGATTTGAATGCTCATATTTGACTAGAAGACTGGAATGCTCATATTTGACCAGAAGATTCGAATGCTCGCGCTCGAATGGAAGATTTGAATTATCCCGTTCAAGTGGAAGACTTGATGATTACACTCGAACAGAAGACTTGATGATTGTGCTCGAACGGAAGACTCGATTGATCACGTTTAAACGGAAGATTTGATTGATCACGTTTAAACGGAAGACTTGATTGATCACGTTCAAACGGAAGACTTTATTGATCACGTTCAAACGGAAGACTTGATTGCTCACGTTCGAACGGAAGACTTGAATGCTCACGTTCAAACGGAGGATTTGACCGATTGCACTTGAACAGAAGATTTGAATGATGGCGCTAGAACAGAAGACTTGATGATGGCACTCGAACAGAAGATTTGAATGATGGCGCTCGAACAAACGATTTGAATGATGGCGCTCGAACAGAAGACTGGAATGCCCCCAGCCAGTAGTGTCGAACGGATGCTTCACTAGAAAAGATGACGTTCTCTTTTCATCGAAACACATCTCTGCAACAGCTGTGATGACTTTGTCTTTGAGCAACTTGATTAGAGAACTATCTTTCAACAGCAAGGGTCTCTTTGATCAATTCCAGCTACTCTTTTTTCTTCAATTCTGTGTCCAAAGAATTGTTCTTTAATGTTGCTCTGCCGCAACAACTTTTCAATCGTTTCCTTTATTCATGATCTGCATAACTCAAGCTTTTTCGAATGATAATCTTTCCTGCCAAATTAATCAGAATTAGTATCTTATTTCATTATAATTTATTTTTTTTTCAATTTAGCTTTATGAAGCATTGATAATTTTGAAATTTATATTGAAAACTTCTCTTCTCTTTTAGGCTGATTGTGATATTCGCTCTGTCATCGTGCTTCGCATTGCATTCTTTGCATTCTTTATATCGTGCTCTTGAGTTGTTTCTAGCTTGTACTCAGCATTTCTTCATAGACTTTTCCTGGGATCTTTCTGGGATCTTTTTGAAAGAAAAATAGACAAGACAAGACTTCTTTCAATTTTCACTTAGTAACTTTTCAAAGGCTATAGAAATTACTAATGATGATTCCGTTTGCTCTGCCTCATCAGGTCTGGTACTTGGAGTCTTGCAATATCATTACTAGGATAGTGAGAAGTTAGTTACAATATCGGCATATAACTGAGCTTTAATATAGTAGCCACTTTTGAACGTTCACATTGAATCATACTTCATAATCCTTGATATATGAATTCCTCCACATTGCGTAAGAGATTATCAAAAAGACCAAGGCATAGATTACTTTGAAGACCAAGGCATAGATTGATTTGAAGACCTGCCCCTTTTCCCGATCAATGTTGCATAAAGATTTCTTCAGAAGATAATACTTCCAGAGTAAAGCCTGCTGATACTCCTGAAGGATGAATAATCTTTGATGTTCCTTTAAAGAATTTAAAGAATATATCTGAATCCCTTATGACTTTTGTCAATGTGTTAATTGACTTTGAAGGCTTGAACCTTTGAGTAGATAATTGCCAATATCATGAAGGCTGTTTCGACAAGGAAACAAAAGTATTTGATTTGGGGAAAATAATCTTATTCAAACATAACAATGAAAGAATTACAAAGACAATCATCATACTTTATTGATTCTGAATTCATTTACATCCTCTGGTATCCCTTGATTCTAAGATAGCTTACAAAGAAATTATTACAAATGTCAATTATCATAGCTAAATATAATTTCGGCAGCATAACGGCAATGATGTCAATCATCTCCTATGACTTAGGAGGAAATAGACAAGTTGTTCAACAGTCTTCAAGAGAACGGAAATTCCAGCAGCATTTCAGTGCTATTTTGGTCATCTCCTGAAACTTAGGAGGAATACGTCTCTTCATCGATGATTCTTCCTTTCTCTTGATCAAGAAGAACTTGAAGCTTTGAGGACTCAATCATTCCAATGACATTTGCCCCATTCTTTGTCAAAACTACTAAGAAATAGGTTTGCGCGGGTCCGCGCAAACCGTATGCTTTGCGCGGGTCCGCGCAAACTATAAAATCCTTCTGTTGCTTTGCTGACCGGCCGCAATCTTCAGAGTCCAATACTCCTTTGCGCGGGATCGCGCAAAGTGCGAGGAGTCAATACTCCGCACCTTGTCTTCTCTTTCGTCCTTGCTTCACTTCGAAATCTTGAACCCCTTTTCGAGAGAAGGAATGGGGTATTTATAGATGTTTTCACCGGTGGAAATCTCAGATCTGGTCGATGTGGGACAAAAATATCATCCAACTACTTTCATCACCTGATTTTAGACTTTGCGCGGAGACGCGCAAACAATACACTTTGCGCAAGCTCGCGCAAACCGTCAATCTCGCGCAAACTCTTCACTTTTCAATCGCGCAAACTCTTCACTTTTTGCGCGATCGTTGTGTAACTATTTCACTTTGCGCGACCCGCGAAAGTGGTCTTGAAAAATTTGTTTTCTTTTATCTTCAAAGTGATTTCTTGATCTTTTTCTTCTTCTCTTCTTGCTTATTTTATGCCTCAACAGATGCCCCCTTGATCCGTTCTTTGTTTGTTCGAGAAATCAAAGAAAAGGATCAAACTATTCCTTTCTTCCAAGGTTTGCGCGACCTCGCAGCAAAGCCCTACCCAGTACCGTACTCGGCCATAAAGCCTATAAATAGTCCAATGACTTAGTCATTTTCACGAACTTCCTCTCTGTGACACTTGCTCTGGCGATTTTATTCGCGCAAACCCTTCACTTTTGACGCGACCCGATAAAGCGTTTGTTTAGCTTTGCGCGAGCTCTCCGAACTTTGAGATTTTCGCGCAAACTCCTAGACTTTGCGCGACCTCGCGCAAAGTTCCCTGTACTTAGAAAATTTTCAGCACTTAGACCTATTTCTTCTTTCTTCATTTCTTGCTCTTTGACTTATCTTCTTTCTTCTTTCTTTCATTATGGCTCGTATCAAACAGACTGCTCGTCTTGTATCTCCTTCAAACTCTCCTCCTTCTGACCAACCGCACCTAAAAGAATAAAAACAACTTCTAGAAATCCAGCTTACTTTAAAGAGCCTGTTCTCCCCACTTTCGATTTCTCTGACCGTATCAAATCTTTACCCTCTCCTATTCACAGATCCATCTCCTTGGGAGATATTAAATGCCCGCCAAAGCATGGGAGAGAATACGATTGGGATGAGTGGCTCAAGACCACGGCCCCACATAAATGTACCGATAGTGAGAGACCGCCCTTACGCGAAGATACTCCTCCTGCTTCTCGCCCGAAGAAGACTCGCCACAACAAGGCGAAGGAATTTGAAGAAAAAATTAAAGAACATAAGAAGAAGCGACTTCAAAACTCATGGGACTCAGTTCGAGTCGTTGAAGGGGTTCATGAAGTTCGACAACCCTCATGCGGAGGGTATGACCATCATTCCCATAAAGGTGTATCGCCATCAGTCTATGCTGGATGTGAACCTAAAGATTGTGTTCATGGCGAAAGACTGATGTACACCGAATCATGGGCCACAAGAGAGCCCCGGATTCTAGAAGGCACTATTCAAGCTCAAAAGCCACGACAGAATGTCGGAGAAGCTCGCCCCATGATTTTCCTGACTCCCTTCCACAGTCCTCATGATCTCTTTCCTTCTCATTTCTATGAGACAGTGAGACAGCGTTTCAGAGATCGAGAGCAACTCTGGGGCCAAGCAGAATTCCGCATCAGAGGCCTGCTAATTGCTCGTCGCTATTACTCCGAATGGGCGGAGGCTATTTTTTTTGAAACATACAAGTACTCTTGCAAAGATAGGCCTATATGATGCAATAGAAGTAACTTCAAAATACTTCTATCGGGAACCCAACGTTCTGAAAGGCTTCCTTGAATATTGGTCGCCTACAACCAACTCCTTTCATCTTCCTTACGGCGAAATGAGCATATCTCTTTGGGACCTTCATCGTATAGCTGGTCTCACAATAACGGGGAAATTCTACGATGAATTCATTCCTACCAACAGAGAATTGGCCTTTGTGTCTTTTCCGGATCGCAAGCCCTCCATATCCGAGACTACCATAGAGCTATTCAAAGAGATGGGCAAATTCCCCAATTTCCACAAAATTCCCCCTCTTCAATGGCTGGCCCATTTTTCTAGGGGTTTAAGGTATTTATCAATCTGATAATTGATCTTCCTCTTTGTATTCTTCAGCCATTTATGTATATTAACCTCTTCATTTTTATTTCCTTTGAAGGTTTCGCGACTGCAATTCCAAAGAACTGACAAAGCTTCGGGATGCAGTAAGAGGAAAGCCGGAATATAGCTCTTTTGGAGAGCTTGCAGCGTTTCTGGCCTATTGGCTAAGCTTAGTCGTTTTGCCCAGCTCTAAATGGGCAGATGCTATCCGTCCAAGTGTCTTTGTTGTGGCCGGTGCCTTGGCGGAGGGACATAAATACTCACTTGCTCCTCCAGTATTATGTTCTATCTACCGGGCCCTTGGAGAAATAGCGACTCATATAAAAAACCCCATTCTTGGAACTTCATCTGCGCATACTTCTTGGCACTATTTTACAGGCTGGCTTGGAGTCTACTTCCCTTGGACTTTTGAGGTTTCAGAGCAAGCATATTCTCATCCTTCTCATCTTCCACTCTGGTTCTTCCAGCAGAGGGCAATGGCTAGAAGAGCATATGAATGGGTTATAAATAAGATTCGGGATGATGATCAGATAAACTTCTTTCAGTTCCGCCTTTATCGCTATCCTGTGAGACACGAGACATGGTGGACGACGAAACTCTTACTGCGTGCACAGAGAGAGCTTTCTTCTTTTCTATTCGCTCATGCAGTTTGCCTCTGCGGGAAGGGACAGAATTCTGGAGAGAACCTTACTACCCCAGTCGTTTTGCTCGTCAATTTGGTTATGATCAAACTGTGCCACAAGACTGCGGGTTGGTTACCAGACAAATGCGCTGTTATGGAACTGGTCCTCTTAACTGGGCCATGATATGGAAACAATTGCTGAATAGCTGTGTTGGCTCCTCCTTCATAATTCCGAGCTGTGATCGCATAGTCCGTACATCATATAGCTGGATGCGATGGTGGGATCATCAATCATACCTGGTCAATAAATGCCTGCCAGTAGACTCTTCCATCTTTCTTCATCCACCCAGGCTGAAGGGCAGAAATTTAGAGAGCGGGATTGGCTACATTCCGGAGAAGAGCCATGCATCTCATCCAGGAGAGATTTGCAGAAAGATATCATTAGAAGATCCCATCCGTGAAATCAAGCCTATCAACACTTTGGATGGCTGGTTTGCCCACGGAGTTCTGAGAGAATTTGAGAAATCTCGTCGGGATTCTTCAAACCAGGCTGTGGATGATGCTGCAGGTACATCTTCTCCAATCCCTGCAGAGACTGTGGCGGCTCAAGAGGGACCAGTTATTGGTACTTCAATATCTCCTCCGCATGACCCCTTGGTCCTAGTCCGTCTTCTCCGATGACTAGATCAAGAACACGTTTGCAATCATCGTCTCCTATCCCTTCGGAAAAGATCGGCCAAGCATCTGCTTCCCCTATTCAAGAGCCTATCTTGGAGAGTAGCGACTGTTTCTTATAAAGGGAAGCAAGTTGTTGTTGAAGAGGTTGATGAAGAAATTTTGGGACGATGAAAGTTCAACTTCTTCATCGGATACAACCGAATCTCGCCGGGATGAAGAAGAAGGGATAGCGATAGTGGTGAAGATAAAGATGACGACTTTGAAGAAGGTGAAGTTGATATTGGCGAAGAAGAGAGAAACAAATGCGAAAGAAGTTGAAATGGATTCTTCCCCTGTTGTTATTAAGACTCCTTCAAAGCATTAATGTTCTGTTAAATCTCCTGTAGTGAGGAAGATGAAGAAGAGCCCTTAGATTATGGGGAATATGGGTATTCACCAGGTAAAGAAATTTCAATTTTCATGCATATATATATTATTTTATATTTTAACAACTATTTATTTAAAATTATTTTATCTCCTTTTTAGGTGCCCAAGTTGCAGAAATAGGTGTCATCTCTCCAGTGGCCCCTCTTGTAATATCTTCACCGAGAACATCTGTAGCTCCATTGGTAGTACCAAGAGTAGTTGCTCGTGAAATTATATTTTCTACGAAACTCTTGATTTGCCAACTCCGGCTACTAGGGATTCTAGTACGGAAGGCTTAGAGCACCCTCTTTTTTGATATGGTGGGACTTGGTCCTTCCATAACTCGAGGAGCTTCTCCTCTCTCTTAGTTGTATCCCAATGTGATGGTATATATATATATGTGATTTTCCTTTCTTCAAGACTATTATTTAATAATATTTTGAATATCCTTCTTCTTTGCTATAGGAACTCCTTCTTGTAGCGGTGCGGCTAGTTCTGATTCTGTAACCACTACTTATGAATTATCATCTTTTGCGAAGATACCAGTTCATAAGATGCTTATGGTGAAGCATTCCTTATTAGCAATAATCCATATCTTCAAGAATCCTGATCAATGGCTGGATTTGGACGTTGCTTATAGAGATTTTGGAGAGTTCTGCTAGGATGGCAGAATTGACATATCTCCCTTACGGGATTCACTCTTCAAGTTTCGTGATTCTGTAATTTCTTTAGCTTCAGTGGAAAATATCACGATTGCGCCTGAAATTTTAGAATATAAAAAGCTGCTGGCTCTTTCTCAAGAACAAGTCTCTTTAACAGCTTCTTCAATTTCCAAATTTGAACAAGAACGTATGATTCTTCAAGATCAATTAAAGATTCATGTTGATGAAAGCATAACTATCCAAGATCGCATTGCAGCTCTGAAGGAAGAAATCTCTCAGCTGGAGAGAAAGAATCATGAGCAAGCCTTAATCATTCAAGAGGTTGAAGAGAAGATGCGAGTGAATGCCAAATCTATTGATACTGAAAAATCTGCACAACTTCAGAATAAAGAAATGGTTGTTTCTTTGGAGAATAAGCTTGCGGGCGTTCCTGATCAGGCGAAACTTATTCTTGAAGAAAAATCTCGGCATAATGCAGCTCAGGCGCAATTAAAAGAAGATTTGCTCAGATATTCAGAAGCAATGGGAATTACAGAGAATCTTTGAATCATGTAATTTTAAACATGTGATATTTGCTTTTGTGTTTCTCGGATGTAATTTATCATTTATCTCATGATAGTATTTTGGGATGTTTTATGATGGTATTTTCTATCTTGCATATTGATGATATTTATACTAATATTATCATATTATATTTATATAATATTTTATTATATTTATTCTTTTTACTTTTATTAATATTATCAAGTTATATTTATTCTTTATATAATAATTTTCATTACACATTTTTATAATTTCTAAACCTTTTATGCTTTGTTAGTAAGGGATTCTCTAGGTGAGTATTTAGATTGGCGGTACTAAGTTTCAATTCAATTAGCCACACACAGTTTATGCTCATGAGTAGTGGAGCGTGCGCACACACACAGTTTAAGCTCGTGAGTAGTGGAGCATTTATGGGTCTTATGTGATGGCCACTGTAACTCTCTAGAGTTCGCTTTTGGGCTTCTCACTGCCTTGAGCTCACGGTCACGGTCCATCGAGAGGGGCCCATTGGCCTCTACGGACGGTGAAGCTGTTGGATTTACGCGCGGGGTTGGCCACGGTAACTCTCAGAGTTCGCGGGGCTCGCAAGGCTACCTTTGGGCACCAAATCTAGGGTCGCCGGTCCATCAATGAGTAGGTTTAAGCCCTTCCTCACGAGTTACTGCGAAATCAAACCCTAGACTGGAGGGTCTTACGCACGGTTGGCATAAAGCTCGCACTTGCGGCCCCTGTTTTCTTAAATGCAAGGTCGAGCCCATTCACTGAGGAGGGCATTTTCATCCGTTCCCCAGTGTTGCCGCCGGAAGCTATACGAGACGGCATGGGAATTACGGTGACTAGTCTTCGCGGATTTATGGCCTTTTAGGCTTTGAATCCTTGACTTCGTCGACTACCGCATGGGTGCGCACGATGGTCTTCGCGGGCTTTTAGGGCCACCGACTCCTCGCATTGCCCGAATGGCGATCTTCATGGGTCTTACGTATAGTTGGCCGGCTCTTTTAGAGCTTGATCCTTTGAGAGCATTTTTTTTTTTTTTTTTCGAGCTTGATCTTTTTGATTTTGCTCGATTTTGCTCTTTTAGGATTTTGGCTTGGCTATACTGCCTCTTTGATTGATATTGATATATCCTTGCTTTTGATAATATCTTCAAGAAGATCCATGCCTTGTAAGGCGATATAATAGGCTTAGATAATATATATATGATCATCATATGATCATCATTTGCAAATATAGTAGATATTTCCAGATATTCCAAATATATCTTCGAAATAGAAGATCTTCAAGAAGATCCATGCCTTGTAAGGCGATAATATTCTTAGCTTAGATAATATCTTGGAGAAATCTCAAGAATTTGTGCCTTGTAAGGCAATATAACTTTGCCAATATCTTTAGGAGAATCTTCAAGAATTTGTGCCTTGTAAGGCAATATAACTTTGCCAATATCTTCTTTGATGATGATGATCATATATATATATTTTCAGTTCTTTGCTTTGATAATTGATATGCTTGTGAATCTCTTCTTTCTGACTTCTTTTGTTGGCATATAGACATGAATATAGACATGATCTTATTCATTTTTGCCCCCTTTTGATCTGAGAATCATTATTTGATAATATTCTGGGTCAAAATCCACATCTCTATCTTTAGGGATAGTATCTTTTGATGAAACGGGCGTTGACAAGTACACTGATACCCTGTCCTTCTTGATTTACAATTCTATATGCCCCATTGGAGTATACTTCTTTCACCACATATGGGCCGTCCCACTTAGGCTCAAACTTGCCCCCTGTCCGGCGAGTGACCACTATAGGTCTTTTCAACATTAACACCATATCCCCTTTTTTGAAAGAACGGTATTTAACCTGTTTATCAAATGCAGCCGATATTCTGGCCTGATATGATTGTAACCGTTGCTGTGCTGCGAGACGTTTCTCATCGAGTAAGTCTAATTCTTTCAGCCTTATTTTTGCATTTTCCTCATCTGTTATAGACTGATGTACTGCCACTCTGAGTGATGCCACTTGGATTTCAATTGGGATAACTGCTTCCATACCATAGATTAATGAATATGGCGTCGCCCCTGTTGCCGTACGATGGGTGGTTCTGTAAGCCCATAACGCTTCTTGCAACTTTTCATCCCAATCGCGCTTATTGCACATCCTTTGTTTTCTTCATTATTTTACAATTGTTTTGTTAAACGCTCTCGCTAACCCATTTGCCGGAGGATAGTAAGGTGTTGAAAAAGAATGTTGGATGTCAAACTTCTGACATAACTTTTCCATGCCTCTATTTTTAAAAGGGGTACCATTATCAGTGATGATCTTCTTCGGAATACCATGACGGTATATTATAGCATGACGGATGAAATTGACCACGTCTTTTCTTTAACATTACGCAAGGCGACCGCTTGATCCATTTGGAGAAATAATCCGTTCTTTGCCGAGAATATACTGTTTTCCTTTAGATGAAGGGGGATTTATGGGACCAATAACGTCGAGCCCCCAAGCTGAGAAAGGCCAAGAGGCAACAGACTGATGTAATTCTTCTGGAGGAATATGTATTATATCTCCATGTATTTGACATTCATGGCATCGCTTTGCATATTCTATTGCATCTTTAAACATAGTAGGCCAATAATAACCCATTCGATGCACTCTATAGCATAAATTCCGGCCGGCTTGATGTGCTCCACATTCACTGAATGTGCCTCTCATGGCATTTGTTTGCTTCTCGTTTGTCCAAGCACCTTAATGACATTCCATTATAAGATTTTCTATATAATACTTATTTGCATATGACAAATTTTCTGATCATTTGTTTAATCTTTGTCTTTGTGCATTATCTTACGGCAAGATATTATATTTGAGATAATCAACAAAAGGTGGCGACGCCTAATCATCCATTGTTATCTCCAGACAGGATATAGGCAATATTTCAATGAGTTTCTTTGATAACTCTGCTGAGATGGCGGGAATCTTCTTTCTTCTATAGTTACCTGAAGAGGACTTAGGTTTGTGCGAGGATAAAGCGTCATTGCTAAAGCCCGGCTAAAGCATCTGCTTTTGCATTTTCGAACGCGGTATGTGTTTAATCTCCACATAATAGAACTGTTCAAGCAAATGTTGTGCCTTCTGATAATAAGGCAAAAGTTCCTCTTTCCTTACTTCAAATTCTGTGGTTTGATTTACAATCAATTTAGAATCTCCGAAGATATGCAATAATTTTACTTCCATTTCTTTGTGCTATTTCCATTAGATGATAAGAGCTTTATATTGACTTCATTATTTGTGCATGCGATACCCAATGTGAAAGAGTATGGTAATAAATCACCCTGAGGTGTAATGAATATCACTCTGCCCCGCTCCTCGATACTCGGCAAAGCACCATCAAAATACATCGCCAAAGATTCGAGATTAAACCAACATAACTTTGTTCATCTGGGAATTCATCATTGATTTCTTCATTTTACGCTATAGGATGTCTTTGCGAGAAAATCGCCATAGCTTGTCCTTTCTTGCTTTCGAGGCTTATATGAAATAGTATATTCGATAACAATAGCATCCACTTGGCTAGTCTCCCGATAGCATTGGCCTGGTCATCAAGAATTTTATCGGATCTGCTCTCGAGATCAGAGTTATATCATGGGATAGACAATAATGCCTTAACTTTTACACAGCGAATACCAATGCCAAACATTCTTTTTCAATCGGAGAATAATTGGATTCTGCCCCCATCAGTGTTCGGCTTAGATAATAAAGAGCAGTCTCTTTTCCGGCTTCGTTTACCTGTGCCAACAAAGCACCCAAAGAATTTGCATTGTGCTACAGATGTATATAAAATAAGTGGCTTACCTTTTCTTGAGTGTTAACACAAGTAATTTGTTTTAATAATTCTTTAATTGAATCAAAGGCATTCGGCAAGCATGATCCCATACAAATTGTATCTTTCTTCATTAAGGGAAAATGGTGACACCTTCTGCGAGGTTTGAAATAAAGCGGCGAATGTATGCCAATTTTCCTTGTAAGCTTTTAATTCCTTCGGCGTTGTTGGTGGTGGCATATTTTGAATAGCTTTAACTTTTTCTGGATCAATTTCGATTCCTCTATGCCGTACCACAAAGCGAGGAATTTCTTGGGAAGACACTCCAAATGCACATTTAGCCGGATTCATCTTTAATTGCTTCTTTCGAGTCGTCGGAAGACCGATGCAGATGTTCGCGGTGTTCTTGATGATCTCGGATCGACTACCAAGTCATCAACATAGCATTCGACATGTTTATGCATCATATCTTGAAAGATATTTTTCATTGCCCTTTGATATGTTGCCCCGCATTTTTGAGACCGAAAGGCATAACTTTATAACATAAATTCCAAGTGGCGTCGAAAGCCGTTGCTTCTTCATCTTGGTGCCATCGATTTGATTATAGCTGCATATCCATCCATAAAGGACATGATAGCATATTGAGTAGTCTTTGTCAATTAGTAATTGTTATCGGGAGGGAGAAATCGTCTTTTGGACATGCCTCATTCGAGATCTCTGAAGTCAATACATACTACGATCTGTCAGTTCTTCTTTTTCTAGGGACAATATTTGATATCCATTTGGGATATTTAACTTCTCGATGAACCCAACCTTTATTAGCTTATTTACTTCTTTTTCGATTAATGGAATCAGTGCAGGTGAAATCGCCTTTGTGCTTGCTTGATTTGGTTTCTTTTCTTTGGAGATATTTAACCGATGCATCGCTACGGAGGGTTCGATCCGGCATTTCTTCATAGGTCCAAGCGAAGACATCTTTATTTTCTTTGAGAAGTTGACCATATTTCTCAAATTCTTGATCTGAAAAAATGATCTTTGATGAATGTATTCCTTGGCTCTTCTATTGTTCCCAAATTTATTTCTCATGAAGCCATCTATCGTCGGTTGCCCCCGTCTTCTATTTGCTTTGGAGCGATTTCGGGATATTCAACTATCTTAGTATCTTCTTGTGGTGAAGTCATATTAAGCGATATCATGTTCTTCTTGATTCTACTCCCAATCCTTGGAATTTTCTTCGTTTTTCTTGATTAACCCGAGTGGGATTTGAATCCCTTTTCCATTATTCAAGCCGGTGGGTTTATCACAATCAAAACCCATGTTTCTCATGATCTTCTTGCTTATTGCATTGTACTTTCGTAAATTCTGCGGTGCTAATTCTCCATGATATACATTGCTTGCATTTTCACTCTTCTCTTCTGATGCAGCATGGAATTCTATCGGTTCGGGATATTTATCACTGGCTTTGACTCGAAATGTTCTTGGAGCGGCTGCAAATGGCTTACATCTTTCGATATTGGGTAATGGAACTGTGTAATTGGACTGTAAAACTTTTTAATTTACATTCATGACGACAACAGTGTCAACGGCGGTTGTCCCGGTTGTCTCGGCGCTTTGGTACAAAATAGAATTTCTTTCTTGCTTAACGGATCCAGGAAGATTCGCTCTTTCTTCTTTAACTTTATTTAACCTAGCATCTTTTACGATTCTCTTCTCATAATCATTTCCCATTTCTTCAGAGAAACATTTGTAATAACTGGCGTCTGCAAAGAAAGACTCAGCTTCTGTGTAGGGTTTTGCATCAGCCATTACTTTACTTGCACCCCATCTTCTGATTTGAAACATTGGTGTAGAGTAGAAGGTACGATATGATACTGATGTATCCATGGCCTTCCCAAGAGAAGGTTATATGTCGTCACCGCATTTATAACATGACATACAACGGTAGTGATTAATTCTTCTATTTCCAATGTTACTGTGATTTTACCGAGTGCACGTTGCCCATCTTGATTAAACCCCTGTATCATCATTCCGCTGGGGCGCAAGTCTGATCGGCGAAAACCCAATTTAGTAACCATGGAGAGCGGCAAAAGGTTCACCGCCGACCCATTGTCTATCATAATTCGTTTTATCTTCTTTTCGCAAATATACCCTTCTATCATCAGTGGCCTGTTATGTTCCATTTCACCAATTAAATCATCTTCAGAGAAAGATATTACTGGTAGACAATTCATCTTTTCATTGTTCTTTCATTCTTCATTTATGCCAGTAAAGTTTCTCGACATCGTGGTCAGATAGTGCTTGAATCAAACTCTGTAGGAATTCTTGAGACAACTTGAGTGCATCATAAATACTTAATCGTCTTTGGTATACCCTTCAAGTGGTGACTACATCATAAGCCACTTTTGTCACTTTGCATCTCCATTTCTATTCTTGTCTTCGGTATTGCTCTGTCTTTCAATCACTTCTTTCCTTATGATTCTGTTTTTTGCTTTTGGACTTGTTACTTGCTTGCACGATCATAACGTAATCATTGTTGCATTTCTTGTTGACCTTCCTTTTTCATCCCCGCGTGTTTTCTTGTATTGACAATACATTTCTTGTTGCCTTTGCATTCTTTTCTTTGCTTCATTTGGTTATTATGTCACCTCTATTTATCATTATTTGTATGATACATTTTAACGTATAACAATTTTCCGTCGGGTGCCCTACTAGGCGATGATATTGACAAAAGTTTCTTTCTCGAGTCCTCGTTACATCTTCGGAGACGTTTGGTTCTGGTAATTCCAAGGTACTGCCTTTAACAATTGTTGCATCATAGGTACCACATCTTCTTTATCGAACTCGAATCCTTCATGAGAATCGAGCATTACGAGCTTTTTTCCACCGAATCTGTCTCTTGTTTGATTCCGACCTTCTTTTCATACGGCCTTTTATCTCTTGAACCCCTCACATCTTGATTCTTTTATATCGGTCAATGGTATTGACGGTTGTCTACCAGGCATTCTTGACAGTTTCATGATGAAATCGGCATCTTTGAGTCATTAGCTCCAATGCATGGGCTTTGGTAGCCAAATCGCGAAAAGTTCCAATATCGGCGCTAGTGAGTCGAACGCAATTCTGTCTCCATAGAGTTCGGACACATTTTGACTTGTTCCTTTTCTTCTCGGCAGCTGCACACGATGCCCCAGTGTCTTCCATCGTCATGAATTTTTCAACGGGTTCTCCTTCTCATTTGTCGTCGAGGCTAGTTACGTGATGCTAACATCACGTTCGACGAGAAGAAGTTCGACATGAAAGCATCTTGCATTTCTTCCCATGTCGTATGGACCACGGTGCCAAATTTGAATACCACACGAAAGCTTTGCTTGTCAACGATGACCCAAATAGCGTAAGCAATATTGAGGTATCGTGGAAAAATTCCCCATCTTTGGTGATGAAATGCATCGGTGTTCTTAAGTGATCCTTCCCCATTGAACTTTTGGAAATCGGGTGTTTGAAATTGGTGGAAATGGAACATCCTCTACCTCTCTCGGGTAGGGTGTTCGGTATCGAAACGAGCCCGGTATTCGCGCGCTCTCTCTCTATTCTAATTTGCTTCTTCGACGACTTGTCTTACGTCATCTTGTGTTATAGCTCTTGTTCTTTGGGCCGAACCTCGTGATCCTATCCCCTATGCGGACGGGAACCTTGGTTGGTTCTCTTGTCCATTTGTCGCTCCCATCATGGGTGGAGCCACTATTTGGGCTACATTATGTGCCGGGGTTGTCAAAGCTTCTCGAGATTCCGGCATTCATCCATTAGCATTCTTTGTGCCTCTCGCCATTTGATCAACACGTTCTTCGATGTAGTTGGTCTATTTCCTTGACCGTTTACGCCATATATCTGCGGCTCCTTGTTGTTTGTCGAAGCTGTTTTTGGAGTAGAAGCGAGAGTATCTTTGATATAACGGGACTTATAAAAGGGGAGAAATTGGAGTCTCATTTGACTCTCGTGTACTTTACGTGCTTTTAACCGATCGAGGTGATACTGATTATAAGCGAGCTTGTTTGCGGTGATACTTGCATCGGTGATCCTACCATCGGTGCTTTACCTTTTTGTGCTTGTGTCCATTTGGTCTTTGGAGCGACGAAAATTTGGAAAATCTGCGACGAGAAGCTGAAGCAACTTGTTCAGGATAAATCGCCGGGGGAGCGAGTTCGGGTTTTCTTCTTGCTATGCTCCGTGTAATTGGTCCCTCAGTTCTTGGTGCAAACAATTTTGCCTTGCGACTCTTTAAGGCCTTTGCTTTTGTCCTTTTGGATAAAACCGAGTCGATTTTCATCATTTTCTTGTAGTTGAGGTGAAACGGAAATAACCCCCGCTGTCACTTGAATCACATTGCACCCGCTTGAAGTGCTTGCTTTTGTATGCTCAGGAATTTCGCTTGGCGCATACTCAATTACAAACCCAGTAGCGATGAATCGGAAGTTCACCTTTCTCACAGTGTTAGCCATTAGCAGTGTTGTGTGATTGAATTTGAGTACCTTCAATAACAAAACATATCTGAAATTAGTACGTGAAAGACTAAGTAAACTACCTTGGAGATGAAGGGGAGGATGTTCCCACTGAGAGTCGCCATTTTGGCGTCTAATAGACGCCAAAAAAAAATAGTGACGAGAGTCTTGCAACTTTCCCAATGTTAGTGTTAAATAAGATAATGTCCCCAGCAGAGTCGCCATTTTGTTTCGACAAGGAAACAAAAGTATTTGATTTGGGGAAAATAATCTTATTCAAACATAACAATGAAAGAATTACAAAGACAATCATCATACTTTATTGATTCTGAATTCATTTACATCCTCTGGTATCCCTTGATTCTAAGATAGCTTACAAAGAAATTATTACAAATGTCAATTATCATAGCTAAATATAATTTCGGCAGCATAACGGCAATGATGTCAATCATCTCCTATGACTTAGGAGGAAATAGACAAGTTGTTCAACAGTCTTCAAGAGAACGGAAATTCCAGCAGCATTTCAGTGCTATTTTGGTCATCTCCTGAAACTTTGGAGGAATACGTCTCTTCA
Source organism: Magnolia changhungtana (assembly GCA_030180095.1). Taxonomy (NCBI): domain Eukaryota; kingdom Viridiplantae; phylum Streptophyta; class Magnoliopsida; order Magnoliales; family Magnoliaceae; genus Magnolia; species Magnolia changhungtana. The sequence continues at coordinate 160,080 of JASAUF010000605.1, forward strand.
TCGATGATTCTTCCTTTCTCTTGATCAAGAAGAACTTGAAGCTTTGAGGACTCTAATCATTCCAACAGCATTTCAGCCCATTGCTGTCAAAACTGTCAAGAAATAGGTTTGCGCGGGTCCGCAAACACCTATGAATGCTTTGCGTGTGGTCGCGCAAACTATAAAATCCTTCGGTTGCTTTGGCGGCCGGCGCAATCTTCCGAGTCCAATACTCCTTTGCGCGGGATCGCGCAAAGTCGAGAGTCAATACTCCGCACCTTCTGTCTTCTCTTTCGTCCTTGCTTCACTACGAAATCTTGAACCCCTTTTCGAGAGAAGGAATGGGGTATTTATAGATGTTTTCACCGGTGGAAATCTCGGATCTGGTCGATGTGGGACAAAAAATATCATCCAACTACTTTCATCACCTGATTTTAGACTTTGCGGAGACGCGCAAACAATATACTTTGCGCGACCTCGCGCAAACCGTCAATCTCGCGCAAACTCTTCACTTTTCAATTCGCGCAAACTCTTCACTTTGCGCGATCGTTGGGTAGCTATTTCACTTTGCGCGACCCCGCGAAAGTGGTCTTGAAGCTGTTTTCTTTTATCTTCAAAGTGATTTCTTGATCTTTTTCTTCTTCTCTTCCTTGCTTATTTTATGCCTCAACAAAGGCATTTGTTATTACTGCCATCTAAACCTGATTCAAGAGAAACACATCTTTGCATATATATTTCAACATATATAAATATGTATTTGCAGCATTTTGAATACTTTATGCTTTTCTCTTTTTTTTTTTTTTGAAGCAGTGGTGCTAGTGCACTTTGACTGACCATACTTTAACTGGACGAGACTGACTAACCATACTTTAACTGGACGAGACTGACTAACCATACTTTAACTAGACGAGACTGACTTTGACCTGACTGAACTTGACTTAGACTTGACTAGTCTAGATTGAACTAGATTGACCGAATGACTGGATGACTGAACTAGACTGTATTTAAACCTTTTATGCTTTGTTAGTGCGGGATTCTATATGTGAGTGTTTAGATTGGCGGTGCTAAGTTTCAATTTCGGCTAGCCACACACAGTTTAAGCTCATGAGTAGTGGAGCGCGCGCACACACAGTTTAAGCTCTTGAGTAGTGGAGCACTTGTGGGTCTTATGTGATGGCCACTGTAACTCTCTAGAGTTCGCTTTTGGGCTTCTCACTGCCTTCGGACTCACGGTCACGGTCCATCAGAGGGGCCCATTGACGCTCTGGGACGGTGAACCGTTGGATTTACGCGCGAGGGTTGGCCATGGTAACTCTCTCAGAGTTCGCGGGGCTCGCAAGGCTACCTTTGGGCACCAAATCTAGGGTCGTCGGTCCATCAATGAGTAGGTTTAAGCCCTTCCTCACGAGTTACTACGAAATCAAACCCTAGACTGGAGGGTCTTACGCACGGTTGGCATAAAGCTCGTACTGCGGCCCCTGTTTTCTTCGTGCCTGCAAGGTCGAGCCCATTCACGGGAGGGCATTTTCATCCGTTCCCCGTGGCGCTGCCGGAAGCTATACGGGAATTACGGTGACTAGTCTTCACGGATTTATGGCCTTTTAGGCTTTGAATCCTTGACTTCGTCAGCTACCCGCATGGGTGCGCACGATGGTCTTCGCGGGCTTTTTAGGGCCACTGACTCCTCGCCGCTGCCCGAATGGCGATCTTCATGGGTCTTACGTATAGTTGGCCGGCTCTTTTAGAGCTTGATCCTTTGAGAGCATTTTTTTTTTCGAGCTTGATCTTTTTGATTTGGCTCAATTTGGCTCCTTTTTTTTTTACAGAGCTTGATCTTTTTTTTTTTTTTTTTTTGCTCAATTTGGCTCTTTTAGGATTTGGCTTGGCTATACTGCCTCTTTGATTGATATTGATATGTCGTTGCTTTTGATAGTATTTTTAAGAAGATCCGTCTGATAATATCTTCAAGAAGATCCGTGCCTTGTAAGGCAATAATAATTATGATTATAGTATAGTAGATGTTTCCGACTGAGATTGATATATCCTTGCTTTTGATAATATCTTCAAGAGGATCCGTCTGATAATATCTTCAGGAAGATCCGTGCCTTGTAAGGCGATATATCAATCTTCTTGTATCTTCAAGAGAATCTTCAAGGCAATATTAACTTTGCCATCTTTAAGAGGATCAAATCGATAATATCTTCAAGAAGATCCGTCTGATAATATCTTCAAGATGATCCGTGCCTTGTAAGGCGATTTATCAATCTTGTCAATATCTTCAAGAGAATCTTCATTTGACTTTCTTTTCAGAATACTTGCTAATATAATTGATATGTTCGTGAATTTCTTCTTTATAGATTCTTTCAATGACGTATGGACATGATCTTATTCCTTCTTGCCCCCTTTTGATATAGAATCATTATGCTGATAATATTCTGGATCAAAATCATTAGCTTCTTTAGGGATAGTATTTTTTGATTAAGCGAGTATTGACCGGTATACTGATACCTTGCCCATCTTGATTTGTGACTTTGTACGCCCCATTGGAGTATACTTCTCTTATTATATACAGCCCGTCCGTTTAGGCTCGAACTTGCCCCCTGTTCAGCGGGTGACCACTATAGGTCTTTTCATATCCCCTATTTTTTGAGAGAGCGATGTTTAACTTGTTTATCAAAAGCGGCCGATACCCTGGCCTGATATGATTGCAATCGTTGCTGAGCTGCTAAATGTTTCTCATCAAGCAGATCTAACTCTTTCAGCCTTATTCCTGTATTTTCATCATCTTTTATGGACTGATATATTGCCATTCTGAGCGAAGCCACTTGCAATTCAATTGGGATGACTGCCTCCATGCCATAGACTAGTGAATATGGTGTTGCCCCCGTTGCTGTGCGATAAGTAGTTCTGTGTGCCCATAATGCTTCTTGCAACTGTTCATCCTAATCACGTTTACTCCCTGTCATCGTCTTCTTGAGTATCTTGACGATCTTCTTATTAAACGCCTATGCTAGTCTATCGACCGGGAATAGTAAGGCGTTGGAAACGAATATCGAATGCTGAACTTCTGACACAACTTTTTCATGCATTGGCAGAAATTTTCTTCGGCGTCGGCGATAATTGTTAATGCTTAGCAGCAGTCATCAATGCTTGGTAGCGATCATCAATGCTTGGTATTTGGTGATGACTTGATATGCTTAAAAGCCTGTTTTGCTTTAGCAATGACTTGTTATGCCTAAAAGCGCTAACCTTGGCGATAATCATCGACAACAATGACTTGATATGCTTGAAAGCCTGTTTTGCTTTGGCAATGACTTGATATGCTTGAAAGCCTATTTTGCTCAAGATTAGCTTTGCCCCCGGTCTCGAACTAATCAGGCCTGTATACTTTTATTTCTTCTTTTATGTCGTACACCTTAATAATTTCGCCTTTATCAATCGTCTTCTATAACTTGTTCTTCAAGCCATTCACTTTTCTTTCTTCATCAATTATGTTTCCTGAGTTTCTCCTGGAATTCGAAGTCAATTGAAAATTTGTGCTTTAATTCATTCGCATAAGGGAGAGTACATAACCTTGTCTTTTACAATCCTTTTGCTCCTCCAATTGTCGGTGACAATCGTCAATGCTTGATAGGAATCATCAATACTTTTCATTTGTCTCAACTTTAATCTGCAAAATTAATATAAGCAATTATTATAAATAATTATCATCTCAGGGAATCAACGATTACCTCACTTGGGATTCTGAGATCTCAACATTCTGAGATTTTGCCAGCATTTTGAGACTTTGCTGGCATTTTGAGACTACTTATCTTGCCCCCTGAATACTTGTGCCGTGAATCTTCTGAATCAAAATGCTGTGATTATTCTTCTTCAAAATGCTGTAATTCTTTCGCTGAGTAGTTATTTTCATCGTGATCATATGTCATTACTTTCTCCTTTATTTCATGTCTTCTTTTATGACAATCTTATTATTGTCAATCATTTCTTGTAGAATATTCTTTTCTTTTTTGCTTCCTTCCTTTGAATACTGTAACTATGGTAGTTTGATTGCCTCTGCAGCTCGGCAATGAATTGTATCTCCTGGAAACGGATAAATCAGAGAAATCTCTTGAGGGTTGTATATTCCTTGCCTTCTTTAGCTATATCATTCAACTTTTTGTTATAGCATTATGCCAATGCAATATTTCATCAATCGGATGTGTTACAATTGAATCACCAATTGACTCCAGATGTTTCTTTTTTTTTTTTAGTCTTGGAAGATTCACAAACGCACCACCCTCTTTCTGTTCAATCTCTTAGCTGGCTATGTGTGGGATCCACACAGTACCAAGTGAATATGACCCTTTGAAGAAGCTTTTCATCTGGGACTATCTTGCACAAGTGTTTCAGCATATCTTCAATACTTATCAAGTGAAATAGAAGGAAAGAAACTAGGGAAGGAATTCAGCCATCATATTCACAGGGTTGTTGCAAAAGAACTTGTCAGATCAAGGCAACTTGTTCTTCGGATGAGAACTTAAGAAAAGAAGACAACCTGTCAGATCAAGGCAGCTTGTTCTTCTTCCTTAGACATGTACTGACCATGTACTGACCAACTGATGTTTGAATCGCTTCCATACATGAAGCTAGCTCTCTTCGAAAACTATCATCATTCTGACATTATTTGTTTTTGATCAAAACTGATTCGATCTTCTCTGACACTTTACCTTTTGTGGAAGTATATTGGATGTGAAGTAAACAACTAGATTAGTCGGGAGAAAGATCGCTGCGGTACATCTGTCATTCAAAACAGAGTGTCAGTTAATTTATTTAAATAAAATCATACTTTGCTTTTAGAGATGAAGGGGAGGATGTTCCCACTGAGAGTCGCCATTTTGGCGTCTGTAAGATGAATGTTCTCTGAATAATTTTTTCTAAGTCACCATCAAATAAATAAATCCCCAGTGGAGTCGCCATTTTGTTTCGACAAGGAAACAAAAGTGTTTGATTTGGAGGATTTATTCAATGATAACAAAGAAAGAACGAGAGAACATTAATCACATTTATTCTGAGTTCATTTACATCCTCTGATTCCCTTGATTCTGAAAACAAAGTACAATTAATGAAAGTAGATGAATGAAAGAGAAGATAATCAGATAGAAATTTTGGCAGCATTCCGACGCCTGTTTCAATCATCTCCTAGGACTTAGGAGGAATTGTTGATATGATCAACCAGTCTTCAATGAGATGGAAATTTCAGCAGCATAACGGCGCTATTTCGGTCATCTCCCAGTACTTGGGAGGAATTGCTGATTCGATCAGCTAATCTTCAATGAGATAGAGCATCCTTCTGGTCATTCTTCCTTAAAATATGAAGAAGTCCGTTGAAGTGTAGTCAGAACTCACAGAAATCGAGCCGATCACATTAGACGGGCCTAAAAAGTCTCCCAAAACATAAGGTCATGGGGTTTCCACCATCCGTTCTCCTCGAAACTTTACATGAAGCCTTAGCACCACAAATTAACCGTACACGTCAAGTTTCAGCTCCTGAATCCTTGTAGAAATGGCCAAAATGACAAATCAGCCCCCCGAGATCGTGATTTGGGGCCCGCCTGATATCTGGATATTCTTCCAACTCGGTCTCAACGCGTTAAATACAGTGGGCAAGTGAATGGTCGGAGCGGATTTCTCACAAACATCACGTTGGGCCTTGCATGCGCATTGCATGTACATGATACCCAAGTGCACGAGCCATGCACCATATTTCTCAAATCTGGTCAAAGAAGCTGACCCGAGCTTCTTCTTCTTCATTTCACAGAACGCAACAGCGTTCTCACCACACGAGCTGTTTTTATGTAATGTGGCCCACTCACTGCTCCATTCAATGATCTGAGCCGTCCATTCTCTTCAGAAGGTGAGCATTACCGTTGCCTAGTTGTCCTTTTGTCACCATGCAGACTGTTGCACGATCTTAACCGTTAATCAAAAGATGAACGGTGAAGTAGATATCCTCACGGGCCGCACTGATTTTACTTCCAAAACCGTCTTTCCTTGGTGGTTTTCCGTCGTGAATTCAATGGACGGAGTAGATTTCTTCATCTCTGTTGATCTGGTGCCCACCGAATTTCACAGAGTCGACGTACGTCGACTCTGTCGAAAACAGAGCTCCGGTTCTTTTGTTGTGGGACGCCCTCAGGCCATGAAAGGTGGATCCGAGTCGTCCATTAGACAGAGGGAGAAGACACCATCGAGATGATGTTGATCTTTAATGATCATGATCATTCATATGATCACAAGAGTGATTGCAATGGTTTAGTTGCTTTCCGACTTGATTATCTAGGCGGGCCACGTCAACAGACGATCAGAACTCATCTTTCACGGTCGAAATCTCGAGAGGGATCCAATGGACGGTATGGATCTCTCAAAATATGCCTGTATTGGCCCCACCAACAACGCAGTAGAAGGAGAATGGAGTCCGTCCCCTGTTTGCACACGGACACAGGCACAAGCTTTGCGCGGTTCTCGCGCAAAGGAAACTTTCCTCCAAACAGCGCTTTCACAACGCCTGGCTTGTGAGAATCTTCCCACTTTCATTGCGCGGACCCGTGCAAAGGGTTTTCTCCCATCTTCATTGAAAAGTGGCGTGAAAGCCATCTGGACTTCAGTTTGCGCGGCTGCACGCAAGCAACCTGCTTTGCGCTGGTCCGCGCAATCAACTTCCTTTGCGTGGGCCCTTCTACTTTCCTTCTCCTGTCTTGCTTCTCTCTCATTTTCTGACCCAGCAACTGATCTCACCGATCCAACCCCTTCAAATGAAGCTGAGAGGGGGTATTTATAGGCCCCACCACTCTTACAGAGTGGTGATCACCACCACCTATCCCTTCATATATGAATAACCTCTTTCCTTAAACCATGGTGACCACCAAGCTTCTTCTTAAATGGTGGTGTACCACTTTATTTCCCTTAAAATAACATCTCTTACACTCTTTTTACCAAACTACCCTTTTCAATACTTTTTTTTACTGAAATACCTAAATTACCCTTGGAGATGGAATTTTACCAAAATACCTAAACTACCCCTGGAGATGGAATTTTACCAAAATACCTAAACTACCCCTGGAGATGGATTTTTAACAAAATACCCTCGGACATGGAAATTACCAAAATACCCCCGGACATGGAAATTACCAAAATACCCCTGGACATGGAAATTACCAAAATACCCCCGGACATGGAAATTACCGAAATACCCTCGGACATGGAAATTACTGAAATACCCTCGGACATGGAAATTACCAAAATACCCCCGGACATGGAAATTACCAAAATACCCCTGGACATGGAAATTACCGAAATACCCCCGGACATGGAAATTACCAAAATACCCCCGGACATGGAAATTACCAAAATACCCCCGGACATGGAAATTACCAAAATACCCCCGGACATGGAAATTACCGAAATACCCCGGACATGGAAATTACCGAAATACCCCTTGACATGGAATTGAGCAAAATCAAAAAGATCAAGCTCGAAAAAAAAAATGCTCTCAAAGGATCAAGCTCTAAAAGAGCCGGCCAACTATACGTAAGACCCATGAAGATCGCCATTCGGGCAGCGGCGAGGAGTCAGTGGCCCTAAAAAGCCCGCGAAGACCATCGTGCGCACCCATGCGGGTAGCTGACGAAGTCAAGGATTCAAAGCCTAAAAGGCCATAAATCCGCGAAGACTAGTCACCGTAATTCCCATGCCGTTGTATAGCTTAGCAAAGCGCCACGGGAACCGATGAAAATGCCCTCCTGTGAATGGGCTCGACCTTGCGACGAAGAAAACAGGGCCGGCGGTGCGAGCTTTATGCCAGCCGTGCGTAAGACCCTCCAGTCTAGGGTTTGATTTCGAGTAGTAACTCGTGAGGAAGGGCTTAAACTATTGATGGTGGCGACCCTAGATTTGGTGCCCAAAGGTAGCCTTGCGAGCCTGCGAACTCAGAGAGTTCGTGGCCAACCCCGCGTAAATCCAGCAGTTCACCGTCCAGGTAGCGTCAATGGGCTCCTCGATGGACCGTGACCGTGAGCTCAAGCGGTGAGAAGCCCAAAAGTGAACTCTAGAGAGTTACAGTGGCCATCACATAAGACCCATAAATGCTCCACTACTCATGAGCTTAAACTGTGTGTGTGCGCACGCTCCACTACTCATGAGCATAAACTGCGTGTGGCTAATTGAATTGAAACTTAGTACCGCCAATTTAAATACTCACCTAGAGAATTCCGTACTAACAAAGCATAAAAGGTTTAGAAATTGTAAAAAAAAATGTAATGAAATTATTATATAAAGAATAAATAAAACTTGATAATATTAATAAAAAATATAAATATAATAAAATTATCATATAAATATAATTTGATAATATTAGTATAAGTATCATCAATATGTAAGATAAAAAAAATATACCATCATAAAACATCCCAAAATACTATCATGAGATATATGATAAATTCCATCCAAGAAACACGAAAGCAAATATCATATGTTTAAAATTACATGATTCAAAGATCCTCTGTAATTCCCATTGCTTCTGAATATCTGAGCAAATCTTCTTTCAATTTGCTTTGAAAGTGCATCATGTCTAGATTTTTCTTCCAAAATAAGTCTCGCATGATCAGGAACGCCAGCAAGCTTATTCTCCAAAGAAGCAATCATTTCTTTACCTTGAAGTTGTGCGGATTTTTCGACATCAATAGATTGAGCATTCACCTGTATCTTCTCTTCAATATCCTGAATGATTAAAACCTGTTCATGGTTCTTCCTCTCCAGCTGCAAGATTTCTTCCTTTAAAATTGCAATGCGGTCTTGAATAGTCTTGCTTTCATCAACGTGAATCTTTAATTGATCCTGAAGAATTATATGCTCTTGTTCAAGTTTAGAAATTGATGAAATTTGTCAGAAGAGCTTGTTCTTGTGATGAAGCCAATGCCTTCTACACTCTAAAATCTCGGGAGCAATTGTAACATTCTCTACCGACGCCAAAGAAATTACGGAATCACGAAATTTGAGGAGTGAATCCATGCAAAGGAGATATGTTGATTACGGCCATCTTAGCAGAGAACTTTCCAAAATTTCTATAGCAACATCCAAGTCCAACCATTGATCGGGGTTTAGAAGATATGGATTATTGCTAATGAGAGAATGTTTCACCATAAGCATTTTGTGAGCAGGAATGTTTGCAAAGGATGATAGTTCAGAAGTAGTGGTTACAGAATCAGAACTAGCCGCACCGCTACGGGGATAAGTTCCTATAGTAAAAGAAGAAGGATATTCAATATATTATTATGAAATATGTATAGTCTTGAGTAATGATAAGCAGTGCATATATATACCTGTCACTGGAACACGACTAACAGAAGGAGAAGCTCTTTGAGCTATGGAAGGACCAAGTCCCACCATATCAGCGAAAGATGGTGCTCTAGCTTCCGTACTAGAATCTCTGGTTGCCGGAGTCGGCAAGTCAGTAGTTTCTGTAGAAAATATGATTTCACGAGCCACTACTCTCTGTACTACCAACGGAACTACAGGTGCTCTTGGTGAAGATACCACAAGAGGACTCGCTGAAGAGATGGCACCTACTTCTGCAACTTGAGCACCTAAAAAAGGGAGATGCAATGATTTTAAATAAATAATAGTTGTTATAATATAAATCAAGATATGTATATGAAAATTTTCTTTTACCTGGTGAATACCCATATTCTCCATAATCTAAAGGCTCCTCTTCATCTTCCTCAGCTGCAGGAGATTTAGCAGGAACATTAATGCTAGAAGGAGTCTTAGCAGTGGCAGGAGAAGATTCTATCTCAACTTCTTTCGCAGCTGTTTCCTCTTCTTCGCCAATATCAACTTCACCTTCTTCAAAGTCATCATCTTTATCTTCACCATTATTGCTATCTCCGCTATCTTCATCTTGCGAAGATTCTGTTGTACTTGATGATGAAGTTGAACTTTCATCTCCCAAAATTTCTTCGTCAACTTCTTCAACGATAACTTGCTTCCCTTTATAAGAAACGGGTTGGCTGCTCTCCGGTGCAAGCTCTTGGACTATAGGAGAAGCAGAGGCTGGTCGAGTTCCTTCTGGAGGGATAGGGGATGATGATTGCAAACGCGTTCTTGATCTAGTCATCGGAGAAGATGGACTAGGACCAAGGGGCTGTGGAGGAGATGTGGAAGTACCAATAGCCGGTCCTTCTTGAACCACTGCAGTCTCTGCAGGAATTGGAGAAGATGTACCTTCAGCATTATCTGCAGCCTGGTTTGAAGAATCCCGACGAGATTTCTCAAATTCTCTCAAATCTCCGTGGGCAAACCAGCCATCCAAAGTGTTAATGGGCTTGATTTCACGGATGGGATCTTCCAATGATATTTTTCTGCAAATCTCTCCAGGATGAGATGCATGGCTCTTCTCCGGAATATAGCCAATTCCGCTCTCTAAATTTCTGCCCTTCAGCCTGGGAGGATGAAGAAAGATAGAAGAATCTACTGGCAAGCATTTGTTGACCAGGTATGATTGGTGATCCCACCATCGCATCTAGCTATATGATGTACGGACTATGCGATCACAGCCTGGAATTATGAAGAGTGAGCCAACACAGCCATTCAGCAATTGTTTCCATATCATGGCCCAGTTAAGAGGACCAGTTCCATAACAGCGCATTTTTCTGGTAACCAACCCGCAGTCTTGGGGCACAGTTTGATCATAACCAAATTGACGAGCAAAACGACTGGGGTAGTAAGGTTCTCTCGAATTCTGTCCCTTCCCAAAGGTAAAGCGCATGAGCGAATAGAAAAAAGAAAGCTCTCTCTCTGCAGTGAAGAGTCTCGTTGTCCACCATGTACGTGTATCTGTGGTATAGCGATAAAGGCGGAACTGAAAGAAGTTTATCTGATCATCATCTCGAATCTTATTTGCAACCCACTCATATGCTCTTCTAGCCATTGCTCTTTGCTGAAAGAACCAGAGTGGAAGATGAGAAGGATGCGAATATGCTTGCTCAGAAACTTCGAAAGTCCAAGGGAAATAAACTCCAAGCCACCCTGTAAAATAATGCCAAGAAGTATGCGCAGATGAAGCTCCCAGAGTCGGGTCTTTTACATGGGTAGCTATTTCTCCAAGGGCCCTGTAGATAGAACATAATACAGGAGGAGCAAGAGAATATTTATGGCCCTCTGCTAAAGCACCAGCTACAACGAAGACAGTGGGACGAACAACATCTGCCCACTTGGAGCTGGGCAATACGACCAAGCTTAGCCAGTAAGCCAAAAATGCTGTAAGTTCTCCGAAAGGGCTATTTCTGGCTTTCCTCTTATTGCATCTCGAAGATTAGTTAATTCTTTCGAGCGGCAGTCACGAAATCTTCAAAGAAAAATGAAGGAGGTTAATATGTGGAAATGGTTAAGTAGCAAGAATATGAAGATGAAAATCAATTATCAGATTGTTAAATACCTGAGACCTCTAGAGAAATGTGCTAGCCATTGTAGAGGGGGAATTTTGTGGGAGTTGGGAAATTTGCCCATCTCTTTGAACAGCTCTATAGTAGTTTCGGAGATGGAAGGTTTACGGTCTGGAGAAGATACGAAGGCCAATTCTCTGTTTGTTGGAATGAACTCATCATAGAATTTGCCTGTTATTGTGAGACCAGCTATACGATGAAGGTCCCATAGAGATATGCTCATTTCGCCATAAGGAAGATGGAAGGAGTTGGTTGTAGGCGACCAGTATTCAAGGAAGCCTTTTAGAACGTTGGGTTCCCGATAAAAGTATTTTGAGGTCACTTCTATTGCATCATAAAGGCCTATCTTTGCAAGAGTGCTCGTATGCTTCAGCAAGATAGCTTCCGCCCATTCAGAATAGTAGCGACGAGCAGTTAACAAGCCCCTAATGCGAAATTCTGTCTGGCCCCAGAGTTGCTCTCGATCTCTGAAGCGCTGTCTCACTGTCTCATAGAAATGAGAAGGAAAGAGATCATGAGGACTGTGGAAGGGAGTCAAGAAGATCATGGGACAAGCTTCTCCTACGTTCTGTCGCGGCTTCTGAGATTGAATAGTGCCTTCTAAGATTCGGGACTCTCTTGAGGCCCATGATTCGGTATACATAAGCCTTTCGCCATGAACACAATCTCTGGATTCACAGTCTAGCATAGACTGATGGCGATATACCTTGATGGGAATGATTGTCATGCCCTCTGCATGAGGGTTGTCAAACTTCATGACTCCTTCAACGACTCGCACTGAGTCCCACGAGTTCTGAAGCCGCTTTTTCTTATGATCTTTGATTTTCTCTGCAAACTCTTTCGCCTTATTGCGGCGAGGTTTCTTCGAGCGAGAAGCGGGAGGAGTATCTTCTCGGAGAGGTGGTCTCTCACTATCGGTACGAATATGAGCTGTAGTTTTCAACCATTCGTCCCAGTCATATTCTCTACCATGTTTAGGAGGACATTTAATATCTCCTAATGATATGGATCTGTGGATGGGAGAGGGCAAAGACTTAATGCGGTCGGAAAAATCAAAGGTGGGAAGAACAGGTTCTTTAAAATAAGCGGGATTTCTGGAAGTTGTCTTTACCCGCTTAGCAGGAGGTTGATCAGAAGGTGAACTAGAAGGAGACACAAGACGGGCTGTTTGTTTAATACGAGCCATGGAAAAAGGACAGAAGAAGAAAGAAAGGTGACAGAGTAAGAAAAGAAGAAAGAAGAAAAGTGACTAAGTGTTGAAAATTTTCTAAGTACAGGGTACTTTGCGCGAGGTCGCGCAAAGTATAAGGGTTTGCGCGGAAAATCTCAAGTTCAGAGGAAGTCGCGCAAAGTGAGACGCTTTGCGCGAGGTCGCGCAAAGTCAGAAGTTTGCGCGGAATAAAATCGCCGGAGCAGAAAAACAGTTCGTGAAAATGACTAAGTGATTGGACTATTTATAGGCTTTATGACCGAGTATGGTACTCGACCAAACAGTTCAGAGGAAGTCGCGCAAACCCTGAAGAAAAAGAATGGTTTGATCCTTTTCTTTGATTTTCTGAACAAACAAAGAACGGATCAAGGGGGCATCTGTTGAGGCATAAAATAAGCAAGGAAATGAAAAACGACAAAGATCAAGAAATCACTTTGAAGATGAAAGGAAACAGCTTCAAGACCACTTTGCGCGGGGTCGCGCAAAGTGAAATAGTTACACAAGACCGCGCAAAGTGAAATGATTGCGCGGAGAACATGAAGACAGTTTGCGCAGGATGGAGGGTTTGCGCGACCCCGCACAAAGTATATTGTTTGCGCGTGTCCGCGCAAAGTCTATAATGATGCGATAAAAATGGATGGATAATATTTTTGTCCCACATCGACCAGATCTGAGATTTCCACTGGTGAAAATGTCTATAAATACCCCATTTCTTCTCTTAAAAGGGGTGGGAAGGTTTCAGAAGTGAAGCAAAGACGAAAGAGAAGACAGAAGGTGCGGAGTATTGGACTCCTGCACTTTGTGCGACCGCGCGCAAAGGAGTATTGGACTCCTGGAAGTTTGCGCCGGTCAGCGTAAAGCAACAGAAGGCTCTTATAGTTTGCGCGGACCCGCGCAAAGCATAGAGTTTGCGCGGACCCGCGCAAACCTATTGCTTGGCAGTTTTTTACAGCAATGGGCTGAAATGCTGTCGGAATGATGGGTGTCCTCAAAGCTTCAAGTTATTCTTAATCAAGAGAAAAGAAGAATCATATACGAAGAGACGTATTCCTCCTAAGTTTCAGGAGATGACCAAAATAGCACCGAAATGCTGCCGGAATCTTCGTTCTCTTGAAGACTGTTGATCAACTTGTCTATTCCTCCTAAGTCATTGGAGATGATTGAGATCATTGCCGTTATGCTGCTGAAAATTATATTTAGCTATAATAATTGACATTTGTAATGAGTTCTTTGTAAGCTATCTTAGAATCAAGGGATACCAGAGGATGTAAATGAATTCAGAATCAATAAAGTATGACGGTTGTCTTTATAACTATTTCATTGTTATGTTTGAATAAGATTATTTTCCCAAATCAAATACATTTGTTTCCTTGTCGAAACACACACTAAACCCTTGAGTGTACCGGATTTCACTAAGGAGGTTTCACAATGGTTCACCTCTAACCTAAGGTTTTAAATCAGGTTCACCTTCAACCTTTACAACCTATATTGAGGCTAATTATTTATGCTCTCACGAGCAAGGGTCAACACAATGCACCCACTTTTAGGCACACTGGCCAAGGATCTTCCATAAGACCCTATTGGAGGTTTCTACACAGTTGACCTCAAACCCTAAGGTTTTACCCGGTTCACCTAAAACCCAGAGTTTTACTGGTTCACTCCTAACCAGATGTTTATGCTTTCCACAGAGTAAGAGTCCACACAACGTACCCACCACGTACACTCCCGCCGGAGGCCTCCTTGAGGACTTCAAAGGGTGAGAATCACTTAAGTCCTAATCCTAGAAAGGAATGATCACAAGTGTCCTCTTAGACTCTGGATACTTACAAATAAGCTGATGAGTCCCGTTTAGTACAACGCCGAAGATCTCCTCCTCCTTGTTGACGAAGAGTCTTCTACTCCCTTGATCCGCAACACAAAATGATGTACCAATACTCGGCTTCGGGTTGGGTCAAGGTGAAGATGGAATCCTACTCTCAAAATATTTTCCTATCAGGAAGATAGAGTGATTCCAATCTTATGCATTCAAGGCATCCCAACTTAATGATTTGCCATTAAGGTAGTAGCTGGAGGATCCTTGAATGCGAAAGTTCATTCCCCAATCCACTCTATTGAATCTCAATGATGAGGGTGGATTGGAGGATGAACTCCCTTAAGAGAAAGGGCTTTGGATATAAGATATAAGTTGAAACACACAAATGCTCTCTTATTTCTCTCACAGCAACAAAAGATAAGTCCTCTATATATAGGTAAAAAGTTCCAACGGACATAAAACGGTCACATTTATGACAGAGTTCGATATCGTCGAGCGTATACTCTCGATAACATCGATGGTCTACTCGATGACTCGAACTCAATGTCATATGCTTTTGAAACTTTTGCCAATTGGTTGATGAATCGAAACTATTATCGATATCATCGGATTTCGAACTCCGATTCCATCGATGACAAGTTCGATCCATCGACACTTGAAAAAATGAGAAAGACTTGACTTTGAAATATTTCAGGATTTCATGAATGATCGGGAAACCATCGAGATCATTGGAATTTGAATGTCGATGATATCGAGATCAGAGTCGAGGCATCGATAAATCTAGCGGATTTGTCTTTAAGCTTGCTGGACGGTTTATGACCTTGTTCGATGCAATCGACCTAGTGCCGATATTATCGATATTTGAATATCGATTCTATTGAAGAGCCCCCGATCATAGTTAAAAATATCATAAAATATCTGTTGTAAGATATGCGCGCCCACGATCGATATCATCGATGGACTTTCGATGTTATCGATATTTGATTTCAGATCATATCGGAAGAGCATCGATATATCGAAGGAATTTGAGATTTTCATTAAAAAAATAGGGGTGCATAAAATCTGACAGTCGATCTTATCGAGCCATTTTCGATGGCCTCGAGATTTGAATATCGATGATATCGATAGGTGTATCGATACATCAATAATTCTTCCAGATATGTTGTGAAGTTGCTGGACATTTTTAGTTTCTTATATCGATGATATTGATATGGATATCGATACATCGATAAATCCGTCCAGATGCATATATAGTTGCTGGACACTTTTGGTCCCCACATCGATAATATCGTTAAGGTATGGAGGACATCGACAGAGCAGGTTGATCATATCGAGGGTGTTTCGATAAAATTGACAAGGCGAGAAAAACTTAGAGATTTTTCTATTTTGAAAAAAGTTTTCTCACCTTAAAACCCTATGATTTCTAACTTGTTTTTAAGGGTTTTATTCACCTGATGTTTTTGGTTATGGGATGTGAGGCTTTAGATTTACTATGGCGAGCTTGCACACATCCGGTTGAGGCAGACGCTTGAATTGATCTTCGTATCAGGCTCTATAGACAATTTGACTCAATGCTCACGTATCTTGACAAACCAGGGCAAGTACATGTCAAGTACACATCAATCAATCAATTAATCCGAGAGAATCTCTACCCAATGTCACATCAATCAATCAATTAATTCGAGAGAATCTCTACCCAATGTCACATCAATCAATCAATTAATCCCATCAAGGGTTAAGTACATGTCAAGTACACATCACCTCACACCCCATCCCCAGGCAACCTCAAAAGTCAACAATCCCTTACACAACCCATCCCCTATCAAGTACACCCATCACTCACTTCACACATCACTCCATCACGCATCCCTCTCTCTCCTTACAACCCTCTCTCTCTCTCTCTCTCATTTCTCAAACTCATTTTTCCAAACAACCAAAAATCCCACGTCCAAGCTCTTCAAGCCTCTATGAGAGAGTTTTGTGTGTGGCCCACTTCCTACCCTCTCATTCCCCCATCTCAACCATCAAAACTTCATTATCTTCTGTTGAGATCGAAGCTTAGGTGACAACCTTTCTAAGGAGAAAAGAAGAAAAGGACGGTGGGTGATCTTAGACCCACATTTTCATTTTATTTTTTTGAGATTTAAGGGCTCACATATGGTGGGACCCACCTTGATGTATATTTTGTATCAAAGAGGGGCCCATAGTGGCGGGGCCCCTCCATCACCACCGATACCTCTCTCCTTCTCTCTTTCTCTCCCTCTCTCTCTTTCTCTATGATCAACGGCCCACCTATGATGTGGGTATTTTATCCATGCCATCCAACAAGTGGGCCACCTTGATCCCAATTTGGGGCCTACATGACCGGACGGTCACACTGGCCCAGATGAAAGGGAAAATAAATATTTGCTTGATCCAAATCTGGTGGCCCACTACGTAGGACCACCGTGATGTGCATGCGCCATCCAGCACCGTCCAGCTTGCTGGATGGTGGGCTGGACGCTGGATGATTTAAAAAAATAAAAATAAAATATGTATATAAACATATTTATAAATATATATATATATATATATATATATATATATATATATATATATGATATAATGATAATATATATGTTATGTATATGTTATAATATTATATTATATTATAATAATGAAATATGATATATAATATTTTATATATATATATATATACATATAGCTATATGCCTGTACGTGTGGGCCCATGTGGGACCCAACTTTTGGGACGTGATTGGCTGGTGTACGCTGATCACCGCTGCTGTATGCAGTAATTACAGTGAGCCACCACCTGGCACCCACCTTGATAATGCGTTGCATCCACCGTCCAGCTTATGGATGGTGGATCCCAATCATGATGCATGTGTAGCATCTATGTCGTCCACCCGTTTTGATGGTGGGACCCACCTGCTGACTGACGTCAGCAAGTTCTGTGGGTCTCACGTGATGTATATGTGCATCCAAGCTGTTCAGATGGTGGGACCCATCCACTAATTGACGTCAGCAAGTTTTATGAGTCCAATGTGATGTATATGTACATCCCAGCCGTCCTGATGGTGGGACCCGCTGCTGGACAATGTTTGGATGGTGCTGATGCACCTAGACAATGTTTGGATGGTGCTGATGTACCTGGACAATGTTTGGATGGTGCGAAATTACACGAGACAATGTTTGGATGGTGCTGATCATCATTAGTGGGCCATGTGCCCCATAAAATAATAGTGCATAGTGATACACATGTTACACCTACAACTATTGAAAGGATTTTGGTGTGGTCTAAGCCCACTTGAGGACCATTGGTGCGACCCATCCATGAGGCCCATCATGATGTATTTAGGCCCATGGGTAGGACCCACCTGTTTGTATTGTTAAGCCCAGATATGTGGCCTATTTGATGCATACGAGGCCTAAGCAGTGCAGCCCACTTATTGTATATGAGGCCCACATATGAGGCCCATGGTGATACATTTACGGCCCATTTGATGAGGCCCATTACGATAGGTTAGAGGCTCATGGGACGAGGCGCATTGTAATATATCCAAGGCCCATGGGCGCGGCCCATTGAGATGTATTTAAGGCCCATGGGCAAGACCCAATATGATGTATTCAAGGCCCATGGGCGAGGCCCATTGTGATGTATTCGAGGTTTGTGGGTGTGGCCTATTGTGATACATTCGAGGCCCTTGTATGAAGCCTGATGCGATGTATGTGAGGCCCATGAGCGAGGCCCAATGTGATGTATGTGTGGTTGTTATGTTGTGTATGATTCCCTTGTATGAGGTCATGGGACCACTATATGTTTGGCCCTATGAGGACCACTCCTTGAGAGCAATGTTGGTTAAATGTCCACATTGATGGGTGATGGTGGTTAAATGCCCACATTGTGACTTTTCCTTAGGCCCTTTGTTAGGTCAATTCTGATTATCGAGGCCGATTCCGATTGTCGAGGCCGATTGTTGAGGTCGATTCCAATTCCGATTGTCAAGGCCGATTCCAATTATCGAGGCCGATTATTAAGGCCGATTCTAATTCTGATTGTCGAGGCTAATTGTTGAGGTCGATTCTAATTCTGATTATTGAGGCCGATTCCAATTCTGATTATCGAGGCTGATTGTTAAGGCCGATTTCGATTCTGATTGTCGAGGCCGATTTTGATTATCGATACCGATTCCGATTATCGAGGCCGATTTTGATTGTCGAGGCGAATTCCAATTCCGATTGTTGAGGCTGATTCCGATTCCGAATGTCGGGGCCGATTATTGAGGCCGATTTAGATTTCAATTGTCGAGGTCGATTATCAAGGACGATTTCGATTGTCGATACCGATTCCGATTGTCAAGGCCTATTTCGATTGTTGAGGCCAATTGTTTAGGGTGATTCCAATTTCGATTGTCGAGGCCGATTATCGAGGCTAATTAAGATTATCGAGGCTGATTGTTGAGGCCGATTCCGATTCTGATTATCGAGGCCAATTATTGAGGCCGATTCCGATTGTCGAGGCCAATTCTGATTGTCGAGGCTGATTGTTTAGGCCGATTCCAATTCCGATTGTCGAGGCCGATTCCAATTGTCGAGGTCTTTTGTTGAGGCTGATTCCGATTCTAATTGTCGAGGCCAATTGTTGAGGCCGATTCAAATTCTGATTGTCGAGGCCGATTCCAATTGTCGAGGCTGATTCTGATTGTCGAGGCCGATTTTGATTGTCGAGGCCGATTCTGATTGTCGAGGCCGATTCCGATTGTCGAGGATTGTTTAGGTCGATTCTAATTCCGATTGTCAAGGCCAATTTCGATTGTCAAGACCGATTGTTGAGGCCGATTTCGATTTCGATTGTTGAGGCCGATTCTGATTGTCGAGGCTGATTCCAATTGTTGATATTGATTCCGATTGTCGAGGCCGATTCTGATTGTCGAGGCTGATTCCAATTGTTGATATTGATTCCGATTGTCGAGGCTAATTGTTTAGGCCGATTCCAATTTTGATTGTCGAGGCTGATTGTTGAGGCCGATTCTGATTTTGTTGTTGAGGCCGATTCCAATTCCAATTGTGGAGGCCGATTTCAATTGTCGATACCGATTCCGATTGTTGAGGCCGATTCCGATTGTCGAGGCCCAATGAGATGCATACGCGGCATTCAGCTCATGTTTGAGGCCCAATGTGATGTATATGCGGCCTGTATTTGAGGCCCATTGTGATGTGTATTCAGCTCATGTTTAAGGCCCAATGTGATGTATATGAGGCCTATGTGATGAGGCCCATTGTGATGCATTTAAGGGCCAAGTGATGGAACCCATTGTGATGTATGTTAAGCCCATGTGAAAGGCCCATCGTGATGTGTATTAAGCTCTTGAGTGAGGCCCATGGTGTTGTATATTTGGCCCTTGTGTGAAGCCATGGGTCTACTATATGTTAGGCTCTATGTGGGCTATTCCTTGGGGGCAATGTTGGTTAAATGTCCACATTGTCGAGGTCGATTATCGATACAGGTTATTGATACCGATTATGAGTATGTGACAACATAACATCATGATACATGCTTATATGCATCATCTGCATATTTGTTATGAGATATGATTGACCATTGCATATGCCATAGTGCCGGTTGTTATGAGACTCCCTGATAGGCGAAAATTGTCTCACATGAGCGCACGGTATGCGCAGGATTTATGCATGACTGGATTGTATGACTCATACATCTTGCATTGTGTGTTGTGATTACTGTACACCCTACCGACATCAGGGCCGTAGCCTCCACAGGCATATTGTGGATGGCCAGATGGAACACCAAAAATCTGTTCTACATGGCTAGGATTTCGGTTGGGGGGCGCGACTAACCTGAGGTCAAGAGTTTACCACATTGAGTCTAACTATCCAAATTTAAGTATGGGACTGGTATGGATAGAAGTCCCTTGTGGTGGACCCCGTAGCCTGCGATACTACGTAATATCATCTCGACCTCATACTCCAGCTTGGTCATTTCATTCGCATTGCATATTGCATTACATCCGCGGCATATGGCATTTTAGGTTGCTATGTTTCTGCACTTATATGGCCTAGATGGACTTAGCAAGATTTGTATATTGCATTGCATCCATTGGTATATGATATTTGGTTTACTATGTCTCCGCATTGCATAGTCGATCCGCATTGTATATTCTGATATTGAATGATTTATAAACTTGCAGTATTTCTGCTTACTTTGATATCGTATGATTCATGATCTTGATAGTATTTCCGACATTGTATAATTATGGCATGATATTGAATACTTCACACTTATCTTGTGCACACATTTTCACCACCCTCTAAGCTTTCTATAAGCTTATGCACGATAGATGCGTGTAGGTGGTGTTAGGTTGCAGTAACATTGAGCTTGGAGCGTGAAGAGGACTCGTGGAGCTTTGATTTTGACATATGTATTTCTCTTTCAACATTGTATTCAAATGTTTATATTAGTGGATATGTGATGATGATATTCCTTTGTGATTTGGGTAAACTTGTGGTTATGCTTATCATGAGTTAAATGTACATTGGAAAATCCTCCTTGTAGGATCCCAGGATCGAAATCTGGTGTATAGACGTTGGGAGCCGAGAATGGGGTACTACGGAGGCTGTCGACACCGGATTCGGCGATCGGGAATTTTGTGAGCCTAGTTTTTGAGTTTGGGGCGTGACAATCGGGCCGCCTTAGAAGCCCGCATGGCTAAGATTGAAGAGAACCAGGCCCACCTAAAGCAGAAGATCAAGGAGAACCAGGCTTACTGTAATGCCCTGAAAATCGGGGGTCGAGCATAAACTCAACTCTCGAGTTCCAATGCATCACTTATGCAACAAAATGAATGATGATTGAATGTTGATCGTATTAGAGTAGTGAACATGAGTGAGCCAAAACAACATATCATACTCCAGAGACAGTTAAATTGTAAGCGAAAGACTGTGATAGATAGAAAAATATATAAGCTATAGTAAGTCTCCAGAGTGTGATAAGGTTACCAGGTGAATGAAGTACAAGTACAATTTCAAAATATACCAAAGGTGTAGTGTCATCTAGACATCTCTGTAATCCCGTCGATCAAGACACGACTCACATGAAGCCACCAGAAAATAGCATATACGAGAAAGCATCCTCGTTGTCACAAAAGTTCAGCTCCGCCTCAGAAGTAGCATCGCCATCTGCAATCAGACAAAGTTTGGCGGGTGTTCGGAACACTGTCCCGTAACGTGGGAGTGAGTAGCTAACTCAGTGGAACAATAAAGCATAGGTTAACATGTTATCAATTCAGTCAAGCAGTAATGATAAAGCAGTATAATTAATCACTCCTAACTACTCTTATTAATGCAAGTATGATGCAGTCATGATGGATGCCCTCACCACACCCTCCCTCGTGCGACACCATCTTACGTTCGCGGCATGCTTGCATTCCTCAGTGCTCCACATCTTCCAGGAACATGCAATGCATGATGAGCATGATTACCGAGTTGTTATTAGTCCATTTCAAACAGCAGGATTGGGAAACTAAGGTACCTCCCTTGTACCATTCCCAAACATGATCCATTCTAGGGTCGTTAGTCCTAGTTAATCTCATACGATGGTGTGTTTCTAGGTCGCTACAAAGGCTGCCAGGGATGTTACGCACAATAGTTACACCACTCCCCATCACCTCTTTAACGATTCATCACTATACAGATACTGGCTTAATTCATACTCTATTCACCGCGGCAAAACTCTAAGGCTCACTGTAAATTCAGAGTATACTCGAGGTCACTACAAAGGGCTACCAGGGCTGTTACGCACAAAGGTTACACCACTCCCCCATCACCTTATCAATGTAGGGCGACAACATGAATATAGTGTCCCATACTACCATAATCGGCTCACAAGTCTGGTTGCTCGCTGGTCACTACGGGGAGACACATGGCACCAGCGTAGGTCGACAACTCGACTACGGTGTCCCATACCACCATGCCCGGCTCATGAGTCTTAGTGGATCGAGGTACCATGGTTAACGGAATTTCACTGGTAAGTTTGGTACCCTAGGTTCAAACAGAGGCGTCCAAATATGGTGAACATACATAAGACAAATTGGGTTGCTTGACGAGCTCGACTAGCTTGAGCGCACAACAAGTTGAACGACATGAAGCGCATAAGCACCTCGCGTGGCCTAACCACTGCCGCCAACCGAAGTACGACTCAGGTTCGTCAGACACATCCTACGTGGCAAATGAATCTTAGCCACGAATTTAATCCCATTACCGATTGCCTGGACTATAATCATAGCCCCAAACACAATCAATTACAGAACAGTTAAAGCAGTAATGGATCAAGATTTCAAATCATACAATCAAATATCCAATATTGTTCGCTTAGGGCTGCCAGGGCTATTGCTCGGAAATGTTGCACCACTCCCCCATCACCCTTCACGGATTTATGGAATACAACTCAAACATGTGAAGTAATCAGAGCAGAATTAAACAAATAAGTAATTCAAACATATTAACAAGCATGTTATAAACACAATGCAAATAGGAAATCCAAACACATACGTTTCATGATACAGTAAGCGATTAAACTAAATAACTTACATGAAGGAAATCATACACATCACTAAGGTAGTTGAGAATCCTATCTCAACACCTCTATTAAATTTTGTTCGTCACACAATTTCTCACACGGGCATTTTATCAAACACTTTAACTACACCACTCCAACATACATAACATATGTTGATTTCAACATAGAATAGGACAAATCCTTATAGCAAGGAGTTATCGCATACACATCAATCATGTTCTTACATTCAATACACTTGGTAGACATAAATCATAAATCCGTATTTATTTAGTCATTTCAACAAACACTTTAAACTACATTCATCAACATACATGACGTATGTCGATCACATAGGTATGAGGCCAAATCCTTTCACTAGGGAGTTGCCCCATGGATAACACACGTGCACCCACGACGGATAATCATGACAAGCATGAATCCAAGTTCCATATTCATTAGAACATTTTCACAAACACTTATAATACACTATTTTAATATATATAGTGTATATTAGCAAAAACATGTATTAGGGCGAACCCTCTCACCAAGCAAGTATTTTATCCATATATAATATATTCATACAGCAAATAATCATGGCAAACACATTTTCAAAATTTATACGTATACGGTACTTTCTACAAATGCCTAGAATATGTAAAATTCCATATTCGTCGTCTTTAATCGAAATGGAAAACAGACAGCACTTTGTACATGTGCAATTGCATGCAGATCATGAATCTATCATTATCTGACATTGAAAGCGTTGAAAACCATAACCTATACACCTAAAGTCCGCACCTTTTGTCGTAGAATCGTAACGAATACGATAGGTTTGCCAAGCTTCCGTATTCGGCAATTTGGTAACCTATAAAATGAAATAGGTTAGCTATTTCATAACCTACAACCTTTACAACTCCAAAACAAATTAGGGTTAGGGTTTCTTACCTAGAAACGAAGTCGGAATCGCCGGAAAAGCGATGAGAATCGGGTGGTGCAGCTTGTGTAGCGGTAGGGGATAGTAGTAGGGAGTTTCTCCCACTTCTCTCACTCTTTCTCTCTCTTTTCTCTCTTCTCTCTCTAGGGTTTCTCTCAAATTCGTATGACTGTGAGAGAGAGGATTCTAAGGTCCTTATTTAGCCTAAAAACTCTCTAAAATAGACTTATGGTCAAGGTATACTTAGGTTATAACCAAAGCTACACTTTTTCAGCTCAACGGAGGACTTTTGGCGGGCCTCCTTGAGCCAAAGGTCGGACTTAAGCTCACCAACCTTGGATCAAGGTGGAGTTAAGTTTTTGTTTCAGTCAGATTCCCAGATCATGCATGGCGAACCAGTTTCAGTTCAACGGTCAGCGAATCACGATATGAAATTCCAAGTACATGGATATGTTTATGAAATTTTCCCTGATCTGAGGGTGTATTTGGGTCAGATTCTGACGGTCTGGTTACTTACAAAATGTTCGCAAGTAATAAGTCTCAGATTACTATTTGAGATATTTATTTTGTAAAGAAAACAAGTGTTCTCACACTCTCTCGCTCCGGACTCATGCGAACAGCCGTGGGACACTGTCTGGATTTAATTTCCGAGATGGTTGTCAAGCCCAGTGTAGCAGTCCTAATTCCTTAACTTCATGTTAATCAGACTTCCGACGTGCGGTCCAGATCTGATACGGAGTTTCAATGTGCTCCCGAGAGCAACTGGGTAATGAGATTGTTCCTAGATTTTAGGGTAACCTAGTGTCAATGATTCTACAAGTTTTGGGTCTTGCAGATCGTATTTAAAGTGGATCAAACGGATTTCGTAGCTAATCTACTTTAGCACTTAGTTACTTTGTCTCATTTCTAAAGGATTTAGTCCTATAAGATTTCTGTCTGAGGTGGTACCTAGGCCTTTGTAGTTTGTATATAAGGTGATCCAAGTTATATACTTAGCTAGTTTAAGATAGTGTCTAGAGTGAAAGTACTTGGAAGGATTTAAAGAACAAGGTGGTGAAAGATGAGATTTGTGAAGGAAAGGTGAGGTTTTTCCAGAAATGGTTGAAAGAAAGGATTTGAACCTTTGAATTGAGTGGTTGAGAAGTTAATCAGGTGTTAGGATAGACCCATTGCCTAAGGACGTCTAATTCCAGGTTGGCAAAAATCCGGGATGTTACACCTACCTGAAGCAAAAGTTCAAGAAGATGTCTCGCACCCTAAAGGCCCTCCTGTGTTGTATGCAGGATAAGTGAGCGCCTCCGCCTTTGCCAGAGTCGGAAGACTAGTCATATGTTTGTAGTTGTTGTTCTTGCCTTTTTTTGTAATAGCCTTAGTTAGGCTTAGTTGGATGTTAAATTAGCTCACATGCATTCTCTGTCATAATTCATGTAATACTACATCATATGTGTTGTGACAATTTTGGTTAAATGAAATGCATGTAGTTTCTTTTGTTTAGAAATGTGTAGAATGTTTAGAAAAAGTCGTTGATGTTATCCTAATCCTGTAAACGTTGCACCCTATGTTGTATATAGGGAATGCCTCCTAAAAACACTCGGAATATGACACGTCTCCCACTTAGCGGATCGATTGACGGGGCACCTCCTCGAGCGATAGTCACACAAACCCCAGTTTGGGCTCGGGTATTGAGACGATGTTGGATTCACAATCGACCACTGGCCCCACGAATGGGCTAACACCTAGTGCACCATCGGTTCTGGATCAGAACCGTGCATCCACATCTACGCCACACGTGCCTCGGCGGCCTCTCCCCCTGATTGGTTGGAGCAAATGATGCTCCTGATGCAACAACAACAATAAGTTTTTGCTACTATTGCGGGGGCCATTGCCCAAAACATGAATAATGTCCCGCCCTTGCCACCCGTGCAGCCTACTGGAACTATGAATGCAAGTGGCCTATTTGAGAGCTTTCAGCACCTCTGTCCTCCCACTTTTGCGGGTACTCATAGACTCGAGGAGGCTGAGTACTGGTTGGATTGCATATCCAAGATGTTGAAGCCACTACATTGTACTGAAGAAGAGCAGGTTGAGCTTATTACTTATATGTTTGAAAAGGAGGCTAGTCTTTGGTGGGATAGCATCCTATGAATCGTTCCCAAAGGATTTGCGTGGACTTGGGACTAGTTCGAAGCCCGTTTATTTCCCCCTCATGTACCATAATGAAAAGGAGGGTGAATTTCTCCACCTCCGACAAGGAGGGATGACAGTGGCAGAATATGAAAACAAGTTCACGAAGCTAACTAGATATTCTCCTTTGATATTGGCAAATGAGCCGATGAGAATGCAGTAGTTTTCAGAGGGACTGTGGGCTAATATCCGCACCAAGATGTGTTGCGCTAGCATTCCCAACTATGCTGAGCTAGTGAACATGTCCCTACGAGTTGAGCAGGATGGTGAAAGAGTGTCTCAGACACGTATGTCAATGGGCCCGAGGCCTCTGTCTGAATTACCGAACCGACCATTTCTCGGCAAGAGGCAACGTGCAAATTCGCCTCCCAGACTACTGGCTCCGCCAGTCCAACAGAGGCGATCTGATATTTGGTGGGACTATTGTAATAAGGCGGGCCATACAGAGCCCTTTTATTTTACTAAGATGAGGGACAACAGCTTTACGCCGCCTCAGAAGATCAACCGCCAAGCACCACAAGTTATATTGGCTCCACCTCTATGATTTGTACCACCGGCATATCCATTCAACCGACCTCTCGCACCTCGATACACGCCTCCTCAACGACCAATGGCAGCGTAACCCATTCATCCTCAACAAGCTCGAGTACATGCCCTCACAGCCAAAGCATCTGAATCTGCGGTTACAGTACCGCTAGCCTTTGAAGTCATTGCCCACATTCAAGGTACACCGGTATTTCTGTTGGTAGACACCGGGTCCACCATTTCGATGATAGCATACTCTATAGTCAAGCGTTTAGGGCTGAATACGACCCCTATGGTTGGGGTGAGAGTCATCGCAGCAGTAGGAACCTTTACTGACACCACTAAGCTTTGTCAGAATTGCCCGATGGACTTAAGAAGCAGGGTAGTGTACATTGACCTGATTGTCACCACGATATATCATTACGACGTCATCCTCAGCATGGATTGGCTCATCGAAGTGAAGGCCGAGATCGACTATGGAACCAGATTGGTGACAGCGCATAGGCCCGAAAACACAACCTTCACTTTCCCAGTTGAAGTCAGTTGCTTTTACCGCGTTCGTTGTTATGCTTCCTTATTGGAAGACCATGATGGTCCGTCACTTAGGGACACACCAGTAGTCCAAGATTTCACAGACGTGTTCAGAACGATCCATGGACTACCTCCTCAGCGCGAGATCGACTTCACCATCGACCTTGTACCGGGCACGACACCTATCTCTTTACTGATGTACCATATGCCTCCGTGTGAAATAAAGGAACTGAGGAAGAAGATTGATGATTTATTGGATTCGGGTTTCATACGGCGAAACGTATCTCCTTAGGGAGCACCCGTGTTGTTTATGAAGAAGAAGGACGGATCGCTGCGGTTGTGTATTGATTATTGCAGACTAAATCATGTCACGGTAAAGAACAAGTATCCTCTGCCCAAGATAGATGATCTGTTTGACTAGTTGAGGGGGGCACAGTATTTCTCTAAGATAGACTTGCAGTCTAGGTATCATTAGTTGCACGTCAGGAATAATGACATGTAGAAAACAACATTCAGAACTATTTTTGGGCACTACGAGTTCCTCGTGATACCGTTTGGACTTACAAACGCACTGGCCGTATTCATGGATCTCATGAACCGGGTATTTCGGCCATATCTGTATTGATTCGTCCTCATATTCATAAATGACATTTTAATATACTCCAAGAGTCAGAAGGATCATGAAGAACACCTGCGAGCAGTCTTTGATACTCTTAGACAGAATCAATTATTTACACAATATCGAAAATGCGACTTCTAGAAGGAAGAAGTCAAGTTCTTGAGACACGTAGTTTCCAAGGAAGAAATCGTCGTGGACCTTGCCAAGGTTACCATGGCACAAGACTGGGAGTAGCCCGATTAAGTAACAAAAGTGAGGAGTTTCCTTAGACTTGCCAGCTACTACCGCCGTTTCATTAAGGACTTCTCTAAGATAGCCCGACCATTGTCTCAACTCACTTGTAAAGATCTTAAGTTTGCCTGGAATGAGAAAGCAGAAGTAGCCTTTCAGGAACTAAAGGACAAGCTGACATCCGCACCCGTGCTAGTACTGCCAGAGCAAGGGGTCAAATATACTATATACATCGATGCTTCTCGAGTCAGTTCGGGTTGTGTACTTATGCAGAAGGATAGGGTGATCGCCTATGCATCACGACAGTTGAGGAAACACGAAGAGAACTACCCCACTCACGACTTGGAATTGGCGGCAGTCATTTTTACATTAAAGCTTTGGAGACATTACATCTATGGAGAGGAGTTTGAGCTCTTTTGCGACCACAAAAGCCTCAAGTACATCTTTACTTAGAGGGACCTAAATATGAGGCAACGTCATTGGATGGAGACCTTAAAAAACTTCAAGTTTGAAGTCTCCTACCATCCTGACAAGGCCAACCTTGTGGTCGATGCATTGAGCTGCAATGTTGAGGCATAAAATAAGCAAGGAAGTGAAAAACGACAAAGATCAAGAAATCACTTTGAAGATGAAAAAAACAGTTCAAGACCACTTTGCGCGGGGTCGCGCAAAGTGAAATAGTTACACAAGACCGCGCAAAGTGAAATGATTGCGCGGGAGAACATGAAGACAGTTTGCGCAGGATGAAGGGTTTGCGCGACACCGCGCAAAGTATATCGTTTGCGCGTGTCCGCGCAAAGTCTAACATCATGGTGAAATAAAATGGTTGGATGATATTTTGTCCCACATCGACCAGATCTGAGATTTCTGTTGATGAAAATGTCTATAAATACCCCGTTCCTTCTCTAAAAGGGGGTTCGAAGATTTCAGAAGTGAAGAAAAGACGAAAGAGAAGACAGAAGGTGCAGAGTACCGGACTCCCCCGCTGCGCGGCGCGATCACAAGGAAAGGAGTATTGGACTCTGGAAGTTTGCGCATACGGTCGGTATGAAGCAGAAGAGTGCTCACATAGTTTGCGCGGACCCACGCAAAGTATATCGTTTGCGCGGACCCGCGCAAACCTATTGCTTGGCAGTTTTTAACAGCAATGGGCTGTGTTTCGACAAGGAAACAAATGTATTTGATTTGGGAAAATAATCTTATTCAAACATAACAATGGAATGGTTATAAAGACAATCATCACACTTTATTGATTCTGAATTCATTTACATCCTCTGGTATCCCTTGATTCAAAGATAGCTTATAAAGAACTTTATTACAAATATCAATTATTATAGCTAAATATAATTTTCGTACAGCATAACGGCAATGATCTCCATCATCTCCAATGACTTAGGAGGAAATAGACAAGTCAATCAACAGTCTTCAAGAGAATAAAGATTACAGTGACATTTCGGTGCTATTTTGGTCATCTCCTGAAACATAGGAGGAAAATGACTCTTCGTTGATGATTCTTCCTTTCTCTTGATCAAGAAGAACTTGAAGCTTTGAGGACTCCAATCATTCCGACAGCATTTCAGCCCATTGCTGTAAAAAGCGCAAACAATAGGTTTGCGCGGGTCCGCGCAAACGATATGCTTTGCGCGGGTCCGCGCAAACCATAAAAGCACTCTGTTGCTTTGCGCTGATCGGCGCAAACTTCCAGGAGTCCAATACTCCTTTGCGCGGGGTCGCGCAAAGTGCAGGAGTCCAATACTCCGCACCTTCTGTCTTCTCTTTCGCCTTTGCTTCACTTCTGAAATCTTCGAACCCCTTTTTAGAGAAGGAACGGGGTATTTATAGACATTTTCACCAGTGGAAATCTCAGATCTGGTCGATGTGGGACAAAAATATCATCCAACTATTTTTATCGCAGCATTATAGACTTTGCGCGGACACGCGCAAACAATATACTTTGCGCGGTCTCGCGCAAACCCTCAATCTCGCGCAAACTGTCTTCATGTTCTTCCGCGCAATCGTTCCACTTTGCGCGGTCTTGTGTATCTATTTCACTTTGCGCGACCCCGCGCAAAGTGGTCTTGAAGCTGTTTTTTCTTCCATCTTCAAAGTGATTTCTTGATCTTTGTCGTTTGTCACTTCCTTGCTTATTTTATGCCTCAACAGATGCCCCCTTGATCCTTTCTTTGTTTGTTCAGAAAATCAAAGAAAAGGATCAAACCATTCTTTTTCTTCAAGGTTTGCGCGACCCCGCGCAAAGCTCCGGTCGAGTGCCGTACTCGGCCATAGAGCCTATAAATAGTCCAACGACTTAGTCATTTTCACGAACTGCCCTCTGCTAGAACTCTGCTCTGGCGATTTGCTTCCGCGCAAACGTCCACTTTGCGCGACCCCGCGCAAACCGTTTTAGCTTTGCGCGAGTTTTCTGAACTTTAAGATTTTCCGCGCAAACTCCTAGACTTTGCGCGACCTCGCGCAAAGTGCTCTGCACTTCTGTACTTAGAAAATTTCCAACGCTTTAGCCATTTCTTCTTTCTTCATTATGGCTCGGATCAAACAGACAGCCCGTCTTGCATCTCCTTCAGACGACCAACCTCCTGCTAAAAGAATGAAAACAACTCCTAGAAATCCATCTTACTTTAAAGAACCCGTTCTCCCGACTTTTGATTTTTCCGATCGCATCAAGTCTTTACCCTCCCCTATCCATAGATCCATCTCCTTGGGAGATATCAAATGCCCACCAAAACACGGAAGAGAATATGACTGGGATGAATGGCTCAAAACCACAGCTCATATTCGTACCGATAGTGAGAGGCCACCTGTCCGAGAAGATACTCCTCCTGCTTCCCGCTCGAAGAAAACTCGCCGCAATAAGGCGAAAGATTTTGCTGAAAAAATTAAAGAACATAAGAAGAAGCGACTTCAAAACTCGTGGGATTCGGTGCGAGTTGTAGAAGGTGTCATGAAGTTCGACAACCCTCATGCAGAGGGCATGACAATCATTCCTATAAAGGTGTATCGCCATCAGTCTATGCTAGACTGTGAATCCAGAGATTGTGTCCATGGCGAGAGGTTGATGTATACCGAGTCATGGGCCACAAGAGAGCCCCGGATTCTTGAAGGAATCATTCAAACAAAGAAGCCGCGACAGAGGATCGGAGAAGTTCATCCCATGATTTTCTTAACTCCTTTCCATAGTCCTCATGATCTCTTTCCTTCTCATTTTTATGAGACTGTACGACAACGCTTCAGAGATCGAGATCAACTCTGGGGCCAGTCAGAATTTCACATCAGAGGTCTTCTAATTGCTCGTCGTTATTATTCGGAATGGGCGGAAGCTATTTTGCTGAAACATACGAGCACTCTTGCAAAGATAGGCCTTTATGATGCTATAGAAGTAACTTCAAAATACTTCTATCGGGAACCCAATGTTCTGAAGGGCTTCCTTGAGTATTGGTCGCCCACAACCAACTCCTTTCATTTTCCTTACGGCGAAATGAGCATATCTCTTTGGGACCTTCATCGTATCGCTGGTCTCACAATAACGGGCAAATTCTACGATGAGTTTATTCCTACCAACAGAGAATTAGCCTTTGTATCTTCTCCAGACCGCAAGCCTTCCATCTCTGAGACCACCATAGAGCTATTCAAAGAGATGGGCAAATTCCCCAACTTCCACAAAATTCCCCCTCTTCAATGGCTGGCCCATTTTTCTAGAGGTCTAAGGTATTTATCAATCTTATAATCGGTCTTCCTCTTTGTATTCTTAGTCATTCCTTCATATTGATCTCCTCATTTTTATTTCCTTTGAAGGTTTCGCGACTGCCATTCCAAAGAACTGACAAAGCTTCGGGACGCAGTAAGAGGAAAGCCGGAATATAGCTCTTTTGGAGAGCTTGCAGCATTCCTGGCTTATTGGCTAAGCTTGGTCGTTTTGCCCAGCTCCAAATGGGCAGATGCTATTCGTCCAAGTGTTTTTGTTGTGGCTGGTGCCTTAGCAGAAGGACATAAATACTCTCTCGCTCCTCCAGTATTGTGTTCTATCTACCGGGCCCTTGGAGAAATAGCTACTCATATAAAAGACCCAATTCTTGGAACTTCATCGGCGCATACTTCTTGGCATTATTTTACAGGATGGCTTGGAGTCTATTTCCCTTGGACTTTTGAGGCTTCAGAGCAAGCATATTCTCATCCCTCTCATCTTCCGCTCTGGTTCTTTCAACAAAGAGCAATGGCTAGAAGAGCATATGAGTGGGTAGCAAATAAAATTCGGGATGACGATCAAATAAACTTCTTTCAATTCCGCCTCTATCGCTATCCCGTAGATACAAATATGGTGGACAATGAAACACTTACTGCAGCAGAGAGAGCTTTCTTCTTCTCTATTCGCTCTTGTAGTTTACCTTTGCGGGAGGGGACAGAATTTTGGAGAGAACCTTACTATCCCAGTCGCTTCGCTCGTCAATTCGGTTATGATCAGACCGTACCTCAAGACTGTGGGCTTGTTACAAGAAAAATGCGCTGTTACGGAACTGGTCCTCTTAACTGGGCCATGATATGGAAACAGTTGTTGAATGGCTGTGTTGGCTCCCTCTTCATAATTCCAGGTTGTGATCGTGTAGTCCATACTTCATATAGCTGGATGCGATGGTGGGATCATCAATCGTACCTGGTTGCTAAATGCTTGCCGGTAGATTCTTCTATCTTTCTTCATCCACCCAGGCTGAAGGGCAGAAACTTAGAGAGCGGAATCGGGTATATTCCGGAGAAGAGCCACGCATCTCATCCTGGAGAAATTTGCAGGAAGATATCACTGGAAGAACCCATCCGTGAAATCAAGCCCATCAATACTTTGGATGGCTGGTTTGCCCATGGAGATCTAAGAGAATTTGAAAAATCCCGTCGGGACTCTTCAAATCAAGATGCGGATGATGCTGCAGGTATGTCTTCTCCAATTCCTGCAGAGACTATAGCAGTTCAAGAAGGACCAGCTATTGGTACTTCAATATCTTCTCCGCAACCCCTTGGTCCTAGTCCATCTTCTCCGATGACTAGATCAAGAACGCGTTTACAATCATCATCCCCTATCCCTCCAGAAGAAACTCGTCCAACCTCTGCTTCTCCTATAGTTCAAGAGCTTGCACCAGAGAGCAGTCAACCCGTCTCTTATAAAGGGAAGCAAGTTATCGTTGAAGAAGTTGACGAAGAAATTTTGGGAGATGAAAGTTCAACTTCATCATCAAGTACAACTGAATCTTCGCAGGATGAAGATAACGGAGATAGTGATAATGGCGAAGATAAAGATGATGACTTTGAAGAAGGTGAAGTTGATATTGGCGAAGAAGAGGAAACAGCTGCGAAAGAAGTTGAGATAGTATCTTCCCCTGCAACTGCTAAGACTCCTTCTAGCATTAATATCCCTGCTAAATCTCCTGCAGCTGAGGAAGATGAAGAGGAGCCTTTAGATTATGGAGAATATGGGTATTCACCAGGTAAAGGAAAAATTTCATATACATATTTTGATTTATATTTTAACAACTATTGTTTATCTAAAATCATTGCATCTCCCTTTTTTAGGTGCCCAAGTTGCAGAAGTAGGTGCTATCTCTTCAGCGAGCCCTCTTGTGGTATCTTCACCAAGAGCATCTGTAGTTCCATTGGTAGTACAGAGAGTAGTGGCTCGAGAAATCATATTTTCTACAGAAACTACTGACTTGCCAACTCCAGCTACAAGAGATTCTAGTACGGAAGCTAGAGCACCATCTTTCGCTGATATGGTGGGACTTGGTCCTTCCGTAGCTCCAAGAGCTTCTCCTTCTGTTAGTCGTGTTCCAGTGACAGGTATATATATATATATATATGCGCTGCTTATCTTCATTCAAGACTATATATATTTCATAATAATATATTGAATATTCTTCTTCTTTTGCTATAGGAACTTATCCCCGTAGCGGTGCGGCTAGTTCTGATTCTGTAACCACTACTTCGGAACTATCATCCTTTGCAAAGATTCCTGCTCACAAAATGCTTATGGTGAAACATTCTCTGTTAGCAATAATCCATATCTTCAGAAATCCTGATCAGTGGTCGGATTTGGATGTTGCTATAGAAATTTTGGAAAGCTCTGCTAAGATGGCCAGAATCAACATATCTCCTTTGCGGGATTCACTCCTCAAATTTCGTGATTCCGTAATTTCTTTGGCGTCAGTAGAGAATATTACAATTGCTCCTGAGATTTTAGAGTGTAGAAGGCAGTTGGCTTCATCACAAGAACAAGCTCTTCTGACAGCTTCATCAATTTCCAAACTTGAACAAGAGCATATAATTCTTCAGGATAAATTAAAGATTCATGTTGATGAAAGCAAGACTATTCAAGACCGCATTGCAATTTTAAAGGAAGAAATCTTGCAGCTGGAGAGGAAGAATCATGAACAGATTTTGATCATTCAGGATGTTGAAAAGAAGATACGGGTTAATGCTCAATCTATTGATGTCGAAAAATCTGCACAACTTCAAGGTAAAGAAATGATTGCTTCTTTGGAGAATAAGCTTGCTGGCGTTCCTGATCATGCGAGACTTATTTTTGAAGAAAAATCTAGACATGATGCAGCTCAGGCACAATTAAAAGAAGATTTGCTCAGGTATTCAGAAGCAATGGGGATCACAGAGAATCTTTGAATCATGTAATTTTGCTTTTGTGTTTCTTGGATGTAATTTATTTTGCTTAACATCTATTTTATGAGATTATTTTGAGATGTTTATGATGGTATTTTCCACCTTGTATATTGATGATATTTGTACTAATATTATCAACTTATATTTGTGCTTTATATGATAATTTCATTATATTTACATTTTTTTTTACTAATATTATCAAATTATATTTATATAATAATTTCATTATATTTATATTTTATTAATATTGGCAAGCTTTATTTACTCTTTATATTAATAATTTCATTACACATATTTTTTACAATTTTTAAATCTTTTATGCTTTGTTAGTACGGGATTTTCTAGGTGAATATTTAAATTGGCGGTACTAAGTTTCAATTCAATTAGCCACACGCAGTTTATGCTCATGAGTAGTGGAGCGTGCGCACACACACAGTTTAAGCTCGTGAGTAGTGGAGCATTTATGGGTCTTATGTGATGGCCACTGTAACTCTCTAGAGTTCACTTTTGGGCTTCTCACTGCCTTGAGCTCACGGTCACGGTCCATCAGAGGGGCCCATTGACGCTACCGGACGGTGAACTGTTGGATTTACGCGCAGGGTTGGCCACGGTAACTCTCTAGAGTTCGCAGGGCTCGCAAGGCTACCTTTGGGCACCAAATCTAGGGTCGCCAGTCCATCAATGAGTAGGTTTAAGCCCTTCCTCACGAGTTACTACTGAAATCAAACCCTAGACCTGGAGGGTCTTACGCACGGTTGGCATAAAGCTCGCACTGCGGCCCCTGTTTTCTTCGTCTGCAAGGTCGAGCCCATTCACAGGAGGGCATTTTCATCCGTTCCCCGTGGCGCTGCCGGAAGCTATACAGACGGCATGGGAATTACGGTGACTAGTCTTCGCGGATTTATGGCCTTTTAGGCTTTGAACCCTTGACTTTGTCAGCTACCCGCATGGGTGCGCACGATGGTCTTCGCGGGCTTTTTAGGGCCACTGACTCCTCGCCGCTGCCCGAATGGCGATCTTCATGGGTCTTACGTATAGTTGGCCGGCTCTTTTAGAGCTTGATCCTTTGAGAGCATTTTTTTTTTTTCCCGAGCTTGATCTTTTTGATTTTGCTCAATTTTGGCTCTTTTAGGATTTTGGCTTGGCTATACTGCCTCTTTGATTGATATTGATATATCCTTGCTTTTGATAATATCTTCAAGAAGATCCATGCCTTGTAAGGCAATAATATATATATGATCATCATCATTTGTAAATATAGCAGATATTTCCGAAATATCTTCAAGAAGATCCATGCCTTGTAAGGCAATATAACTTTGAGCTTAGATAATATCTTCAAGAGAATCTTCAAAAATTTGTGCCTTGTAAGGCGATATAACCTTGAGAATTTGTGCCTTGTAAGGCAATATAACTTTGAGAATTTGTGCCTTGTAAGGCAATATAACTTTGTCAATCTCTTCAAGAGAATCTTTAAGATAATGATATTGTCTTTATCATACTTATTTGGTGATGATGATGACCATATATATTTTTTGGATTTTGATGCTTGATAATTGACATGCTTGTGAGTTTCTTCTTCATAGCTTCTTTTGTTGACATATAGACATGATTTTATTCATCTTTGCCCCCTTTTGATACAGAATCATTATGCCGATAATATTTTGGGTCAAAATCCAGATACCTATCTTTAAGGATAGTATCTTTTGATGAAGCGGGCATTGACGAGCACACCAATACCCTGTCCTTCTTGATTTGTGATTCTATATGCCCCATTGGAATATACTTCTTTTACCACATATGGACCGTCCCATTTAGGCTCGAACTTGCCCCCTGTCCGGCGAGTGACCACTATAGGTCTTTTCAACATTAACACCATATCCCCTTTTTTGAAAGAGCGATATTTGACCTGTTTATCAAAGGCAGCCGATATTCTGGCCTGATATGACTGCAAGCGCTGCTGAGCCGCAAGACGTTTCTCATCAAGCAAATCTAATTCTTTCAGCCTTATTTTTGCGTTTTCATCATCTGTTATAGATTGATGTACTGCTATTCGGAATGATGCCACCTGCATTTCAATTGGGATAACTGCCTCCATACCATAGACTAATGAATACGGTGTTGCCCCTGTTGCTGTACGATGAGTGGTTCTGTAGGCCCATAATGCTTCTTGTAACTTTTCATCCCAATCGCGCTTATTGCCTGTCACTGTTTTCTTCATTATCTTGACAATTGTTTTGTTAAACGCCTCTGCTAATCCATTGGCCGGAGGATAATAAGGTGTTGAAAAAGAATGTTGGATGCCGAACTTCTGACATAACTTTTCCATGCCTCTATTTTTAAAAGGGGTGCCATTATCAGTGACGATCTTTTTCGGAATACCATGACGGTATATTATGGCATGACGGATGAAATTGACCACGTCTTTCTCTTTAACATTACGCAAGGTATGATCGTTCGGTCCATTTGGAGAAATAATCCGTTGCTGCCAGAATATACTGTTTTCCTTTAGATGAAGGAGGATTTATAGGACCAATAACGTCGAGTCCCCAGGCTAAAAAAGGCCAAGAAGCAACAGACTGATGTAATTCTTCTGGGGGAATATGTATTACATCTCCGTGTATTTGACATTCATGACACCGCTTTGCATATTCTATTGCATCTTTAAACATAGTAGGCCAATAATAACCCATTCGATGCACTCTATGGCATAAATTCCGGCCAGCTTGATGTGCTCCACATTCACCTGAATGTGCCTCCCGCAGCATTTGGTTTGCTTCTCGCTTGTCCAAGCACCTTAACAGCATTCCATTATAAGATTTTCTATATAATATTTCGCTGCATATGACAAATTTTCCTGATCGCTGCTTAATCCGCTGTCTTTGTACATTGTCTTCTGGCAAGATATTATATTTAAGATAATCAACAAAAGGCTGACGCCAATCATCCATTGTTACTTCCAGACAGGATATAGGCAACATTTCAACAGTTTCTTCAATAACCTCTGCAGATGGCAGGAATCTTCTTTCTTCTATAGTTACCTGAAGAGGACTTCGGTTTGTGCAGGTTAAAGCTGCTAAATCAAGCGGCTAAAGCATCTGCTTTTGCATTTTCTGACCGCGGTATGTGTTTAATTTTCACATAATAAAATTGTTCAAGCAACTGTTGTGCCTTCCGATAATAAGGCAGGAGTTCTTCTTTCCTTACTTCAAACTCTGTTGTCAATTGATTTACAATTAATTTAGAATCTCCGAAGATATGCAATGATTTTATTTCCATTTCTTTGGGCTATTTCCATTCGATGATAAGAGCTCTGTATTCAGCTTCATTATTTGTACATGCGATACCCAACGTGAAAGAGTATGGTAATAAATCGCCCGAGGCGTAATGAATATCACTCCGCCCCGCTCCCGATACTCGCGGCACCATCAAAATACATCGCCAAAGATTCGAGATTGACCAACATAACCTGTTCATCTGGGAATTCATCATTGATTTCTTCATTTTCTGCTATAGGATGCGCTGCCAGGAAGTCTGCCATAGCTTGTCCTTTCACTGCTTTCGCAGGCTTATAGGAAATAGTATATTCTGATAACAATAGCATCCACTTGGCTAGTCTTCCCGATAACATTGGTCTGGTCATCAAGAATTTTATCGGATCTGCTCTTGAAATCAGAGTTATATCATGGGAGAGACAATAATGCCTCAACTTTTGCACAGCGAATACCAATGCCAAACATTCTTTTTCAATCGAAGAATAATTGGATTCTGCCCCCATCAGTGTTCGGCTTAGATAATAAAGAGCGGTCTCTTTTAAAACCGTTACACATGTGCCAACAAAGCACCCAAAGAATTTGTAGCGGCAGATGTATATAAAATAAGTGGCTTACCTTTTCTTGGAGTGTTATTGCTGGCTGTTTTAATAATTCTTTAATTGAATCGAAAGCATTCTGGCAACTGATCCCATACGAATTTTGTATCTTTCTTCATTAACCGAGAAAATGGCTGACACCTTCCTGCAAGGTTTGAAATGAAGCGACGAATATATGCCAATTTTCCTTGTAAGCTTTTTAATTCCTTCAACGTCGTTGGTGGCGGCATATTTTGAATAGCTTTAACTTTTTCTGGATCAATTTCGATTCCTCTGTGCCGTACCACAAAGCCGAGGAATTTCTTGGGAAGATACTCCAAATGCACATTTAGCCGGATTCATCTTTAATTGCTTCTTTCTGAGTCGTCGGAAGACCGATGCTAGATGTTCGCGGTGCTCTTGATGATCCCCGGATCTGACTACCAAGTCATCAACATAGCATTCGACATGTTTATGCATCATATCTTGAAAGATATTTTTCATTGCCCTTTGATATGTTGCCCCAGCATTTTTAAGACCGAAAGGCATAACTTTATAACAGTAAATTCCAAGCGGCGTTAAAGCCGTCGCCTCTTCATCTTCGGTGCCATCCTGATTTGATTATATCTTGCATATCCGTCCATAAAGGACATGATAGCATATTGAGTAGTGCTATCGATTAGTAATTACTGTTATCGGGAGAGGGAAATCGTCCTTTGGACATGCCTCATTCAGATCTCGAAGTCAATACATACTCGATCGTCCGTTCTTCTTTTTCACCAGGGACAATATTTGATATCCATTTGGGATATTTAACTTCTCTGATGAACCCAACCTTTATTAGCTTATTTACTTCTTTTTCGATTAACGGAATTAAGTCTGGGTGAAATCGCCTCTGTGCCTGCTTTACTGGTTTCTTTTCTTTAGAAATATTTAATCGATGCATTGCTACGGAAGGTTCAATCCGAGGCATTTCTTCATATGTCCAGCGAAAACGTCTTTATTTTCCTTGAGAAGTTGACCATATTTCTCGGCTTCTACGATCTGAAAGGCTAACGCTGATGAATGTGTTCCTTGGCTCTTCTGTTGTTCCCAAATTTATTTCTTGCAGGCCATCTATCGTCGGTTGCCCCCCGTCTTCTATTTGCCTTGGAGCGGTTTCGGGATATTCAATTACCTTAGTATCTGGTGTAGCTGAGGTCATGTTAGCCGATACCATATTTACTTGATTCTGCTCCCAATCCTTGGAATTTTCTTCGTTTTTCCTGATTAATCCCGAGAGGGATCTGAATTCCTTTCCCATGATTCAAGCCGGCGGGTTTGTCACAATCGAAACCCATATTTCTCATGATCTTCTTGCTTGCTGCACTGTATTTTCTCAAATTTTGCGATGCTAACTCTCCATGATATACATTGCTTATATTTTCATCCTTTACTTCTGGTGCAGCGTGAAACTCTATTGGTTCAGGATATCTAGCACTGGCTTTGACTTGAAATGTTCTCGGAGCGGATGCAAATGGCTTACATCTTTCGATATTGGGTAATGGTACTGTGTAATTGGATTGTAAGACTTTCAGCTGTTCTGTTGACAATAGTGTCAACGGCGGTTGTCCCGGTTGTCTCAGGCGCTTTGGTACAAAATAGAATTTCTTTCTTGTCTCCGCAGACCCAGAAGATTCTGCTCTTTCTTTTTTAACTTTATTTACCCTGGCATCTTTTATGATTCTTTTCCCATCATCATTTCTCATTTCTTCAGAGAAACATTTATAATAGCTAGCATCCGCAAAGAAAGACTCAGCTTCTGTATAGGGTTTTGCATCAGCCATTACTTTACATTGCATCCCATCTTTACAGTATTTGAAGCACTGGTGTAGAGTAGAAGGTATAATATTGTACTGATGTATCCACGGCCTTCCCAAGAGAAGGTTATATGTCGTCACAGCATTTATAACGTGACATACAACAGTAGTAATTAATTCTCCCACCTCCAATGTTACTGTAATTTTTCCGAGCGCGCGTTGTCCATCTTGATTAAATCCTTGTATCATCATTCCGCTGGGGCGCAAGTCTGAACGACGAAATCCTAATTTAGTAATCATTGAGAGTGGCAAAAGATTTACCGCGGACCCATTATCTATCATGATCCTTTTTATCTTCTTCTCACAAATGTATCCTTCTATCATCAATGGCCTGTTATGTTCCTTTTCGCCAATTAAATCATCATCAGAGAAAGATATTATTGGTAGACAATTCATCTTTTCATTATTTCTTTCATCCTTCATTTCTGCCAGTAAAGTTTCCCTCACACCGTGATCAGACAGTGCTTGAATCAAACTTTGACGAAATTCTTCTGATAACTTAAGTGCATCATAAATACTTAATCGAGCCGGTATACCCTTTAAGTGGCTGACTACATCATAAGCCACTTTTGTCACTGCATTTCTATCTCTATTCTTGTCTTCAGTACTCTGCCTTTCAATCACTTCTTTCCTTATGATTCCTGCTTTTTGTTTTACCGGATTTGTTATTTGCTTCCCTGATCGCAACGTAATCATTGTTGCATTTCTCATAGACCTTCGATCTTCCTTCCCTTTCGGTTCCTGAGTCTCTTCCTGTATTGACAATACATTTACTGTTGCTCTTGCATTCTTTTCTTTGCTTCCGCTGGTTATTATGTCACCTCTGTTTATCATTCGCTGTATGATGCACTTTAACGTATAACAATTTTCCGTCGGATGTCCCACTAGGCGATGATAACGGCAGAAGTTTCTTTCCCGAGTCCTCGTCACATCTTCAGGGCGTTTTGGTTCTGGTAATTCCAAGGTACCTGCCTTTAACAATTGTTGCATCATAGGTACCACATCTTCTTTATCAAACTCAAATCCTTCATGTGAATCGAGCATTCTAAGCTTTTTTCCGCCGTATCTATCCCTTGATTGATTCCACCCTTCTTTTCCTTCTGGCCTTTTATCTCTTGAGCCTCTGGCATCTTGATTCTTCTTATCCCGATCAATGGTGTTGACAGTTGTCCTGCCAGGTATTCTTCTGACAGTTTCATGATGAAATGCCGGCATCTTGCGAGTCATCAGTTCCAATGCATGGGCTTTGGTAGCCAAATCACGAAAGGTTCCGATATCAGCGCTGGTGAGTCCAAACGCGATTCCTGTTTCCATAGAGTTCAGACACATCTTGACTTGTTCCTTTTCTTCCGGCAGCTGCCTGCATGATGCCCCCAGTGTCTTCCATCTGTCTATGAATTTTTTTTGACCTGGTTCTCCTTTCATTTGTCGTCTTGAAGCTAATTCTGTGATGCTAACATCGCGCTCTGACGAGAAGAAGTTTGACATGAAAGCATCTTGTATTTCTTCCCATGTTCGTATGGACCCTGGTGCCAAATTTGAATACCACCTGAAAGCTTTACTTGTCAACGATGACCCAAATAAGCGTAAGCAATATTGAGGTATCGTAGAAAAATTCCCCATGCTGGTGATGAAATGCATCAGGTGTTCCTCTGGTGATCCTTCCCCATTGTTTCGACAAGGAAACAAATGTATTTGATTTGGGAAAATAATCTTATTCAAACATAACAATGGAATGGTTATAAAGACAATCATCACACTTTATTGATTCTGAATTCATTTACATCCTCTGGTATCCCTTGATTCAAAGATAGCTTATAAAGAACTTTATTACAAATATCAATTATTATAGCTAAATATAATTTTCGGCTACATTAAGATAACGAGCTTCAATGATCTCCATCATCTCCAATGACTTAGGAGGAAATAGACAAGTCAATCAACAGTCTTCAAGAGAACGAAGATTTCAGTGATTTTCGGTGCTATTTTGGTCATCTCCTGAAACATAGGAGGAAAATGACTCTTCGTTGATGATTCTTCCTTTCTCTTGATCAAGAAGAACTTGAAGCTTTGAGGACTCCAATCATTCCGACAGCATTTCAGCCCATTGCTATAAAAAACTGCCAAACAATAGGTGTTTGCGGGTCCATGCTCCAAACGATATGCTTTCTTGTGCGGGTCCGCGTAAACCATAAAAGCACTCAGCTGCTTTGTGCTGACTGGCACAAAGTTTCAGGAGTCCAATACTCCTTTGCGCGGGTCGCGAAAGTGCTGGGAGAGTCCAATACTCCGCACCTTCTGTCTTGTCTTTCGTCTTTGCTTCACTTCTAAAATCTTCGAACCCCTTTTTAGAGAAGGAACGGGGTATTTATAGACATTTTCACCAGTGGAAATCTCGGATCTAGTCGATGTGGGACAAAAAATA
Source organism: Magnolia changhungtana (assembly GCA_030180095.1). NCBI lineage: Eukaryota > Viridiplantae > Streptophyta > Magnoliopsida > Magnoliales > Magnoliaceae > Magnolia > Magnolia changhungtana. Next base: position 202,961 of record JASAUF010000605.1, read on the forward strand.
TCATTCAACTGTTTTTATCACAGCATTATAGACTTTGCGCGGACACGCGCAAACAATATACTTTGCGCGGTCTCGCGCAAACCCTCAGACTCGCGCAAACCGTCTTCATGTTCTTCCGCGCAATCGTTTCCACTTTGCGCGGTCTTGTGTATCTTTTTTTACTTTGTGCGACCCCGCGCAAAGTGGTCTTGAAGCTGTTTTTCTTTCATCTTCAAAGTGATTTCTTGATCTTTTTCTTCTTCACTTCCTTGCTTATTTTATGCCTCAACAGATGCCCCCTTGATCCGTTCTTTGTTTGTTTTAGAAAATCAAAGAAAAGGATCAAACTATTCCTTTTTTCCATGGTTTGCGCGACCTCGCGCAAAGTCCTACTCGAGTACCGTACTCGGCCATAAAGCCTATAAATAGTCCGACGACTTAGTCATTTTCACGAACTTCCCTCTGCTGACACTTGCTCTGTCGATTTTATTCCGCGCAAAGCTTCCACTTTGCGCGACACCGCGCAAACCGTTTCGCTTTGCGCGACGTCTGCTGAACTTGAAATTTTCTCGCGCAAACCATAGACTTTGCGCGACCTCGCGGAAAGTACCTTGTACTTAGAAAATTTCCAAACTTTTTCAACACTTAACCATTTCGACTTTGTCTTCTATCTTTCTTTATGGCTCGTATTAAACAAACCGCTTCGTCTTATATCTCCTTCAAACTCACCTCCTTCTTCCAACCCCTTGCTAAAAGAATGAAGACAACTTCTAGAAATCCACTTATTTTAAAGACTGTCCTCCCCACTTTTGACTTTTTCGACCGTATCAAATCTTTACCTTCTCCCATTCACAGATCTATATCTTTGGGAGATATTAAATGCCCACCAAAACATGGAAGGGAATATGATTGGGATGAATGGCTCAAGACCACAGCCCACATTCGCACCGATAGTGAGAAGCCACCTGTCCGAGAAGATACTCCTCCCGCTTCCCGCCCAAAGAAAACTCGCCGCAATAAGGCGAAAGAATTTGCTGAAAAAATCAAAGAACACAAGAAGAAGCGACTTCAAAACTCGTGGGATTCGGTGCGAGTTGTTGAAGGAGTCATGAAATTCGACAACCCTCATGCAGAGGGCATGACCATCATTCCTATAAAGGTGTATCGCCATCAGTCTATGCTAGACTGTGAATCCAGAGATTGTGTTCATGGCGAAAGGCTGATGTATACCGAGTCATGGGTCACAAGAGAACCCCGGATTCTTGAAGGCATTATTCAGACAAAGAAGCCGCGACAGAGGATCGGAGAAGTCCATCCCATGATTTTCTTAACTCCTTCCCATAATCCTCATGATCTCTTTCCTTCTCATTTTTATGAGACTGTGAGACAGCGCTTCAGAGATCGGGATCAACTCTGGGGCCAAACAGAATTCCGCATCAGAGGTCTGCTAATTGCTCGTCGCTATTATTCGGAATGGGCGGAAGCTATTTTGCTGAAACATACGAGCACTCTTGCAAAGATAGGTCTCTATGACGCTATAGAAGTAACCTCAAAATACTTCTATCGGGAACCCAATGTTCTGAAGGGCTTCCTTGAGTATTGGTCACCCACAACCAACTCCTTTCATCTTCCTTACGGCGAAATGAGCATATCTCTTTGGGACCTTCATCGTATAGCTGGTCTCACAATAACGGGCAAATTCTACGATGAATTCATTCCTACCAACAGAGAATTGGCCTTTGTATCTTCTCCAGATCGCAAGCCCTCCATATCTGAAACTACCATAGAGCTATTCAAAGAGATGGGCAAATTCTCCAACTTCCACAAAATTCCCCCTCTTCAATGGCTGGCCCATTTTTCTAGGGGTCTCAGGTATTTATCAATCTGATAATCGATCTTCTTTTCTGTATTCTTAGCCATTCCTGCATATTAATCTCCTCATTTTTATTTCCTTTGAAGGTTTCGCGACTGCCATTCCAAAGAACTAACAAAGCTTCGGGATGCAATAAGAGGAAAACCGGAATATAGCTCTTTTGGAGAGATAAGCATTCTAGCTTATTGGCTAAGCTTGTTGTTGTTTTCCTTGACTCCAAATGGGCGGATCTGTCATTCATCCGAGTGTCTTTGTTGTGATTTTTGGTGCCTTAGCAAGAAGGACATAAATACTCTCTCGCTCCTCAAATATTGTGTTCTATCTACCGGGCCCTTGGAGAAATAGCTACTCATATAAAAGACCCCATTCTTGGAACTTCATCGGCGCATACTTCTTGGCATTATTTTACAGGATGGCTTGGAGTCTATTTCCCTTGGACTTTTGAGGCTTCAGAGCAAGCATATTCTCATCCCTCTCATCTTCCGCTCTGGTTCTTTCAACAAAGAGCAATGGCTAGAAGAGCATATGAGTGGGTGTGCAAATAAAATTCGGGACGACGATCAAATAAACTTCTTTCAATTCCGCCTCTATCGCTATCCCGTTGATACAGATATGGTGGACAATGAAACACTTACTGCAGCAGAGAGAGCTTTCTTCTTCTCTATTCGCTCATGTAGTTTACCTTTGCGAGAGGGGACAGAATTTTGGAGAGAACCTTACTATCCCAGTCGCTTCGCTCGTCAATTCGGTTATGATCAAACCGTACCTCAAGACTGCAAGGGCTTGTTACAACAAAAAATACTGTTATTTGATGGTCCTCTTAACGGGCCATGATATGGAAACAGTTGTTGAATAGCGTGTGTTGGCTCCCTCTTCATAATTCCAGGTTGTGATCGTGTAGTCCATACTTCATATAGCTGGATGCGATGGTGGGATCATCAATCGTACCTGGTTGCTAAATGCTTGCCGGTAGATTCTTCTATCTTTCTTCATCCACCCAGGCTGAAGGGCAGAAACTTAGAGAGCGGAATCGGGTATATTCCAGAGAAGAGCCACGCGTCTCATCCTGGAGAAATTTGCAGGAAGATATCACTGGAAGAACCCATTCGTGAAATCAAGCCCATCAATACTTTGGATGGTTGGTTTGCCGATGGAGATCTAAGAGAATTTGAAAAATCCCACCGGGACTCTTCAAATCAGGATGCGGATGATGCTGCAGGTACGTCTTCTCCAATCCTGCAGAGACTGTAGCGATTCAGGAAGGACCAGCTATTGGTACCTCAATATCTTCTCCGCAACCCTTTGGTCCTAGTCCATCTTCTCCGATGACTAGATCAAGAACGCGTTTACAATCATCATCCCCCATCCCTTCAGAAGGAACTCGTCCAGCCTCTGCTTCTCCTATAGTCCAAGAACTTGCACCGGAGAGCAGTAGACCCGTTTCTTATAAAGGGAAGCAAGTTATCGTTGAAGAAGTTGACGAAGAAATTTTGGGAGATGAAAGTTCAACTTCATCATCAAGTACAACCGAATCTTCGCAGGATGAAGATAGTGGAGATAGTGATAATGGCGAAGACAAAGATGATGACTTTGAAGAAGGAGAAGTTGATATTGGCGAAGAAGAGGAAACAGCTGCGAAAGAAGTTGAGATAGAATCTTCCCCTGCAACTGCTAAGACTCCTTCTAGCATTAATGTTCCTGCTAAATCTCCTGCAGCTGAGGAAGATGAAGAGGAACCTTTAGATTATGGAGAATATGGATATTCACCAGGTAAAGGAAAATTTCATATTATATATATATCTCAATTTATATTGTGACAACTATTATTTATTTAAAATCATTGCATCTCCCTTTTTTAGGTGCCCAAGTTGCAGAAATAGGTACTATCTCTTCAGCGAGCCCTCTGTAATATCTTCACCAAGAGCATCTGTAGTTCCGTTGGTAGTACAGAGAATAGTGGCTCGTGAAATTATATTTCCTACAGAAACTACTGACTTGCCAACTCCGGCTACTAGAGATTCCAGTACGGAAGCTAGAGCACCATCTTTCGCTGATATGGTGGGACTTGGTCCTTCCATAACTCAAAGAGCTTCTCCTTCTGTTAGTCGTGTTCCAGTGACAGGTATATATATGCATTGCTTACCTTCATTCAAGACTATATATATTTCATAATAATATATTGAATATTCTTCTTTTTTTTTTTTACTATAGGAACTTATCCCCGTAGTGGTGCGGCTAGTTCTGATTCTGTAACCACTACTTCTGAACTATCATCCTTTGTAAAGATTCCTGCTCACAAAATGCTCATGGTGAAACATTCTCTGTTAGCAATAATCCATATCTTCAGAAATCCTGATCAGTGGTCGGATTTGGATGTTGCTATAGAAATTTTGGAAAGCTCTGCTAAGATGGCCAGAATCAACATATCTCCTTGAGGATTCACTCCTCAAATTTCGTGATTAAAGTAATTTCTTTAGCATCGGTAGAGAATATTACAATTGCTCCGAGATTTTAGAGTGTAGAAGGCGATTGGCTTCATCACAAGAGCAATCTCTTCTGACAGACTTCATCAATTTCCAAACTTGAACAAGAGCATACAATTCTTCAGGATAAATTAAAGATTCATGTTGATGAAAGCAAGACTATTCAAGACCGCATTGCAATTTTAAAGGAAGAAATCTTGCAGCTGGAGAGGAAGAATCATGAGCAAGCTTTAAGCATTCAGGATATTGAAGAGAAAATACAAGTGAATGCTCAATCTATTGATGTTGAAAAATCTGCACAACTTCAAGGTAAAGAAATGATCGCTTCTTTGGAGGATAAGCTTGCTGGCGTTCCTGATCATGCGAGACTTATTTTTGAAGAAAAATCTAGACATGAACATGTAAGTCAAGCAATAATTGAATGGGAATTACAGAAGATCTTTGAATCATAAGGAAAGAAGTGATTGAAAGACAGTACTGAAGACAAGGATAGAAATGGAGATGCAGTAACAAAAGTGGCTTATGATGTAGTCAGCCACTTAAAGGGTATACCGGCTCGATTAAGCATTTATGATGCACTCAAATTATCAGAAGAATTTCGTCAAAGTTTGATTCAAGCATTTTTCTGATCATGATGTAAGAGAAACTTTACTGGCAGAAACGAAGAATGAAAAGAACAGTGAAAAGATGAATTGTCTACCAGTAATATCTTTCTCTGATGATGATTTAATTGGCGAAAAAGAACATAACAGGCCATTGATGATAGAAGGATACATTTGTGAGAAGAAGATAAAAAGGATTATGATAGATAATGGGTCCGCAGTAAATCTTTTGCCACTCTCAATGATTACTAAATTGGGTTTTTGTCGTTGGACTTGCCCTAGCGGGATGATGATGATACAAGGGTTCAATCAAGATGGACAACGCGCACTCGGTAAAATTACGGTAACATTAGAAGTGGGAGAATTAATCACTACTGTTGTATGTCACGTTATAAATGCTGTGACGACATATAACCTTCTCTTGGGAAGGCCATGGATACATCAGTACAATATTATACCTTCTACTCTACACGTTGCTTTCATGTCAAAGATGGGATGCAGTGTAAAGTAATGGCTGACGCAAAACCCTATACAGAAGCTGAGTCTTTCTTTGCGGATGCTAGTTATTATAAATGTTTCTCTCGAAGAAATGAGAAATGATGATGGGAAGAGAATGTAAAAGATGCCAGGATAAATAAAGTTAAAGAAGAAAAGCAGAATCTTCTGAGAATCTTCTGCAGAAGCAAGAAAGAAATTCTATTTTGTACCAAAGCACTGAGACAACCGGGACAAACCGCCGTTAACACTTTGTCATGTAACGAGCAATTTGAAAGTTTTCAAGTCCAATTACAGTGCCATTACCCAATATCGAAAGATGTAAGCCATTTTTGCTGCTGCTCAAGAACATTTCAAGTCAAAGCGGTGCTAAATATCCGAACCATAGAGTTTTCATTTGCATCGAAGTGAAGGATGAAAATATAAGCAATATATATCATGGAGAGTTAGCATCGCAAAATTTGAGGAAATACAGTGCAGCAAGCAAGAAAATCATGAGAAATATGGGTTTTGATTGTGACAAACCCACCGGCTTGAATCATGGGAAAGGAATTCAGATCCCTCTCGGGGTTAATCAGGAAAAGTGAAGAAAATTCCAAGGATTGGGAGCAGAATCAGCATAATAAATATAGTATAGCTAACATGACCTCGCACTACACCAGATACTAAGGTAATTGAATATCTGAAACCGCTCCAAGGCAAATAGAAGACGGGGGGCAACCGACGATAGATGGCCTGCGAGAAATAAATTTGGGAACAACAGAAGAGCCAAGGAACACATTCATCAGCGTTAGCCTTTCAGATCAGGAAGCTGAGAAATATGGTCAACTTCTCAAGGAAAATAAAGACGTTTTCGCCTGGACATATGAAGAAATGCCTGGACTGGAACCTTCCGTAGCAATGCATCGATTAAATATTTCTAAAGAAAAGAAACCAGTAAAGCAGGCACAGAGGCGATTTCACCCAGACCTAATTCCATTAATCGAAAAAGAAGTAAATAAACTAATAAAGGTTGGGTTCATCAGAGAAGTTAAATATCCCAAATGGATATCAAACATTGTTCCGGTGAAAAAGAAGAACGGACAGATTAGAGTATGTATTGACTTCAGAGATCTGAATGAGGCATGTCCAAAGGACGATTTCCCTCTCCCGATAACAGAATTACTAATTGATAGCACTACTCAATATGCTATCATGTCCTTTATGGACGGATATGCAGGCTATAATCAAATCAGGATGGCACCTGAAGATGAAGAGGCGACGGCCTTCAGAACGCCGCTTGGAATTTACTGTTATAAAGTTATGCCTTTCGGTCTCAAAAATGCTGGGGCAACATATCAAAGGGCAATGAAAAATATCTTTCAAGATATGATGCATAAACATGTCGAATGCTATGTTGATGACTTGGTAGTCAGATCCGGAGATCATCAAGAGCACCGCGAACATCTAGCATCAGTCTTCCGACGACTCAGAAAGAAGCAATTAAAGATGAATCCGGCTAAATGTGCATTTGGAGTGTCTTCTGGCAAATTCCTCGGCTTTGTGGTACAGCACGAGGAATCGAAATTGATCCAGAAAAAGTTAAAGCTATTCAAAATATGCCGCCACCAACGACGTTGAAGGAATTAAAAAGCTTACAAGGAAAATTGGCATACATTCGCCGCTTCATTTCGAACCTTGCAGGAAGGTGTCAGCCATTTTCTCGGTTAATGAAGAAAGATACAGAATTTGTATGGGATCAGGCTTGCCAGAATGCCTTCGATTCAATTAAAGAATTATTAAAACAGCCGCCGGTGTTAACAGCTCCAGTAAAAGGTAAGCCACTTATTTTATATACATCTGCCGCTACAAATTCTTTGGGTGCTTTGTTGGCACAGGTAAATAAATTTGAAAAAGAGATCGCTCTTTATTATCTAAGCCGAACACTGATGGGGGCAGAATCCAATTATTCTCCGATTGAAAAAGAATGTTTGGCATTGGTATTTGCTGTGCAAAAGTTGAGGCATTATTGTCTCTCCCATGATATAACTCTGATCTCAAGAGCAGATCCGATAAAATTCTTGATGACCAGGCCAATGTTATCGGGAAGACTAGCCAAGTGGATGCTATTGTTATCAGAATATACTATTTCGTATAACCTGCGAAAGCAGTAAAAGGACAAGCTATGGCAGACTTTCTCGCAGCACATCCTATAGCAGAAAATGAAGAAATCAATGATGAATTCCCAGATGAACAGGTTATGTTGGCTGAATCTCAGAATCTTTGGCAGATGTATTTTGATGGTGCTGCTCGAGTATCGGGAGCGGGGGGAGTGATATTCATTACACCTCAGGGCGATTTATTACCATACTCTTTCACATTGGGTATCGCGTGCACAAACAATGAAGCTGAATACAGAGCTCTTATCATCGGAATGGAAATAGCACAGCAAATGGAAGTAAAATCATTGCATATCTTCGGAGATTCTAAATTGATTATAAATCAATTAACAACAGAATTTGAGGTAAGGAAAGAAGAACTTTTGCCTTATTATCGGAAGGCACAACAGTTGCTTGAACAGTTCTATTATGTGGAAATTAAACACATACCGCGGTTGGAAAATGCAAAAGCAGATGCTTTAGCCAGTTTAGTAGCGGCTTTATCCTGTACAAATCGAAGTCCTCTTCAGGTAACTATAGAAGAAAGAAGATTCCTGCCATCTGCAGAAGTTATTGAAGAAACCGTTGAAATGTTGCCTATATCCTGTTTGGAGGTAACAATGGATGATTGGCGGCAGTCTTTTGTTGACTATCTCAAATATAATATCTTGCCAGAAGATAATGCACAAAGCAAGCCAGATTAAACAAAGCGATGAAGGAAAATTTGTCATATGCAAATGAAGTATTATATAGAAAATCTTATAATGGAATCTTTGTTAAGGTGCTTGGACAAACAAGAAGCAAACCAAAATCTTGCGAGAGGCACATTCGGGTGAATGTGGAGCACATCAAGTGGCCGAATTTATGCCATAAAGTGCATCGAATGGGTTATTATTGGCCTACTATGTTTAAAGATGCGATAGAATATGCAAAGCGATGTCATGAATGTCAAATACACGGAGATATAATACATGTTCCTCCGGAAGAATTACATCAGTCTGTTGCTTCTTGGCCTTTCTCAGCCTGGGGACTCGACGTTATTGGTCCCATAAATCCCCCTTCGTCTAAAGGAAAACAATATATTCTGGCAGCAACGGATTATTTCTCCAAATGGACCGAAGCAGTCGCCTTGCGTAATGTTAAAGAGAAAGACGTGGTCAATTTCATCCGTCATGCTATAATATACCGTCATGGTATTCCGAAGAAGATCATCACTGATAATGGCACCCCTTTTAAAAATAGGGGCATGGAAAAGTTATGTCAGAAGTTCGGCATCCAACATTCTTTTTCAACACCTTATTATCCTCCGGCCAATGGATTAGCAGAGGCGTTTAACAAAACAATTGTCAAGATAATGAAGAAAACGGTGACAGGCAATAAGCGCGATTGGGATGAAAAGTTACAAGAAGCGTTATGGGCCTACAGAACCACTCATCGTACAGCAACAGGGGCGACACCATATTCATTAATCTATGGTATGGAGGCAGTTATCCCAATTGAAATACAAGTGGCATCACTCAGAGTGGCAGTGCATCAGTCTATAACAGATGATGAAAATGCAAAAATAAGGCTGAAAGAATTAGACTTACTCGATGAGAAACGTCTTGCAGCTCAGCAGCGGTTGCAATCATATCAGGCCAGAACATCGGCTGCATTTGATAAACAGGTTAAATACCGTTCTTTCAAAAAAGGGGATATGGTGTTAATGTTGAAAAGACCTATAATGGTCACTCGCCGGACAGGGGGCAAGTTCGAGCCTAAATGGGACGGTCCATATGTGGTGAAAGAAGTATACTCCAATGGGGCATATAGAATCACAAATCAAGAAGGACAGGGTATCAGTGTACTTGTCAACGCCCGTTTCATCAAAAAATACTATCCCTAAAGATAGAGATGTGGATTTTGACCCAGAATATTATCGGCATAATGATTCTGTATCAAAAGGGGGCAAAGATGAATAAGATCATGTCTATATGCCAACAAAAGAAAAGAAGAAATTCACAAGCATATCAATTATCAAAGCAGCAAATCTGGAAAATATATATATGATCATCATCATCAAATAAGATTGACAAAGTTATATTGCCTTACAAGGCACAAATTCTTGAAGATAGATTGACAAAGTTATATTGCCTTACAAGGCACAAATTCTTGAAGATTCTCTTGAAGATATTATCTAAGCTGAGAATTATATTGCCTTACAAGGCATGGATCTTCTTGAAGATATTTCGGAAATATCTGCTATATTTGCAAATGATGATGATCATATATATATTATTGCCTTACAAGGCATGGATTTTCTTGAAGATATTATCAAAAGCAAGGATATATCAATATCAATCAAAGAGGCAGTATAGCCAAGCCAAAATCCTAAAAGAGCCAAATTGAGCAAAATCAAAAAGATCAAGCTCGAAAAAAAAAATGCTCTCAAAGGATCAAGCTCTAAAAGAGCCGGCCAACTATACGTAAGACCCATGAAGATCGCCATTCGGGCAGCGGCGAGGAGTCAGTGGCCCTAAAAAGCCCGCGAAGACCATCGTGCGCACCCATGCGGGTAGCTGACGAAGTCAAGGATTCAAAGCCTAAAAGGCCATAAATCCGCGAAGACTAGTCACCGTAATTCCCATGCCGTCGTATATAGCTTCGGCAAGGCCACCACGGAACGGATGAAAATGCCCTCCGTGAATGGGCTCGACCTTGCAGACGAAGAAAACGGGGGCGCGCGGTGCGAGCTTTATGCCAACCGTGCGTAAGACCCTCCAGGTCTAGGGTTTGATTTCGTAGTAACTCGTGAGGAAGGGCTTAAACCTACTCATTGATGGGTGGCGACCCTAGATTTGGTGCCCAAAGGTAGCCTTGCGAGCCCCTGCGAACTCTAGAGAGTTACCGTGGCCAACCCCCGCGCGTAAATCCAACAGTTCACCGTCCAGAGTGGCGTCAATGGGCCCTCTCGATGGACCGTGACCGTGAGCTCAAGGCGTGAGAAGCCCAAAAGCGAACTCTAGAGAGTTACAAGTGGCCATCACATAAGACCCATAAATGCTCCACTACTTATGAGCTTAAACTGTGTGTGTGCGCACGCTCCACTACTCATGAGCATAAACTGCGTGTGGCTAATTGAATTGAAACTTAGTACCGCCAATTTAAATACTCACCTAGAAAATCCCGTACTAACAAAGCATAAAAGGTTTAGAAAAAAAAAAAAAAAAAAATATATAATGAAATTATTATATAAAAATAAATATAAACTTGATAATATTAATAAAATATAAATAAATATAAATATTATCATATAAATATAATTTGATAATATTAGTGTAAGTATCATCAATATGCAAGATAGAAAATACCATCATAAAACATCCAAAAAAAAAATACTATCATAAGATATATGATGAATTACATCCAAGAAACACGAAAGCAAATATCACATGTTTAAAATTACATGATTCAAAGATCCTCTGTAATTCCCATTGCTTCTGAATATCTGAGCAAATCTTCTTTCAATTGCGCCTGAGCTGCATCATGTCTAGATTTTTCTTCAAAAATAAGTCTCGCATGATCAGGAACGCCAGCAAGCTTATTCTCCAAAGAAGCAATCATTTCTTTACCTTGAAGTTGTGCGGATTTTTCGACATCAATAGATTGAGCATTCACCCGTATCTTCTCTTCAACATCCTGAATGATTAAAATCTGTTCATGATTCTTCCTCTCCAGCTGCAAGATTTCTTCCTTTAAAATTGCAATGCGGTCTTGAATAGTCTTGCTTTCATCAACATGAATCTTTAATTTATCCTGAAGAATTATATGCTCTTGTTCAAGTTTAGAAATTGATGAAGCTGTCAGAAGAGCTTGTTCTTGTGATGAAGCCAACTGCCTTCTACACTCTAAAATCTCAGGAGCAATTGTAACATTCTCTACCGACGCCAAAGAAATTACGGAATCACGAAATTTGAGGAGTGAATCCCGCAAAGGAGATATGTTAATTCTGGCCATCTTAGCAGAGCTTTCCAAAATTTCTATAGCAACATCCAAATCTAACCATTGATCAGGATTTCTGAAGATATGGATTATTGCTAACAGAGAATGTTTCACCATAAGCATTTTGTGAGCAGGAATATTTGCAAAGGATGATAGTTCAGAAGTAGTGGTTACAGAATCAGAACTAGCCGCACCACTGCAGGGATAAGTTCCTATAGTAAAAGAAGAAGAATATTCAATATATTATTATGAAATATATATAGTCTTGAGTGACGATAAGCGCAAGGTATATATATACACACCTTTGGAACACGACTAACAGAAGGAGAAGCTCTTTGAGCTATGGAAGGACCAAGTCCCACCATATCAGCGAAAGATGGTGCTCTAGCTTCCGTACTAGAATCTCTGGTAGCTGGAGTTGGCAAGTCAGTAGTTTCTGTAGAAAATATGATTTCACGAGCCACTACTCTCTGTACTACCAATGGAACTACAGATGCTCTTGGTGAAGATATCACAAGAGGGCTCGCTGAAGAGATAGTACCTACTTCTGCAACTTGGGCACCTAAAAAAGGGAGATGCAATGGTTTTAAATAAATAATAAGTTGTTATAATATAAATTGAGATATATATGTGAAATTTTCCTTTACCTGGTGAATATCCATATTCTCCATAATCTAAAGGCTCCTCTTCATCTTCCTCAGCACGGGAGATTTAGCAGAACATTAATGCTAGAAGGAGTCTTAGCAAAGTTGGGGAAGATTCTATCTCAACTTCTTTCGCAGCTATTTCCTCTTCTTCGCCAACATCAACTTCACCCTCTTCAAAGTCATCATCTTTATCTTCACCATTATCACTATCTCCGCTATCTTCATCTTGCGAAGATTCAGTTGTACTTGATGATGAAGTTGAACTTTCATCTTCCAAAATTTCTTCGTCAACTTCTTCAACAATAACCTGCTTTCCTTTATAAGAAACGGGTTGGCTGCTCTCCGGTGCAGACTCTTGGACTATAGGGAAGAAAGAGGCTGGTCGAGTTCCTTCTGGAGGGATAGGTGATGATGATTGCAAACGTGTTCTTGATCTAGTCATCGGAGAAGATGGACTAGGACCAAGGGGTTGTAGAGGAGATATCGAAGTACCAATAGCTGGTCCTTCTTGAACCGCTGCAGTCTCTGCAGGAATTGGAGAAGATGTACCTTCAGCATTATCTGCAGCCTGGTTTGAAGAATCCCGACGAGATTTCTCAAATTCTCTCAGATCTCCGTAGGCAAACCAGCCATCCAAAGTGTTAATGGGCTTGATTTCACGGATGGGATCTTCCAATGATATTTTTCTGCAAATCTCTCCAGGATGAGATGCATGGCTCTTCTCGGAATATAGCCAATTCCGCTCTCTAAATTTCTGCCCTTCAGCCTGGGTGGATGAAGAAAGATAGAAGAATCTCTTGTGCAAGCATTTGTTAACCAGGTATGATTGGTGATCCCACCATCGCATCCACTATATGATGTACGGACTATGCGATCACAACTGGAATTATGAAGAAGGAGCCAACGCAGCCTATTCAAGCAATTGTTTCCATATCATGGCCCAGTTAAGAGGACCAGTTCCATAACAAGCGCATTTTTTCGGTAACCAACCCCGCGAGTCTTGTGGCACAGTTTGATCATACCAAATTGACGAGCAAAACGACTGGGGTAGTAAGGTTCTCTCCAGAATTCTGTCCCTTCCCGCAGAGGTAAACTGCATGAGCGAATAGAAAAGAAGAAAGCTCTCTCTGCTGCAGTAAGAGTTTCGTCGTCCACCATGTCTGTGTCTGCAGGATAGCGATAAAGGTGGAACTGAAAGAAGTTTATCTGATCATCATCCCGAATCTTATTTGCAACCCACTCATATGCTCTTCTAGCCATTGCTCTTTGTTGAAAGAACCAGAGTGGAAGATGAGAAGGATGAGAATATGCTTGCTCTGAAACCTCAAAAGTCCAAGGGAAGTAGACTCCAAGCCATCCTGTAAAATAATGCCAAGAAGTATGCGCCGATGAAGTTCCAAGAATTGGGTCTTTTATATGAGTAGCTATTTCTCCAAGGGCCCGGTAGATAGAACATAATACTGGAGGAGCAAGTGAGTATTTATGTCCCTCCGCTAAGGCACCGGCCACAACAAAGACGCTTGGACGAAAGCATCCGCCCATTTAGAGCTGGGCAATACGACCAAGCTTAGCCAGTAGGCCAAGAATTGCAAGCTCTCCAAAAGAGCTATATTCGGCTTTCTCTCCTATCGCATTCGAAGCTTTGTTAGTTCTTTGGATTGACATGATGCGAAACCTTCAAAGGAAATAAAGATAAGGAGGTTAATATGCAGGAATGACTAAGAGAAGAATATACAGAAAGGAAGATCGATTATCAGATTGATAAATACCTGAGACCCCTAGAAAAATGGGCCAGCCATTGAAGAGGGGGAATTTTGTGGAAGTTGGGAAATTTGCCCATCTCTTTGAATAGTTCTATGGTAGTCTCGGAGATGGAAGGCTTGCGGTCCGGAGAAGATACGAAGGCTAATTCTCTGTTGGTAGGAATGAATTCATCATAGAATTTGCCTGTTATTGTGAGACCAGCTATGCGATGAAGGTCCCAAAGAGATATGCTCATTTCGCCGTAAGGAAGATGGAAGGAGTTGGTTGTAGGCGACCAATATTCAAGGAAGCCTTTCAGAACATTGGGTTCCCGATAGAAGTATTTTGAAGTTACTTCTATTGCATCATATAGGCCTATCTTTGCAAGAGTACTTGTGTGTTTCAGCAAAATAGCCTCCGCCCATTCAGAGTAATAGCGACGAGCAATTAGCAGGCCTCTGATGCGGAATTCTGCCTGGCCCCAGAGTTGATCTCTATCTCTGAAACGTTGTCGCACTGTCTCATAAAAATGAGAAGGGAAGAGATCATGAGGACTATGGAAAGGAGTTAAGAATGTCATAGGATGAACTTCTCCGATTCTCTGTCGCGGCTTCTTAGTTTGAATAATTCCTTCAAGAATCCGAGGCTCTCTTGCGGCCCATGATTCAGTATACATCAATCTCTCGCCATGGATACAATCTTTGGATTCACAGTCTAGCATAGACTGATGGCGATATACTTTAATGGGAATGATTGTCATGCCTTTTGCATGAGGGTTGTCAAATTTCATGATACCTTCAACAACTCGCACCGAATCCCACGAGTTCTGAAGCCGTTTTTTTCTTGTGTTCCTTGATCTTTTCGCAAATTCTTTCGCCTTATTGCGGCGAGTCTTCTTCGGGCGGGAAGCAGGAGGAGTATCTTCACGAGGGCGGTCTCCCACTATCAGTACGAATGTGGGCTGTGGTTTTGAGCCATTCATCCCAGTCGTATTCTCTCCCATGTTTTGGAGGACATTTAATATCTCCCAAGGAGATGGATCTATGAATGGGAGAGGGTAAAGATTTAATGCGATCAGAAAAGTCAAAAGTGGGGAGAACAGGTTCTTTGAAATAATTTGGATTTCTAGAAGTTGTCTTCGTTCTTTTAAGAGGTGGTTTGGTCGAAGGAGGTGAACTAGAAGGAGACACAAGAGGCAAATTTGTTTGTTTAATACGAGCCATGAGATAGAAGAAAGAAGAAGAAAGAAAGAGAAGAAGAAAGAAGAAAATGGCTAAGTGTTGGAAAAAGTTTGAAATTTTTCTAAGTACAGAGTACTTTGCGCGAGGTCGCTCAAAGTATATGGTTTGCGCGGGAAAGCTCTAAGTTTAGAAGACGTCGCGCAAAGTGAAACAGTTTGCGTGGGGTCGCGAAAGTGGAAGTTTGCGCGGAATAAAATCGCCGGAGCAGAGTTCTGGCAGAAAAACAATTCGTGAAAATGACTAAGTCGTTGGACTATTTATAGCCGTTATGGCCGAGTACGGCACTCGACCGGAGCTTTGCGCGGGGTCGCACAAACCCTGAAGAAAAAGAATGGTTTGATCCTTTTCTTTGATTTTCTGAACAAACAAAGAACGGATCAAGGGGGCATCTGTTGAGGCATAAAATAAGCAAGGAAGTGAAAAACGACAAAGATCAAGAAATCACTTTGAAGATGAAGAAAACAGCTTCAAGACCACTTTACGCGGGGTCGCGCAAAGTGAAATAGTTACACAAGACCGCGTAAAGTGAAATGATTGTGCGGGAGAACATGAGAAACAGTTTGCGAGGATGAAGGGTTTGCGCGACACCGAAGCAAAGTATATCGTTTGCGCGTGTCCGCGCAAAGTCTAACATCATGGTGAAATAAAATGGTTGGATGATATTTTGTCCCACATCGACCAGATCTGAGATTTCTGTTGATGAAAATGTCTATAAATACCCCATTCCTTCTCTAAAAGGGGGTTCGAAGATTTCAGAAGTGAAGAAAAGACGAAAGAGAAGAAGGTGTGCAGAGTATTGGACTCCGCACTTATGCGCGACGCGCAAGCAAAGGAGTATTGGACTCTGGAAGTTTGCGCCGGCCGCAAGCAAAGCAGAGTGCTCACATAGTTTGCGCGGACCCGCAAGAATATATCGTTTATGCGGACCGCGCAAACCTATTTGCAGCGTTTTTAACACAAGAATGGGTTGAAATCATTTGTCGGAATGATTGGAGTCCTCAAAGCTTCAAGTTCTTCTTGATCAAGAGAAAGGAAGAATCATCGACGAAGAGTCGTATTCCTCCTAAGTTTCAGGAGATGACCAAAATAGCATCGAAATCTCTTCGGAATCTTCGTTCTCTTGAAGACTATTGATCAACTTGTCTATTCCTCCTAAGTCATTGGAGATGATTGAGATCATTGCCGTTATGCTGCCGAAAATTATATTTAGCTATAATAATTGACATTTGTAATAAGTTCTTTGTAAGCTATCTTAGAATCAAGGGATACCAGAGGATGTAAATGAATTCAGAATCAATAAAATATGACAGTTGTCTTTATAACTATTTCATTGTTATGTATGAATAAGATTATTTTCCCAAATCAAATACATTTGTTTCCTTGTCAAAACATGCAAGAAGACCATAACATTTGCAGCCCCACTGATGATAGAAGAGTGGAATATGGTGGAATTCGTACGAGACTTCGAATAGAAGCTAACAATGGAAGAGCCATTCGAGAGCGTCGCACACTTCCACATGCAACCACTTGTCGATGACCGAATCATTACAGCTTAGAAAGAAGATGAACTGTTGGTGAAGATGAGAGAGCATACGAGCGACAGTGAAGAATCCGAATGGAGGATTGGCTTAGAGAGATGCTTGAGATATCATGGCCGCCTATGCGTCCTGAATCTCCATGACTTGAGGAGAGAAATTTTAGAGGCCGCGCACAATTCAAAGATGGCGATGCATCCGGGAAGTATAAAGATGTATCGAGACATAAGTGTTCATACTGGTGGGACAACATGAAGGCCCAGATAGCAGATTTTGTATCCCATTATCTCACGTGCCAGCAGGTCAAGGGTGAGCATCGCCGACCCCCTGGTTTGCTACAGCTCATGCCCATAGCCGAGTAGAAGTGGGATTTCATATCTATGGATTTCATTTATGGGTTACCGAAGATGAGAAAAGGGCATGACTCCATTTGGGTGATTGTGGACCAATAGACGAAATCAGCTCATTTCATCCCGATTAGATTTTCTAATTCGGCAGATGATCTAGCCAAGCTGTACATCAAGGAGATAGTACGACTGCATGGAGTTCCTATGGAAATTGTTTCGAACCGAGACACGCATTCACATCTATTTTCTTGACTCGAATCCAAGAAGCAATGGGAGTGAAACTGAAGTTCAGTACTGCGTTCCACCCACAGACAGACGGGTAGACGGAATGGGTAAATCAGATACTTGAGGACATGCTACGAGCGTGTGTGCTTGATTTTAAGGACAGTTGGGATGACTGTCTCCCCTATGCCGAGTTTACGTATAACAACAACTTCCAAGCAAACATTGGCATGGCTCTTTACGAAGCCTTGTAGGGATGCCCATGTCGAGCTCCACATTGTTGGGCAGAAGTTGGCGAGAAGAGTTTGGTTGGCCCAGATTTGGTACAGGCAACCTCAGAGAAGATTGATATTATCAGGCGTCAGCTTCTTGCAGCCTAGAGTAGACAGACAAGTTATGCTGATACAAGACGGCGGCAGCTGGAATTTGAAGTTGGGGACCATGTATTCCTTAAGGTTTCTCCAATGAAGGGAGTACTTTGTCTTGGCAAGAAAGGGAAACTCACGTTGAGATTCATTAGCCCATTCTAAATTCTAAACTGAGTGGGTGTGGTGGCATACCGTCTCGCCTTGCCCACACACTTGCAGGCGTGTACAACGTATTTCACGTATCGATGTTGAAGAAATATGTTCCTAACCCTACCCATATTATCAAATGGGAGCAAGTGCAGTTAAGTGGAGATGCTACCTATGTGTTGCGACCAACACGTGTTCTAGATAAGAAGGAACAAGTGCTACACAACAAAGTGATCCTGCTCGTGAAAGTGTTATGGACACACCACACTGAAGAAGAGGTTACTTGGGAAACGGAAGCCGAAGTCCGTAAGAACTACCTTCATATCCTCGAGGAGTACGAAAATGTACAAATTTTGGGAGATGAAATTTTTCTTTAAGGGGCATAGATTGTAACGCCTCGAAAAAATCCGTACAAAGACTCGAGTACCACCTCAGGCAGAAATACCTAAGGACCATATCTTGTCATAATTTAGGCGAAAATTGGTTAAGTGCTAAACTAAATAATCGGTGGATTTAGCACGAACCACCATTTCCAAAAATGAGAAGACTTAAAACCATTAATACCGCTGATTCAACACTACATAAAGACCTAGGAAAAATCCTAAGAGTCTGTTGCTCTTGGGAGTGCATTGAAACCCCGTATCGGACCTGGACCGCACATCGAAAGTCTGTTGAGGCATAAAATAAGCAAGGAAGTGAAAAACGACAAAGATCAAGAAATCACTTTGAAGATGAAAGAAAAAACAGCTTCAAGACCACTTTGTGCGGGGTCGCGCAAAGTGAAATAGTTACACAAGACTGCGCAAAGTGAAATGATTGCGCGGAGAACATGAAGACAGTTTGCGCAAGATGAAGGGTTTGCGCGAGACCGCGCAAAGTATATTGTTTTGCAAAGTATATTGTTTGCGCGTGTTCGCGCAAAGTCTATAATGATGAAATAAAAATGGATGGATGATATTTTTATCCCACATCGACCAGATCTAAGATTTCCACTGGTGAAAATGTCTATAAATACCCCATTCCTTCTCTAAAAAGGGGTTGGAAGATTTTAGAAGTGAAGCAAAGACGAAAGAGAAGACAGAAGGTGCGGAGTATTGGACTCCTGCACTTTGCGCGACCGCGCGCAAAGGAGTATTAGACTCCTGGAAGTTTGCGCCGGTCAGCGTAAAGCAACAGAAGGCTTTCATAGTTTGCGCGGACCCGCGCAAAGCATATAGTTTGCATGGACCCGCGCAAACCTATTGCTTAGCGGATTTTTAAACAAAGAATGAGTTGAAATCTTTGTCGGAATGATTGGAGTCCTCAAAGCTTCAAGTTCTTCTTGATCAAGAGAAAGGAAGAATCATCGACGAAGAGACGTATTCCTCCTAAGTTTCAGGAGATGACCAAAATAGTATCTTGAAATGCTTGGAATCTTCGTTCTCTTGAAACTGTTGATCGACTTGTTTATTTCCTCCTAAGTCATTGGAGATGATTGAGATCATTGCCGTTATGCTGCCGAAAATTATATTTAGCTATAATAATTGACATTTGTAATAAGTTCTTTGTAAACTATCTTAGAATCAAGGGATATCAGAGGATGTAAATGAATTCAGAATTAGTAAATATGATGGTTGTCTTTATAACTATTTCATTGTTATGTTTGAATAAGATTATTTTCCCAAATCAAATACATTTGTTTCCTTGTCGAAACAAAATGGCGACTCTGTTGGGGGACAATTGTCTTATTTAACATTAACATTGGAAAAGTTGTAAGATTCTCGTCATTATTTTTAGCGTCTATTAGACGCCAAAATGGCGACTCTCAGTGGGAACATCCTCCCTTCATCTCCAAGATAGTTTACTTAGTCTTTTATGTACTAATTTCAGGTATGTTTTATTATTGAAGGTACCTAAATTCAATCACACAATACTACTAATGGCTAATATTGCGAGAAAAGTGAACTTCCGATTCATCGCTACCGGGTTCGTAATTGAATATGTGCCAAGCCGAACTCCTGAGCATACGGAAGCAAGCACTACAAGCAGGCGCAAATTGACTCAAGTAACAGTAGGAGTCATTTCCGTTTCACCTCCACCACAAGAAAGTGATGATAACTGGACTTTGGTCTTGTCTAGAAAGACGAAAGCAAAAACCTTAAAAAACCGCAAAGCGAAATTGTTTGCACCAAGAGCTGAGGGACCAATCACACGGAGCATAGCAAGAAGAAAACCCGAGCTCGCTCCTCCGGTGATTTATCCTGAACAAACTGCTACGCAGTTCTCATCACAAGATTTTTCAGCTTTGGTCGCCCGAAGACCAAATGGAAGAAGTAAAGGCAAAGCACTGATGATAGGATCCCGATGCCTACTTCACCTCAAACAAGCTCGCCTATAGCTGTATCACCTCAATCGATTAAAAGCACGGAAGTACACAAGAATCAAACAAGACTCCAATTCTCCCCTCTTTATAAGCCCTGTTACGTCAACATACTCTCGTTTTACTCCAATAATAGCTTCGACGAACAATCAAGAGGCCGCGGTATACATGGCAGAGACAGATCAAGGAAATAGACCAACTACTGAAGAACGTGTTGATCAAATGGCGGAGGCACAAAGAGTGCTAATGGATGAATGCCGGAATCTCAGAGAAGCTCTGACAACTCTGGCACATAATGTAGCCCAAATAGTGGCTCCACCCATGATGGGAGCAACAAATGGACAAGAGAACCAACCGAAGGTTCCCGTCCGCAGGGGATAGGATCCCGAGGGTCCGTTCCGGTGACAAGAGCTATAACACAAGATGACGTAAGACAAGTCGTCGAAGAAGCGGTCAGAATAGAAAGGGAGCGCGCAAATACTGGTCGTTTCAGATACCGAACACCCTACCCAAGAGAGGTAGAGGATGTTCCATTCCCAGCCAATTTTAAGCATCCAGATTTTCAGAAATTTAATGGGGAAGGATCACCAGAGGAACACCTGATGCATTTCATCACCAGCATGGGGAATTTTTCCACGATACCTCAATATTGCTTACGCTTATTTGGGTCATCGTTGACAAGCAAAGCTTTCAGGTGGTATTCAAATTTGGCACCAGGGTCCATACGAACATGGGAAGAAATGCAAGATGCTTTCATGTCAAACTTCTTTTCGTCAGAGCGCGATGTTAGCATCACAGAATTAGCTTCAGTACGGCAGCGAGAAGGAGAACCAGTCGAAAAATTCATAGACAGATGGAAGACACTGGGGGCATCATGCGCATTGATTCTTGGGAAGAAAAGGAATAAGTCAAAATGTGTCGAACTCTATGGAAACGGAATCGCGTTTGGACTCACCACCCGATATCGGAACCTTTCGTGATTTGGCTACCAAAGCCCATGCATTGGACCGATGACTCGCAAGATGCCGCATTTCATCATGAAAATGTCGAAGAATACTGGGGGACAACTGTCAACACCATCGATCGGGATAAGAAGAATCAAGATGCAAAAGGTTCAAGAGATAAAAGGCCAGAAGGAAAAGAAGGCTGGAATCAATCAAGAGATAGATACGGTGGAAAAAAGCTCAGAATGCTCGATTCATATGAAGGATTTGAGTTTGATAAAGAAGATGTGGTACCTATGATGTAACAATTGTTAAAAGCAGGTACCTTGGAATTACCAGAACCAAAGCGCCCTGAAGATGTGACGAGGACTCGAGAAAGAAACTTTTGCCGTTATCATCGCCTAGTGGGGCATCCGAAATGAGAGAAAATTGTTATACGTTAAAATGCATTATACAAACGAATGATAAATAGAGGTGACATAATAAACAAGGAAGCAAAGAAAATAATGCAAGGGCAACTGATAAATGTATTGTCAATACAAGAAAACACGCGGGGGATGAAAAAGGAAAGGTCAACAAGAAATGCAACAATGATTACGTTGCGATCAGGGAAGCAAATAACAAGTCCGGTAAAGCAAAAAGTAGGAATCATAAGGAAAGAAGTGATTGAAAGACAGAATATTGAAGACAAGAATAGAAATGGAGATCTGAGTGACAAAAGTGGCTTATGATGTAGTTAGCCACTTAAAGGGTATACCGGCTCGATTAAGTATTTATGATGCACTCAAATTATCAGAAGAATTTCGTCAAAGTTTGATTCAAGCATTGTCTGATCATGATGTAAGAGAAACTTTACTGGCAGAAATGAAGAATGAAAGGAACAGTGAAAAGATGAATTGTCTACCAGTAATATCTTTCTCTGATGATGATTTAATTGGCGAAAAGGAACATAACAGGCCATTGATGATAGAAGGATACATTTGTGAAAAGAAGATAAAAAGGATTATGATAGATAATGGGTCTGCAGTAAATCTTTTGCCACTCTCAATGATTACTAAGTTGGCAGAACTAGCCAAGTGGATGCTATTGTTATCAGAATTACTATTTCGTATAAGCCTGCGAAAGCAGTAAAAGGACAAGCTATGGCAGACTTTCTCGCAGCACATCCTATAGCAGAAAATGAAGAAATCAATGATGAATTCCCAGATGAACAGGTTATGTTGGCTGAATCTCAGAATCTTTGGCAGATGTATTTTGATGGTGCTGCTCGAGTATCGGGAGCGGGGGCAGGAGTGATATTCATTACACCTCAGGGCGATTTATTACCATATTCTTTCACATTGGGTATCGCCTGCACAAACAATGAAGCTGAATACAGAGCTCTTATCATCGGAATGGAAATAGCACAGCAAATGGAAGTAAAATCATTGCATATCTTTGGAGATTCCAAATTGATTGTAAATCAATTAACAACAGAATTTGAAGTAAGGAAAGAGGAACTTTTGCCTTATTATCGGAAGGCGCAACAGTTGCTTGAACAGTTCTATTATGTGGAAATTAAACACATACCGCGGTCGGAGAATGCAAAAGCAGATGCTTTAGCTAGTTTAGCAGCGGCTTTATCCTGCATAAACCGAAGTCCTCTTCAGGTAACTATAGAAGAAAGAAGATTCCTGCCATCTGTAGAAGTTATTGAAGAAACCGTTGAAATGTTGCCTATATCTTGTTTGGAGGTAACAATGAATGATTGGCGTCAGCCTTTTGTTGACTATCTTAAATATAATATCTTGCCAGAAGATAATGCACATAGACAGCAGATTAAGCAGCGATCAGGAAAATTTGTCATATGCAGCGAAGTATTATATAGAAAATCTTATAACGGAATGCTGTAAGGTGCTTGGACAAGCAAGAAGCAAACCAAATGCTGCGAGAGGTACATTCGGGTGAATGTGGAGCACATCAAGCTGGCTGGAATTTATGCCATAGAGTGCATCGAATGGGTTATTATTGGCCTACTATGTTTAAAGATGCGATAGAATATGCAAAGCGATGTCATGAATGTCAAATACACGGAGATATAATACATGTTCCTCCGGAAGAATTACATCAGTCTGTTGCTTCTTGGCCTTTCTCAGCTTGGGGACTCGACGTAATTGGTCCCATAAATCCCCCTTCGTCTAAAGGAAAACAAGATATATTCAGCGAAGAATGATTATTTCTCCAAATGGACCGAAGCAGTCGCCTTGCGTAATGTTAAAGAGAAAGACGTGGTCAATTTCATCCGTCATGCTATAATATACCGTCATGGTATTCCGAAGAAGATCATCACTGATAATGGCACCCCTTTTAAAAATAGAGGTATGGAAAAGTTATGTCAGAAGTTTGGCATCCAACATTCTTTTTCAACACCTTATTATCCTCCAGCCAATGGATTAGCAGAGGCATTTAACAAAACGATTGTCAAGATAATGAAAAAAACGGTGACAGGCAATAAACGCGATTGGGATGAAAAGTTACAAGAAGCGTTATGGGCCTACAGAACCACCCATCGTACAGCAACAGGGGCGACACCATATTCATTAATCTATGGAATGGAGGCAGTTATCCCAATTGAAATACAAGTGGCATCACTCAGGGTGGCAGTCCATCAGTCTATAACAGATGATGAAAATGCAAAAATAAGGCTGAAAGAATTAGACTTACTCGATGAGAAACGTCTTGCAGCTCAGCAACGGTTGCAATCATATCAGGCCAGAACATCGGCTGCATTTGATAAACAGGTTAAATACCGTTCTTTCAAAAAAGGGGATATGGTGTTAATGTTGAAAAGACCTATAATGGTCACTCGCCGGACAGGGGGCAAGTTCGAGCCTAAATGGGACGGTCCATATGTGGTGAAAGAAGTATACTCCAATGGGGCATATAGAATCACAAATCAAGAAGGACAGGGTATCAGTGTACTTGTCAACGCCCGTTTCATCAAAAAATACTATCCCTAAAGATAGAGATGTGGATTTTGACCCAGAATATTATCGGCATAATGATTCTGTATCAAAAGGGGGCAAAGATGAATAAGATCATGTCTATATGCCAACAAAAGAAGCTGTAAAGAAGAAATTCACAAGCATATCAATTATCAAAGCAGCAAATCTGGAAAATATATATATATGATCATCATCATCAAATAAGATTGAAAAAGTTATATTGCCTTACAAGGCATAAATTCTTGAAGATTCTCTTAAATAAGATTGACAAAGTTATATTGCCTTACAAGGCACAAATTCTTGAAGATTCTCTTGAAGATATTATCTAAGCTGAGAATTATATTGCCTTACAAGGCATGGATCTTCTTGAAGATATTTCGGAAATATCTACTATATTTGCAAATGATGATGATCATATATATATTATTGCCTTACAAGGCATGGATTTTCTTGAAGATATTATCAAAAGCAAGGATATATCAATATCAATCAAAGAGGCAGTATAGCCAAGCCAAAATCCTAAAAGAGCCAAAATTGAGCAAAATCAAAAAGATCAAGCTCGGGAAAAAAAATGCTCTCAAAGGATCAAGCTCAAAAAAGAGCCGGCCAACTATATGTAAGACCCATGAAGATCGCCATTCGGGCGGCGAGGAGTCAGTGGCCCTAAAAAGCCCGCGAAGACCATCGTGCGCACCCATGCGGGTAGCTGATGAAGTCAAGGATTCAAAGCCTAAAAGGCCATAAATCCGCGAAGACTAGTCACCGTAATTCCCATGCCGTCTGTATAGCTTCCAGCAGCGCCACGGGGAACGGATGAAAATGCTCTCTGTGAATGGGCTCGACCTTGCGACGAAGAAAACAGGGGCCGCAGTGCGAGCTTTATGCCAACCGTGCGTAAGACCCTCCAGGTCTAGGGTTTGATTTCAGTAGTAACTCGTGAGGAAGGGCTTAAACCTACTCATTGATGGACTGGCGACCCTAGATTTGGTGCCCAAAGGTAGCCTTGCGAGCCTTGCGAACTCTAGAGAGTTACCGTGGCCAACCCTGCGCGTAAATCCAACAGTTCACCGTCCGGTAGCGTCAATGGGCCCCTCTGATGGATCGTGACCGTGAGCTCAAGGCAGTGAGAAGCCCAAAAGCGAACTCTAGAGAGTTACAGTGGCCATCACATAAGACCCATAAATGCTCCACTACTCATGAGCTTAAACTGTGTGTGTGCGCACGCTCCACTACTCATGAGCATAAACTGCGTGTGGCTAATTGGATTGAAACTTAGTACCGCCAATTTAAATACTCACCTAGAGAATTCCGTACTAACAAAGCATAAAAGGTTTAGAAATTGTAAAAAAAAAATGTAATGAAATTATTATATAAAGAATAAATAAAACTTGATAATATTAATAAAAAATATAAATATAATAAAATTATCATATAAATATAATTTGATAATATTAGTATAAGTATCATCAATATGTAAGATAAAAAAAAATACCATCATAAAACATCCCAAAATACTATCATGAGATATATGATAAATTACATCTAAGAATACGAAAGCAAATATCACATGTTTAAAATTACATGATTCAAAGATCCTCTGTAATTCCCATTGCTTCTGAATATATGAGCAAATCTTCTTTCAATTGCGCCTGAGCTGCATCATGTCTAGATTTTTCTTCAAAAATAAGTCTCGCATGATCAGGAACGCCAGCAAGCTTATTCTCCAAAGAAGCGATCATTTCTTTACCTTGAAGTTGTGTGGATTTTTCAACATCAATAGATTGAGCATTCACTGTATCTTCTCTTCAATATCTGAATGCTTAAAACACTGTTCATGATTCTTCCTCTCCGGTGCAAGATTTCTTCCTTTAAAATTGCAATGCGGTCTTGAATAGTCTTGCTTTCATCAACATGAATCTTTAATTGATCCTGAAGAATTATATGCTCTTGTTCAAGTTTAGAAATTGATGAAGCTGTCAGAAGAACTTGTTCTTGTGATGAAGCCAACTGCCTTCTACACTCTAAAATCTCAGGAGCAATTGTAACATTCTCTACTGACGCCAAAGAAATTACGGAATCACGAAATTTGAGGAGTGAATCCCGCAAAGGAGATATGTTGATTCTGGCCATCTTAGCAGAACTTTCCAAAATTTCTATAGCAACATCCAAGTCCAACCATTGATCAGGGTTTCTGAAGATATGGATTATTGCTAACAGAGAATGTTTCACCATAAGCATTTTGTGAGCAGGAATATTTGCAAAGGATGATAGTTCAGAAGTAGTGGTTACAGAATCAGAACTAGCCGCACCGCTACGGGGATAAGTTCCTATAGTAAAAGAAGAAGGATATTCAATATATTATTATGAAATATATATAGTCTTGAGTGATGATAAGCAGTGCATATATATACCTGTCACTGGAACACGACTAACAGAAGGAGAAGCTCTTTGAGCTATGGAAGGACCAAGTCCCACCATATCAGCGAAAGATGGTGCTCTAGCTTCCGTACTAGAATCTCTGGTAGCCGGAGTTGGCAAGTCAGTAGTTTCTGTAGAAAATATGATTTCACGAGCCACTACTCTCTGTACTACCAATGGAACTACAGGTGCTCTTGGTGAAGATACCACGAGAGGGCTCGCTGAAGAGATGGCACCTACTTCTGCAACTTGGGCACCTAAAAAGGGAGATGCAATGATTTTAAATAAATAATAGTTGTTATAATATAAATCAAGATATGTATATGAAAATTTTCTTTTACCTGGTGAATACCCATATTCTCCATAATCTAAAGGCTCCTCTTCATCTTCCTCAGCTGCAGGAGATTTAGCAGGAACATTAATGCTAGAAGGAGTCTTAGCGATTTGAGGGAAGATTCTATCTCAACTTCTTTCGCAGCTGTTTCCTCTTCTTCGCCAATATCAACTTCACCTTCTTCAAAGTCATCATCTTTATCTTCACCATTATCACTATCTCCGCTATCTTCACCTCGAGAAGATTCAGTTGCACTTGATGATGAAGTTGAACTTTCATCTCCCAAAATTTCTTCGTCAACTTCTTCAACGATAACTTGCTTCCCTTTATAAGAAACAGGTTGGCTGCTCTCCGGTGCAAGCTCTTGGACTATAGGAGAAGCAGAGGCTGGTCGAGTTCCTTCTGGAGGGATAGGGGATGATGATTGCAAACGCGTTCTTGATCTAGTCATCGAAGAAGATGGACTAGGATCAAGGGGCTGTGGAGGAGATGTGGAAGTACCAATAGCCGGTCCTTCTTAAACCACTGCAGTCTCTGCAGGAATTGGAGAAGATGTACCTTCAGCATTATCTGCAGCCTGGTTTGAAGAATCCCGACGAGATTTCTCAAATTCTCTCAAATCTCCGTGGGCAAACCAGCCATCCAAAGTGTTAATGGGCTTGATTTCACGGATGGGATCTTCCAATGATATTTTCTCGCAAATCTCTCCAGGATGAGATGCATGGCTCTTCTCCGGAATATAGCCAATTCCGCTCTCTAAATTTCTGCCCTTCAGCCTGGGAGGATGAAGAAAGATAGAAGAATCTACTGGCAAGCATTTGTTGATTAGGTATGATTGGTGATCCCACCATCGCATCCAGCTATATGATGTATGGACTATGCGATCACAGCCTGGAATTATGAAGAGGGAGCCAACACATTGACCATTCAAAGACAATTGTTTCCATATCATGGCCCGATTAAGAGGACCAGTTCCATAACAAAGCGCATTTTTTTTGGTAACCAACCCCAGATCTTGGGGCACGTTTGATCAAACCAAATTGACGAGCAAAACGACTGGGGTAGTAAGGTTCTCTCAGAAGTCTGTCCCTTCCGCAGAGGTAAACTGCATGAGCGAATAGAAAAGAAGAAAGCTCTCTCTGCTGCAGTAAGAGTCTCGTTGTCCACCATGTCTGTGTCTGTGGTATAGCGATAAAGGCATAACTGAAAGAAGTTTATCTGATCATCATCTTGAATCTTATTTGCAACCCACTCATATGCTCTTCTAGCCATTGCTCTTTGCTGAAAGAACTAGAGTGGAAGATGAGAAGGATGCGAATATGCTTGCTCCGAAACTTCGAAAGTCCAAGGGAAATAAACTCCAAGCCACCCCGTAAAATAATGCCAAGAAGTATGTGCGAGATGAAGCCCCCAGTCGGGTCTTTTACATGAGTAGCTATTTCTCCAAGGGCCAGTAGATAGAGCATAATACGGGAGGAGCAAGAGAATATTTATGGCCCTCTCGCTAAAGCACCATTGCTACAACAAAGACAGTAGGACGAACAACATCTGCCCACTTGGAGCTGGGCAATACGACCAAGCTTAGCCAGTAAGCCAAGAATGCTGCAAGTTCTCCGAAAGGGCTATATTCTGGCTTTCCTCTTATTGCATCTCGAAGATTAGTTAATTCTTTCGAGCGGCAGTCATGAAACCTTCAAAGAAAAATGAAGGAGGTTAATATGTGGAAATGGCTAAGTAGCAAGAATATGAAGATAAAGATCAATTATCAGATTGTTAAAATACCTGAGACCTCTAGAGAAATGTGCTAGCCATTGTAGAGGGGGAATTTTGTGGGAGTTGGGAAATTTTCCCATCTCTTTGAACAGCTCTATGGTAGTTTCGGAGATGGAAGGTTTACGGTCTGGAGAAGATACGAAGGCCAATTCTCTGTTTGTCGGAATGAACTCATCATAGAATTTGCCTGTTATTGTGAGACTAGCTATACGATGAAGGTCCCATAGAGATATGCTCATTTCGCCATAAGGAAGATGGAAGGAGTTGGTTGTAGGCGACCAGTATTCAAGGAAGCCTTTTAGAACATTGGGTTCCCGATAGAAGTATTTTGAGGTTACTTCTATTGCATCATAAAGGCCTATCTTTGTAAGAGTGCTCGTATGCTTCAGCAAGATAGCTTCCGCCCATTCAGAATAGTAGCGACGAGCAGTTAACAAGCCCCTAATGCGAAATTACATGCGGCCCCAGAGTTGCTCTCGATCTCTGAAGCGCTGTCTCACTGTCTCATAGAAATGAGAAGGAAAGAGATCATGAGGACTATGGAAGGGAGTCAAGAAGATCATGGGACAAGCTTCTCCTATATTATTGTTGAGGCATAAAATAAGCAAGGAAGTGAAGAAAAGAATGATCAAGAAATCAGTTTGAAGATGAAAGAAAATAAACTTCAAGACCACTTTGCGCGGAGTCGCGCAAAGTGAAATAATTACACAAAGACCGCGCAAAGTGAAGAGTTTGCGCGGATTGAACAGAGGAGAAGTTTGCGCGAGATTGAGGGTTTGCGTGAGACCGCGCAAAGTATATTGTTTGCGCGTGTTTATGTGTCTACAAGAAGTCTATAATGATGCGATAAAAATAGTTGGATGATATTTTTGTCCCACATCGACCAGATCTGAGATTTTCATTGGAGAAAATGTCTATAAATACCCCATTCCTTCTCTAAAAGGGGTTCGAAGATTTTGAAGTGAAGCAAAGACAAAGAAAGAACAGAAGGTGCGGAGGGCCGGACTCTCCCGCTTTGCGCGACTACGCGCAAAGGAGTATTGGACTCCTGGAAGATTGCGCCAGTCGGCGCAAAGCAGCTGAGTGCTTTTATGGTTTGCGCGGACCCGCGCAAAGCATATCGTTTGCGCGGACCCGCGCAAACCTATTGATTGGCAGTTTTTGACAGCAATGGGCTGAAATGCTGTCGGAATGATGGGAGTTCTCAAAGCTTCAAGTTCTTCTTAATCAAGAGAAAGGAAGAGTCATCGACGAAGAGGCGTATTCCTCCTAAGTTTCAGGAGATGATCAAAATAATACCTAAGAAATCTTTGAGGAATCTTCATTCTCTTGAAAGATTGTTGATTAACTTGTCTATTCCTCCTAAGTCATTGGAGATGATTGAGATCATTGCTGTTATGCTGCCGAAAATTACATTTAGCTATAATGATTGACATTTGTAATAAGTTCTTTGTAAGCTATCTAGAATAGAATCAAGGGATACCATAGGATGTAAATGAATTCAGAATCAATAAAATGTGATGATTGTCTTCATAACTATTTCATTGTTATGTTTGAATAAGATTATTTTCCCAAATCAAATACTTTTGTTTCCTTGTCGAAACAAAATGGCGACTCTGCTGGGGAAATTATTTTATTTAACATTAACATTGGGAAAGTTGTAAGACTCTCGTCACTATTTTTGGCATCTATTTGACGCCAAAATGGCGACTCTCAGTGGGAACATCCTCCCCTTCATCTCCGAGATAGCTTACTTAATCTTTCATGTACTAATTTCAAGTATGTTTTATTATTGAAGGTGCCTGAATTCAATCACACAACACTACTAATGGCTAATATCGCGAGAAAAGTGAACTTCCGATTCATCGCCACTGGGTTCATAATTGAATATGTGCCAAACCAAACTCCTAAGCGTACGAAAGCAAGCACTACAAGTAGGCGCAAAGTGATTCCAGTAACAGCGGGAGTCATTTCCGTTTCACCTCAACCACAAGAGAGTGATGAAAACTGGACTTTGGTCTTGTCTAGAAAGACGAAAGCAAAAACATTAAAAAACCACAAAGCGAAATTGTTTGCACTAAGAGCGGAGGGACCAATCACGCGGAGCATAGCAAGAAGAAAACCTGAGCTCGCTCCTCCGGCGATTTATCTGAACAAAACCTGCTACGCAGTTCTCGTCACAAGATTTTCCGGCTTTGGTCGTCCGAAGACCAAATGGACGAAGAAAGCACGAAAGGCAAAGCATTGATGATAGGATCCCGGTGCCCATATCACCACAAACAAGCAAAGCGCCACTAATTTGTATCACCCCAATTGACTAAAAGTACGGGAAGTACACAAGAATCAAATAGGACTCCAATTTCTCCCCTCTTTACAAGCCCTGTTACGTCAACATACTCTCGTTTTACTCCAATAACAACTTCGACGAACAGTCAAGAGGCCGCAGTATACATGGCAGAGACAAGAACACAAGAAGAAGCGACTTCAAAACTCGTGGGATTCGGTGCGAGTTGTTGAAGGAGTCATGAAATTCGACAACCCTCATGCAGAGGGCATGACCATCATTCCTATAAAGGTGTATCGCCATCAGTCTATGCTAGACTGTGAATCCAGAGATTGTGTCCATGGCGAAAGGTTGATGTATACCGAGTCATGGGTCACAAGAGAACCCCGGATTCTTGAAGGCATTATTCAGACAAAGAAGCCGCGACAGAGGATCGGAGAAGTCCATCCCATGATTTTCTTAACTCCTTCCCATAATCCTCATGATCTCTTTCCTTCTCATTTTTATGAGACTGTGAGACAGCGCTTCAGAGATCGGGATCAACTCTGGGGCCAAACAGAATTCCGCATCAGAGGTCTGCTAATTGCTCGTCGCTATTATTCGGAATGGGCGGAAGCTATTTTGCTGAAACATACGAGCACTCTTGCAAAGATAGGTCTCTATGACGCTATAGAAGTAACCTCAAAATACTTCTATCGGGAACCCAATGTTCTGAAGGGCTTCCTTGAGTATTGGTCACCCACAACCAACTCCTTTCATCTTCCTTACGGCGAAATGAGCATATCTCTTTGGGACCTTCATCGTATAGCTGGTCTCACAATAACGGGCAAATTCTACGATGAATTCATTCCTACCAATGAGAGAATTGGCCTTTGTATCTTCTCCGGATCGCAAGCCCTCCATATACGAGAAACTACCATAGAGCTATTCAAAGAGATGGGCAAATTCCCCAACTTCCACAAAATTCCCCCTCTTCAATGGCTGGCCCATTTTTCTAGGGGTCTCAGGTATTTATCAATCTGATAATCGATCTTCTTTTCTGTATTCTTAGCCATTCCTGCATATTAATCTCCTCATTTTTATTTCCTTTGAAGGTTTCGCGACTGCCATTCCAAAGAACTAACAAAGCTTCGGGATGCAGTAAGAGGAAAACCGGAATATAGCTCTTTTGGAGAGCTTGCAGCATTCCTAGCTTATTGGCTAAGCTTGGTTGTTTTGCCCAGCTCCAAATGGGCAGATGCTGTTCGTCCGAGTGTCTTTGTTGTGGCTGGTGCCTTAGCAGAAGGACATAAATACTCTCTCGCTCCTCCAGTATTGTGTTCTATCTACCGGGCCCTTGGAGAAATAGCTACTCATATAAAAGACCCAATTCTTGGAACTTCATCGGCGCATACTTCTTGGCATTATTTTACAGGATGGCTTGGAGTCTATTTCCCTTGGACTTTTGAGGCTTCAGAGCAAGCATATTCTCATCCCTCTCATCTTCCGCTCTGGTTCTTTCAACAAAGAGCAATGGCTAGAAGAGCATATGAGTGGGTGGCAAATAAAATTCGGGATGACGATCAAATAAACTTCTTTCAATTCCGCCTCTATCGCTATCCCGTTGATACAGATATGGTGGACAATGAAACACTTACTGCAGCAGAGAGAGCTTTCTTCTTCTCTATTCGCTCATGTAGTTTACCTTTGCGAGAGGGGACAGAATTTTGGAGAGAACCTTACTATCCCAGTCGCTTCGCTCGTCAATTCGGTTATGATCAAACCGTACCTCAAGACTGCGGGCTTGTTACAAGAAAAATGCTTGTCATTATGGAACTCGGTCCTCTTAACTGGGCCATGATATGGAAACAGTTGTTGAATATTGTGTTGGCTCCCTCTTCACAATTCCAGGTTGTGATTGTGTAGTCCATACTTCATATAGCTGGATGCGATGGTGGGATCATCAATCGTACCTAGTTGCTAAATGCTTGCCGGTAGATTCTTCTATCTTTCTTCATCCACCCAGGCTGAAGGGCAGAAACTTAGAGAGCGGAATCGGGTATATTCCGGAGAAGAGCCACGCGTCTCATCCTGGAGAAATTTGCAGGAAGATATCACTGGAAGAACCCATTCGTGAAATCAAGCCCATCAATACTTTGGATGGTTGGTTTGCCGATGGAGATCTAAGAGAATTTGAAAAATCCCACCGGGACTCTTCAAATCAGGATGCGGATGATGCTGCAGGTACGTCTTCTCCAATCCCTGCAGAGACTGTAGCAGTTCAGGAAGGACCAGCTATTGGTACCTCAATATCTTCTCCGCAACCCTTTGGTCCTAGTCCATCTTCTCCGATGACTAGATCAAGAACGCGTTTACAATCATCATCCCCCATCCCTTCAGAAGGAACTCGTCCAGCCTCTGCTTCTCCTATAGTCCAAGAACTTGCACCGGAGAGCGAGACCCGTTTCTTATAAAGGGAAGCAAGTTATCGTTGAAGAAGTTGACGAAGAAATTTTGGGAGATGAAAGTTCAACTTCATCATCAAGTACAACCGAATCTTCGCAGGATGAAGATAGTGGAGATAGTGATAATGGCGAAGACAAAGATGATGACTTTGAAGAAGGAGAAGTTGATATTGGCGAAGAAGAGGAAACAATTTGTGAAAGAAGTTGAGATAGAATCTTCCCGCAATCGCTAAGACTCCTTCTAGCATTAATGTTCTGCTAAATCTCCTGCAGGTGAGGAAGATGAAGAGGAACCTTTAGATTATGGAGAATATGGATATTCACCAGGTAAAGGAAAATTTCATATTATATATATCTCAATTTATATTGTGACAACTATTATTTATTTAAAATCATTGCATCTCCCTTTTTTAGGTGCCCAAGTTGCAGAAATAGGTACTATCTCTTCAGCGAGCCCTCCTGTAATATCTTCACCAAGAGCATCTGTAGTTCCGTTGGTAGTACAGAGAATAGTGGCTCGTGAAATTATATTTCCTACAGAAACTACTGACTTGCCAACTCCGGCTACTAGAGATTCCAGTACGGAAGCTAGAGCACCATCTTTCGCTGATATGGTGGGACTTGGTCCTTCCATAACTCAAAGAGCTTCTCCTTCTGTTAGTCGTGTTCCAGTGACAGGTATATATATGCATTGCTTACCTTCATTCAAGACTATATATATTTCATAATAATATATTGAATATTCTTCTTTTTTTACTATAGGAACTTATCCCAGTAGTGGTGCGGCTAGTTCTGATTCTCAGTAACCACTACTTCTGAACTATCATCCTTTGTAAAGATTCCTGCTCACAAAATGCTCATGGTGAAACATTCTCTGTTAGCAATAATCCATATCTTCAGAAATCCTGATCAGTGGTCGGATTTGGATGTTGCTATAGAAATTTTGGAAAGCTCTGCTAAGATGGCCAGAATCAACATATCTCCTTTGCGGGATTCACTCCTCAAATTTCGTGATTCCGTAATTTCTTTAGCATCGGTAGAGAATATTACAATTGCTCCTGAGATTTTAGAGTGTAGAAGGCAGTTGGCTTCATCACAAGAGCAATCTCTTCTGACAGCTTCATCAATTTCCAAACTTGAACAAGAGCATACAATTCTTCAGGATAAATTAAAGATTCATGTTGATGAAAGCAAGACTATTCAAGACCGCATTGCAATTTTAAAGGAAGAAATCTTGCAGCTGGAGAGGAAGAATCATGAGCAAGCTTTAAGCATTCAGGATATTGAAGAGAAAATACAAGTGAATGCTCAATCTATTGATGTTGAAAAATCTGCACAACTTCAAGGTAAAGAAATGATCGCTTCTTTGGAGGATAAGCTTGCTGGCGTTCCTGATCATGCGAGACTTATTTTTGAAGAAAAATCTAGACATGACGCAGCTCAGGCGCAATTGAAAGAAGATTTGCTTAGATATTCAGAAGCAATGGGAATTACAGAAGATCTTTGAATCATGTAATTTTGGACATGTGATATTCGCTTTCATGTTTCTTGGATGTAATTTATCATATATTTTATGATAATATTTTGGGATGTCTTATGATGGTATTTTCTATCTTGCATATTGATGATATTTATACTAATATTATCACATTATATTTGTGCTTTATATGATAATTTCATTATATTTATATTTTTATATTAATATTATCAAGTTATATTTATTCTTTATATAATAATTTTCATTACTCATTTTTATAATTTCTAAACCTTTTATACTTTGTTAATATTTTCATTACTAATATTATTAAATTATATCTATATTTTGTATAATATTTTCTATATTCTTTACAATTTTTAAACCTTTTATGTCTTGTTAGTATGGGATTCTCTAGGTGAGTATTTAGATTGGCGGTACTAAGTTTCAATTCAATTAGCCACACACAGTTTATGCTCATGAGTAGTGGAGCGTGCGCACACACACAGTTTAAGCTCGTGAGTAGTGGAGCATTTATGGGTCTTATGTGATGGCCACTGTAACTCTTTAGAGTTCGCTTTTGGGCTTCTCACTGCCTTGAGCTCACGGTCACGGTCCATCGAGGGGCCCATTGCCGCTACCGGACGGTGAACTGTTGGATTTACGCGCAGGGTTGGCCATGGTAACTCTCTAGAGTTCGCAGGGCTCGCAAGGCTACCTTTGGGCACCAAATCTAGGGTCGCCAGTCCATCAATGAGTAGGTTTAAGCCCTTCCTCACGAGTTACTACTGAAATCAAACCCTAGACCTGGAGGGTCTTACGCACGGTTGGCATAAAGCTCGCACTGCGGCCCCTGTTTTCTTCGTCTGCAAGGTCGAGCCCATTCACGGAGGGCATTTTCATCCGTTCCCCGTCGCATGCTGCCGGAAGCTATACAGACGGCATGGGAATTACGGTGACTAGTCTTCGCGGATTTATGGCCTTTTAGGCTTTGAATCCTTGACTTCGTCGTCACTACCCGCATGGGTGCGCACGATGGTCTTCGCGGGCTTTTAGGCCACTGACTCCTCGCCGCTTGCCCGAATGGCGATCTTCATGGGTCTTACGTATAGTTGGCCGGCTCTTTTAGAGCTTAATCCTTTGAGAGCATTTTTTTTTTTTTTTTTTTTTTTTTTTTTCACGAGCTTGATCTTTTTGATTTTGCTCAATTTTGCTCTTTTGGGATTTTGGCTTGGCTATACTGCCTCTTTGATTGATTTGATATATCCTTGTAAGGCGATAATATCTTCAAGAAGATCCATGCCTTGTAAGGCAATATAATTCTCAACTTAGATAATATCTTCAAGAGAATCTTCAAGAATTTGTGCCTTGTAAGGCAATAATATATATGATCATCATCATTTGCAAATATAGTAGATATTTCCGCAATATCTTCAAGAAGATCCAAATATAGTAGATATTTCCGAAATATCTTCAAGAAGATCCATGCCTTGTAAGGCAATATAATTCTCAGCTTAGATAGTATCTTCAAGAGAATCTTCAAGAATTTGTGCCTTGTAAGGCAATATAACTTTGAGAATCTTTTCAAGAGAATCTTCAAGATAGTGATATTTGTCTTTATCATACTTATTTAGTGATGATGATGATCATATATATTTTCGGTATATTTTCTGGATTTTGATGCTTAATAATTGACATGCTTATGAATTTCCTCTTCATAGCTTCTTTTGCTGACATATAGACATGATTTTATTCATCTTTGCCCCCTTTTGATACAGAATCATTATGCTGATAATATTCCGGATCAAAATCCATACGTCTGTTTTTAGGGATAGTATCTTTTGATGAAACGGGCGTTGACGAGTACACCAGTATCCTGTCCTTCTTGATTTGTGATTTTATATGCCCCATTGGAATATACTTCTTTTACCACATATGGACCACCCCATTTAGGCTCAAACTTGCCCCCTGTCCGGTGAGTGACCACTATAGGTCTTTTCAACATTAACACCATATCCCCTTTTTTGAAAGAGCGGTATTTGACTTGTTTATCAAAGGCACCGATATTCTGGCATGATATGATTGCAATCGTTGCTGAGCTGCAAGACGTTTCTCATCGAGTAAGTCTAATTCTTTCAGCCTTATTTTTGCATTTTCTTCATCTGTTATAGATTGGTGCACTGCCACTCTGAGTGATGCCACTTGTATTTCAATTGGGATAACTGCCTCCATACCATAGATTAATGAATATGGTGTCGCCCCTGTTGCTGTACGATGAGTGGTTCTGTAGGCCCATAACCCTTCTTGTAACTTTTCATCCCAATCGCGCTTATTGCCTGTCACTGTTTTCTTCATAATCTTGACAATTGTTTTGTTAAACGCCTCTGCTAGTCCATTGGCTAGAGGATAATAAGGTGTTGAAAAAGAATGTTGGATGCCGAACTTCTGACATAACTTTTCCATGCCTCTATTTTTAAAAGGGGTGCCATTATCAGTGACGATCTTCTTCGGAATACCATGTCGGTATATTATAGCATGACGGATGAAATTGACCACGTCTTTCTCTTTAACATTACGCAAGGCGCATCGCTTGGTCCATTTGGAGAAATAATCTGTTCTTTGCCGAATATATTGTTTTCCTTTGGATGAAGGAGGATTTATAGGACCAATAACGTCGAGTCCCCAGGCTGAGAAAGGCCAAGATGCAACAGACTGATGTAATTTTCTGGAGGAACATGTATTACATCTCCGTGTATTTGACATTCATGACACCTTTTTGCATATTCTATCGCATCTTTAAACATAGTAGGCCAATAATAACCCATTCGATGCATTCTATGGCATAAATTCCGGCCAGCTTGATGTGCTCCACATTCACCTGAATGTGCCTCCCGCATTATTTGGTTTGCTTCTTGCTTGTCCAAGCACCTCAACAACATTCCATTATAAGATTTTCTATACAATACTTACTTTGCATATGACAAATTTGCTCGATCGCGCTTAATCTGCTGTCTTTGTACATTGTCTTCTGGCAAGATATTATATTTGAGATAATCAACAAAAGGCTGACGCCAATCATCTATTGTTACTTCCAGACAGGATATAGGCAACATTTCAACAGTTTCTTCGATAACCTCCGCAGATGGCAGGAATCTTCTTTCTTCTATAGTTACCTGAAGAGGACTTCGGTTTGTGCAGGATAAAGCTGCTGCTAAACTGGCTAAAGCATCAGCTTTTGCATTTTCCGACCGTGGTATGTGTTCAATTTCCACAGAACCGAATTGTTCAAGCAACTGTTGTGCCTTCCGATAATAAGGCAAAAGTTCTTCTTTCCTTACCTCAAATTCTGTTGTCAATTGATTTATAATCAATTTAGAATCTCCAAAGATATGCAATGATTTTATTTCCATTTGCTGTGCTATTTCCATTCCGATGATAAGAGCCTTGTATTGACTTCATTGTTTGTGCACGCGATACCCAACGTGAAAGAGTATGGTAATAAATCGCATACGAGGCGTAATGAATATCACTCCCCCCGCTCCGATACTCGAGCAAAGACCATCAAAATACATCGCCAAAGATTTCGAGATTCACCAACATAACTTGTTCATCCGGGAATTCATCATTGATTTCTTCATTTTCGTTATAGGATGTCTTTGCGAGAAAAGTCGCCATAGCTTGTCCTTTCTTCGCTTTGTGAGCTTATATGAAATAGTATATTTCGATAACAATAGCATCCACTTGGCTAGTCTTCCGATAACATTGGCGGTCATCAAGAATTTTATCGGATCTGCTCTTGAGATTAGAGTTATATCATGGGAGAGACAATAATGCCTTAACTTTTGCACTGCCGAATACCAACGCCAAACATTCTTTTTAATCGGAGAATAATTGGATTACGCCCCCATCAGTGTTGGCTTAAATAATAAAAGCGATCTCTTTTCCGCTTCGTTTACCTGTGCCAACAAAGCACCCAAAGAATTTGTAGCGGCAGATGTATATAAGATAAGTGGCTTACCTTTTCTCGGAGTCGTTAACACCTGCATGTAATTTGTTTTAATAATTCTTTAATTGAATCAAAGGCATTCTGGCAAGCCTGATCCCATACAAATTCTGTATCTTTTTTATTAACCGGGAAAATGGCTGACACCTTCCTGCGAGGTTTGAAATGAAGCGGCGAATGTATGCCAGTTTTCCTTGTAAGCTTTTTAATTCCTTCAGCGTCGTTGGTGGTGGCATATTTTGAATAGCTTTAACTTTTTCGGGATCAATTTCGATTCCTCTGTGCCGTACTACAAAGCCGAGGAATTTGCCGGAAGACACTCCAAATGCACATTTAGCCGGATTCATCTTTAATTGCTTCTTTCTGAGTCGTCGGAAGACTGATGCTAGATGTTCGCGGTGTTCTTGATGATCTTCAGATCTGACTACCAAGTCATCAACATAGCATTCGACATGTTTATGCATCATATCTTGAAAGATATTTTTCATTGCCCTTTGATATGTTGCCCCAGCATTTTGAGACCGAAAGGCATAACTTTATAACAGTAAATTCCAAGCGGCGTTCTGAAGGCCGTCGCCTCTTCATCTTCAGGCGCCATCCTGATTTGATTATAGCCTACATATCCGTCCATAAAGGACATGATAGCATATTGAGTAGTGCTATCAATTAGTAATTCTGTTATTGGGAGAGGGAAATCGTCTTTTGGACATGCTTCATTCAGATCTCTGAAGTCAATACATACTCTGATCTGTCCGTTCTTCTTTTTCACCGGAACAATATTTGATATCCATTTGGGATATTTAACTTCTCTGATAAACCCAACTTTTATTAGCTTATTTACTTCTTTTTCGATTAACGGAATTAGGTCTGGGTGAAATCGCCTTTGTGCCTGCTTTACCGGTTTCTTTTCTTTAGAAATATTTAATCGATGCATTGCTACGGAAGGCTCCAGCCCAGGCATTTCTTCATATGTCCAGGCGAAAACGTCCTTATTTTCCTTGAGAAGTTGGCCATATTTCTCAGTTTCCTGATCTGAAAGGCTAATGCTGATGAATGTGTTCCTTGGCTCTTCTGCTGTACCCAAATTTATTTCTCGCAGGCCATCTATTGTCGGTTGCCCCCCGTCTTCTATTTGCCTTGGAGCGGTTTCAGGATATTCAATTACCTTAGTATCTGGTGTAGCTGAAGTCATGTTAGCTGATACTATATTTACTGCTGATTCTGCTCCCAATCCTTGGAATTTTCTTCGCTTTTCCTGATTAACCCCGAGAGGGATCTGAATTCCTTTCCCATGATTCAAGCCGGTGGGTTTGTCACAATCAAAACCCATATTTCTCATGATTTTCTTGCTTGCTGCACTGTATTTCCTCAAATTTTGCGATGCTAACTCTCCATGATATATATTGCTTATATTTTCATCTTTCACTTCTTGTGCAGCGTGAAACTCTATGGGTTCAGGATATTTAGCACTGGCTTTGACTTGAAATGTTCTTGGAGCGGTTGCAAATGGCTTACATCTTTCGATATTGGGTAATGGCACTGTGTAATTGGACTGTAAGACTTTCAGCTGTTCTGTCGACAATAGTGTCAACGGCGGTTGTCCCGGCTGTCTCAGACGCTTTGGTATAAAATAGAATTTCTTTCTTGTCTCTGCAGACCCAGAAGATTCTGCTCTTTCTTCTTTATCTTTATTTATCCTGGCATTCTTTATGATTCTTTTCCCATCATCATTTCCCATTTCTTCA
Source organism: Magnolia changhungtana (assembly GCA_030180095.1). Classification (NCBI taxonomy): domain Eukaryota; kingdom Viridiplantae; phylum Streptophyta; class Magnoliopsida; order Magnoliales; family Magnoliaceae; genus Magnolia; species Magnolia changhungtana. The sequence continues at coordinate 243,524 of JASAUF010000605.1, forward strand.
GAGAAACATTTATAATAACTAGCATCCGCAAAGAAAGACTCAGCTTCTGTGTAGGGTTTTGCATCAGCCATTACTTTATACTGCATCCCATCTTTACAGTATTTGAAGCACTGGTGTAGAGTAGAAGGTATAATATTGTACTGATGTATCCACGGCCTTCCCAGGAGAAGGTTATATGTCGTCACAGCATTTATAACGTGACATACAACAGTAGTGATTAATTCTCCCACTTCTAATGTCACCGTAATTTTACCGAGTGCGCGTTGTCCATCTTGATTGAACCCTTGTATCATCATCCCGCTAGGGCGCAAGTCTGAACGACGAAAACCCAATTTAGTAACCATTGAGAGTGGCAAAAGATTTACTGCGGACCCATTATCTATCATAATTCTTTTTATCTTCTTCTCACAAATGTATCCTTCTATCATCAATGGCCTGTTATGTTCCTTTTCACCAATTAAATCATCATCAGAGAAAGATATTACTGATAGACAATTCATTTTTTCATTATTTCTTTCATCCTTCATTTCTGCCAGTAAAGTTTCTCTCACATTGTGATCAGACAGTGCTTGAATCAAACTCTGTCGAAATTCTTCTGACAACTTGAGCGCATCGTAAATACTTAATCGTGCCGGTATACCTTTCAAGTGACTAACTACATCATAAGCCACTTTTGTCACTGCATCTCCACTTCTACTATTGTCCTCAGTATTCTGTCTTTCAGTCACTTCTTTCCTTATGATTCCTGTTTTTTGCTTTACCGGACTTGTTATTTGCTTCCCTGATCGCAACGTGATCATTGTTGCATTTCTTGTTGACCTTTCCTTTTTCATTCCCCGTGTGTTTTCTTGTATTGACAGTACATTTACTGTTGCCCTTGCATTCTTTTCTTTGCTTCCGCTGGTTATTATGTCACCTCTGTTTATCATTCGCTGTATAATGCATTTTAACGTATAACAATTTTCCGTTGGATGCCCTACTAGGCGATGATAACGGCAAAAGTTTCTTTCCCGAGTCCTTGTTGCATCTTCAGGACGTTTTGGTTCTGGTAATTCCAAGGTACCTGCCTTTAGCAATTGTTGCATCATAGGCACCACGTCTTCTTTATCGAACTCGAATCCTTCATGTGAATCGAGCATTCTGAGCTTTTTTCCACCGTATCTGTCCCTTGCTTGATTCCAGCCTTCTTTTCCTTCTGGCCTTTTATCTCTTGAACCCCTCGCATCTTGATTCTTCTTATCCCGGTCGATGGTGTTGACAGTTGTCCTGCCGGGTATTCTTCTGACAGGTTCATGATGAAATGCCGGCATCTTACGAGTCATCAGTTCCAATGCATGGGCTTTGGTAGCCAAATCACGGAAGGTTCCGATATCAGCGCTGGTGAGTCCAAATGCGATTCCTGTTTCCATAGAGTTTAGACACATTTTGACTTGTTCTTTTTCTTCCGGCAACTGCCTGCATGATGCCCCCAGTGTCTTCCATCTGTCTATGAATTTTTCGACTGGTTCTCCTTCTCGCTGTCGTACTGAAGCTAGTTCTGTGATGCTAACATCGCGCTCTGACGAAAAGAAGTTTGACATGAAAGCGTCTTGCATTTCTTCCCATGTTCGTATGGACCCTGGTGCTAAATTTGAATACCACCTGAAAGCTTTACTTGTCAACGATGACCCAAATAAGCGTAAGCAATATTGAGGTATCATGGAAAAATTTCCCATACTGGTGATGAAATGCATCAGGTGTTCTTCTGGTGATCCTTCCCCATTAAATTTCTGAAAATCTGGATGCTTAAAATTGGCTGGGAATGGAACATCCTCTACCTCTCTTGGATAGGGTGTTCGGTATCTAAAACGACCGGTGTTTGCGTGCTCCCTTTCTATCCTGACCGCTTCTTCGACAACTTGTCTTACATCATCTTGTGTTATGGCTCTTGTCACCGGAACGGATCCTCGAGATCCTGTTCCCTGTGGACGGGAACCTTCAGGTTGGTTCTCTTGTCCATTTGTTGCTCCCATCATGGGCGGAGCCACTATTTGGGCTACATTATGTGCCAGAGTTGCCAGAGCTTCTCTGAGGTTCCGGCATTCATCCATCAGCACTCTTTGTGCTTCCACCATCGATCAACACGTTCTTCAATAGTCGGTCTATTTCCTTGACTGTCTCGCCATATATACCGCGGCCTCTTGACTGTTCACCGAAGCTGTTATCGGGGTAAAACGAGAGTATGTTGACGTAACAGGGCTTGCAAAGAGGGGAGAATTGGAGTCTTGTTTGATTCTTGTGCGTTTCCCGTGCTTTTAATCGATTTGAGTGATGCAGCTGTAGGCGAGCTTGTTTGTGGTGATACGGGCACTGGGGATCCTATCATCAGTGCTTTGCCTTTCTGTGCTTCTGTCCATTTGGTCTTCGGGACGATCAAAGCTGGAAAATCTTGTGACGAGAACTGCGTAGCAGCTTGTTCAGGATAAATCGCTGGAGGAGCGAGCTCAGGTTTTCTTCTTGCTATGCTCCGCGTGATTGGTCCCTCAGCTCTTAGTGTCAACAATTTCGCTTTGCGGTTTTTTAAGGTTTTTGCTTTCATCTTTCTAGACAAGACCAAAGTCCAGTTTTCCTCACTCTCTTGTGGTCGAGGTGAAACGGAAATGACTCCTGCTGTTACTGGAATCACTTTGCGCCTGCTTGTAATGCTTACTTTCGTACGTTCAGGAGTTTGATTTGGCGCATATTCAATTATGAACCCAGTGGCGATGAATCGGAAGTTCACTTTTCTCGCGATATTAGCCATTAGTAGTGTTGTGTGATTGAATTCAGGTACCTTCAATAATAAAACATATTTGAAATTAGTACATGAAAGACCAAGTAAGCTATTTTAGAGATGAAGGGGAGGATGTTCCCACTGAGAGTCGCCATTTTGGCGTCAAATAGATGCCAAAAATAGTGACGAGAGTCTTACAACTTTCCCAACGTTAATGTTAAATAAAATAATTTTCCCCAGCAGAGTCACCATTTTGTTTCGACAAGGAAACAAATGTATTTGATTTGGGAAAATAATCTTATTCAAACATAACAATGGAATGGTTATAAAGACAATCATCACACTTTATTGATTCTGAATTCATTTACATCCTCTGGTATCCCTTGATTCAAAGATAGCTTATAAAGAACTTTATTACAAATATCAATTATTATAGCTAAATATAATTTTCGGCAGCATAACGGCAATGATCTCCATCATCTCCAATGACTTAGGAGGAAATAGACAAGTCAATCAACAGTCTTCAAGAGAACGAAGATTTCGTCAGCATTTTGGTGCTATTTTGGTCATCTCCTGAAACATAGGAGGAAAATGACTCTTCGTTGATGATTCTTCCTTTCTCTTGATCAAGAAGAACTTGAAGCTTTGAGGACTCCAATCATTCCGACAGCATTTCAGCCCATTGCTGTAAAAAACTGTCAAACAATAAGTTTGCGCGGGTCCGCGCAAACGATATGCTTTGCGCGGGTCCGCGCAAACCATAAAAGCACTCTGTTGCTTTGCGCTGATTGGTGCAAACTTCCAGGAGTCCAATACTCCTTTGCGCGGGGTCGCGCAAAGTGCAGGAGTCCAATACTCCGCACCTTCTGTCTTGTCTTTCGCCTTTGCTTCACTTCTGAAATCTTCGAACTCCTTTTTAGAGAAGGAACGGGGTATTTATAGACATTTTCACCAGTGGAAATCTCGGATCTAGTCGATGTGGGACAAAAAATATCATTCAACTGTTTTTATCACAGCATTATAGACTTTGCGCGGACACGCGCAAACAATATACTTTGCGCGGTCTCGCGCAAACCCTCAGACTCGCGCAAACCGTCTTCATGTTCTTCCGCGCAATCGTTTCCACTTTGCGCGGTCTTGTGTATCTTTTTTACTTTGCGCGACCCCGCGCAAAGTGGTCTTGAAGCTGTTTTCTTTCATCTTCAAAGTGATTTCTTGATCTTTTTCTTCTTCACTTCCTTGCTTATTTTATGCCTCAACAACTACTGTTGTATGTCACGTTATAAATGCTGTGACGACATATAACCTTCTCCTGGGAAGGCCGTGGATACATCAGTACAATATTATACCTTCTACTCTACACCAGTGCTTCAAATACTGTAAAGATGGGATGCAATATAAAGTAATGGCTGATGCAAAACCCTATACAGAAGCTGAGTCTTTCTTTGCGGATGCTAGTTATTATAAATGTTTCTCTGAAGAAATGGGAAATGATGATGGGAAGAGAATCATAAAAGATGCCAGGATAAATAAAGATAAAGAAAGAGAGAATCTTCAGGTCTGCAGAGACAAGAAAGAAATTCTATTTTATACCAAAGCGCCTGAGACAACCGGGACAACCGTGCGTTGACACTGTTGTCAACAGAACAGCTAAAAGTCTTACAGTCCAATTACACAGTGCCATTACCCAATATCGAAAGATGTAAGCCATTTGCAGCCGCTCCGAGAACATTTCAAGTCAAAGCCAGTGCTAAATATCCTGAACCAATAGAGTTTCACGCTGCATCAGAAGGGAGGGATGAAAATATAAGCAACCTATATCATGGAGAGTTAGCATCGCAAAATTTGAGGAAATACAGTGCAGCAAGCAAGAAAATCATGAGAAATATGGGTTTTGATTGTGACAAACCCACCGGCTTGAATAATGGAAAAGGAATTCAGATTCCTCTTGGGGTTAATCAGGAAAAGCGAAGAAAATTTCAGGGATTGGGAGCAGAATCAGCAGTAAATACAGTATCAGTTAATACAACCTCAGCTACACCAGATACCAAGGTAATTGAATATCCCGAAACCGCTCCAAGGCAATTAGAAGACGGGGGGCAACCGACAATAGATGGCTTGCGAGAAATAAATTTGGGAACAGCAGAAGAGCCAAGGAACACATTCATCAGCATTAGCCTTTCAGATCAGGAAACTGAGAAATATGGTCAACTTCTCAAGGAAAATAAGGACGTTTTTGCCTGGACATATGAAGAAATGTCTGGACTGGAACCTTCCGTAGCAATGCATCGATTAAATATTTCTAAAGAAAAGAAACCGAGTAAAGTAAGCACAAAGGCGATTTCACCCAGACCTAATTCCGTTAATCGAAAAAGAAGTAAATAAGCTAATAAAGGTTGGGTTTATCAGAGAAGTTAAATATCCCAAATGGATATCAAATATTGTTCCGGTGAAAAAGAAGAACGGACAGATCAGAGTATGTATTAACTTCAGAGATCTGAATGAGGCATGTCCAAAAGACGATTTCCCTCTCCCGATAACAGAATTACTAATCGATAGCACTACTCAATATGCTATCATGTCCTTTATGGACGGATATGCAGGATATAATCAAATCAGGATGGCGCCTGAAGATGAAGAGGCGACGGCCTTCAGAACGCCGCTTGGAATTTACTGTTATAAAGTTATGCCTTTTGGTCTCAAAAATGCTGGGGCAACATATCAAAGGGCAATGAAAAATATCTTCCAAGATATGATGCATAAACATGTCGAATGCTATGTTGATGACTTGGTAGTCAGATCTGGAGATCATCAAGAACACCGCGAACATCTAGCATCAGTCTTCCGACGACTCAGAAAGAAGCAATTAAAGATGAATCCGGCTAAATGTGCATTTGGAGTGTCTTCCGGCAAATTCCTCGGCTTTGTGGTACGGCACAGAGGAATTGAAATTGATCCAAAAAAAGTTAAAGCTATTCAAAATATGCCGCCACCAACGACGTTGAAGGAATTAAAAAGCTTACAAGGAAAATTGGCATACATTTCGCTTCATTTCGAACCTCACAGGAAGGTGTCAGCCATTTTCTCGGTTAATGAAGAAAGATACAGAATTCGTATGGGATCAGGCTTGCCAGAATGCCTTTGATTCAATTAAAGAGTTATTAAAAAAGTAATTAGGTGTTAACTTGACTCCAAGTAAAAGGTAAGCCACTTATCTTATATACATCTGCCGCTACAAATTCTTTGGGTGCTTTTTTATTGCACAGGTAAACGAAGCCGGAAAAGAGACTGCTCTTTATTATCTAAGCCGAACACTAATTGGGGCAGAATCCAATTATTCTCCGATTGAAAAAGAATGTTTGGCGTTGGTATTCGCTGTGCAAAAGTTAAGGCATTATTGTCTCTCTCATGATATAACTTTAATTTCAAGAGCAGATCCGATAAAATTCTTGATGACCAGGCCAATGTTATCGGGAAGACTAGCCAAGTGGATGCTGTTGTTATCAGAATACACTATTTCCTATAAGCCTGCGAAAGCAGTAAAAGGACAAGCTATGGCAGACTTTCTCGCAGCACATCCTATAACAGAAAATGAAGAAATAAATGATGAATTCCCAGATGAACAGGTTATGTTGGCTGAATCTCAGAATCCTTGGCAGATGTATTTTGATGGTGTTGCTCGAGTATCGGGAGCGGGGGCAGGAGTGATATTCATTACGCCTCAGGGCGATTTATTACCATACTCTTTCACGTTGGGTATCGCGTGCACAAACAATGAAGCTGAATACAGGGCTCTTATCATCGGAATGGAAATAGCACAGCAAATGGAAATAAAATCATTGCATATCTTTGGAGATTCTAAATTGATTATAAATCAATTGACAAAGAATTTGAGGTAAGGAAAGAAGAACTTTTGCCTTATTATCTAAGGCACAACAATTGCTTGAACAATTGATTCTGTGGAAATTGAACACATACCACGGTCGAGAATGCAAAAGCAGATGCTTTAGCCAGTTTAGCAGCGGCTTTATCCTGCACAAACCGAAGTCCTCTTCAAGTAACTATAGAAGAAAGAAGATTCCTGCCATCTGCAGAAGTTATCAAAGAAACCGTTGAAATATTGCCTATATCCTGTCTGGAAGTAATAATGGATGATTGGCGTCAGCCTTTTGTTGATTATCTCAAATATAATATCTTGCCAGAAGACAATGTACAAAGACAGCAGATTAAGCAGCGATCGAGCAAATTTGTCATATGCAGCGAAGTATTGTATAGAAAATCTTATAATGGAATGTTGTTGAGGTGCTTGGACAAACAAGAAGCAAACCAAATAATGCGGGAGGCACATTCAGGTGAATGTGGAGCACATCAAGCTGGCCGGAATTTATGCCATAGAGTGCATCGAATGGGTTATTATTGGCCTACTATGTTTAAAGATGCGATAGAATATGCAAAACGGTGTCATGAATGTCAAATACACGGAGATGTAATACATGTTCCTCCAGAAGAATTACATCAGTCTGTTGCATCTTGGCCTTTCTCAGCCTGGGGACTCGACGTTATTGGTCCTATAAATCCTCCTTCATCCAAAGGAAAACAATATATTCTGGCAGCAACAGATTATTTCTCCAAATGGACCGAAGTAGTCGCCTTGCGTAATGTTAAAGAGAAAGACGTAGTCAATTTCATTCGTCATGCTATAATATACCGACATGGTATTCCGAAGAAGATCGTCACTGATAATGGCACCCCTTTTAAAAATAGAGGCATGGAAAAGTTATGTCAGAAGTTCGGCATCCAACATTCTTTTTCAACACCTTATTATCCTCCAGCCAATGGACTAGCAGAGGCGTTTAACAAAACAATTGTCAAGATTATGAAGAAAACAGTGACAGGCAATAAGCGCGATTGGGATGAAAAGTTACAAGAAGCGTTATGGGCCTACAGAACCACTCATCGTACAGCAACAGGGGCGACACCATATTCATTAATCTATGGTATGGAGGCAGTTATCCCAATTGAAATACAAGTGGCGTCACTCAGAGTGGCAGTGCATCAATCTATAACAGATGATGAAAATGCAAAAATAAGGCTGAAAGAATTAGACTTACTCGATGAGAAACGTCTCGCAGCACAGCAGCGGTTGCAATCATATCAGCAGAATATCATCGATTTGATAAATAAATGGTCAAATATCGCTTCTTTCAAAAAAGGGGATATGGTGTTAATGTTGAAAAGACCTATAGTGGTCACTCAATACGGACGGGGGCAAGTTTGAGCCTAAATGGGGTGGTCCATATGTGGTAAAAGAAGTATATTCCAATGGGGCATATAAAATCACAAATCAAGAAGGACAGGATACTGGTGTACTCGTCAACGCCCGTTTCATCAAAAGATACTATCCCTAAAAACAGACGTATGGATTTTGATCCGGAATATTATCAGCATAATGATTCTGTATCAAAAGGGGGCAAAGATGAATAAAATCATGTCTATATGTCAGCAAAAGAAGCTATGAAGAGGAAATTCATAAGCATGTCAATTATTAAGCATCAAAATCCAGAAAATATACCGAAAATATATATGATCATCATCATCACCAAATAAGTATGATAAAGACAAATATCACTATCTTGAAGGTTCTTTTGAAAATTGCCTTACAAGGCACGGATTTTCTTATAAGGTTACAAGGCAAGGATTTTCTTATAAGGGTACAAGGCACGGATTTTCTTATAAGGGTATGACAAAAGCATTATTGCCTTACAAGGCACAAATTCTTGAAGATTCCCTTGAAGATATTATCTAAGCTGAGAATTATATTGCCTTACAAGGCATCAATCTTCTTGAAGATATTTCGGAAATATCTACTATATTTGCAAATGATGATGATCATATATATATTATTGCCTTACAAGGCACAAATTCTTGAAGATTCCCTTGAAGATATTATCTAAGCTGAGAATTATATTGCCTTACAAGGCATCGATCTTCTTGAAGATATTATCGCCTTACAAGGATATATCAATATCAATCAAAGAGGCAGTATAGCCAAGCCAAAATCCCAAAAGAGCAAAATTGAGCAAAATCAAAAAGATCAAGCTCGGAAAAAAAAAAAAATGCTCTCAAAGGATCAAGCTCTAAAAAGAGGCCAACTATACGTAAGACCCATGAAGATTGCCATTCGGGCGGCGGGAGAGTCAGTGGCCTAAAAAGCCCGCGAAGACCATCGTGCGCACCCATGCGGGTAGCTGACGAAGTCAAGGATTCAAAGCCTAAAAGGCCATAAATCCGCGAAGACTAGTCACCGTAATTCCCATGTCGTCTGTATAGCTTCCGGCAGCGCCACGGGGAACGGATGAAAATGCCCTCCCGTGAATGGGCTCGACCTTGCAGACGAAGAAAACAGGGGCCGCAGTGCGAGCTTTATGCCAACCGTGCGTAAGACCCTCCAGTCAGGGTTTGATTTCGTAGTAACTCATGAGGAAGGGCTTAAACCTACTCATTGATGGATGGCGACCCTAGATTTGGTGCCCAAAGGTAGCCTTGCGAGCCCTGCGAACTCTAGAGAGTTACCGTGGCCAACCCCGCGCGTAAATCCAACAGTTCACCGTCCAGTAGCGTCAATGGGCCCTCTCGATGGACCGTGACCGTGAGCTCAAGGCAAAGCGTGAGAAGCCCAAAAGCGAACTCTCTAGAGAGTTACAAAGTGGCCATCACATAAGACCCATAAATGCTCCACTACTCACGAGCTTAAAGCGTGTGTGTGCGCACGCTCCACTACTCATGAGCATAAACTGCGTGTGGCTAATTGAATTGAAACTTAGTACCGCCAATTTAAATACTCACCTAGAAAATCCCGTACTAACAAAGCATAAAAGGTTTAAAAATTGTAAAAAATGCGTGTAATGAAATTATTATATAAAGAGTGAATAAATTTGACAATATTAATAAAAAATATAAATATAATAAAATAATTATATAAATATAATGTGATAATATTAATAAAAATATAAATATAATGAAATTATCATATAAAGCACAAATATAATTTGATAATATTAGTATAAATATCATCAATATGCAAGATAGAAAATACCATCATAAGACATCCCAAAGTATTATCATGAAATATATGATAAATTACATCCGAGAAAACACGAAAGCAAATATCACATGTTCAAAATTACATGATTCAAAGATCCTCTGTAATTCCCATTGCTTCTGAATATCTGAGCAAATCTTCTTTCAATTGCGCCTGAGCTGCATCATGTCTAGATTTTTCTTCAAAAATAAGTCTCGCATGATCAGGAACGCCAGCAAGCTTATTCTCCAAAGAAGCGATCATTTCTTTACCTTGAAGTTGTGCAGATTTTTCAACATCAATAGATTGAGCATTCACCTGTATCTTCTCTTCAATATCCTGAATGATTAAAGCCCGCTCATGATTCTTCCTCTCCAACTGCAAGATTTCTTCCTTTAAAATTGCAATGCGGTCTTGAATAGTCTTGCTCTCATCAACATGAATCTTTAATTTATCTTGAAGAATTATATGCTCTTGTTCAAGTTTGGAAATTGATGAAGCTGTCAGAAGAGCTTGTTCTTGTGATGAAGCCAACTGCCTTCTACACTCTAAAATCTCAGGAGCAATTGTAATATTCTCTACTGACGCCAAAGAAATTACGGAATCACGAAATTTGAAGAGTGAATCCCGCAAAGGAGATATGTTGATTCTGGCCATCTTAGCAGAGCTTTCCAAAATTTCTATAGCAACATCCAAATCTGACCACTGATCAGGATTTCTGAAGATATGGATTATTGCTAACAGAGAATGTTTCACCATAAGCATTTTGTGAGCAGGAATCTTTGCAAAGGATGATAGTTCCGAAGTAGTGGTTACAGAATCAGAACTAGCCGCACCGCTACGGGGATAAGTTCCTATAGCAAAAGAAGAAGAATATTCAATATATTATTATATATAGTCTTGAATGAAGATAAGCAGCGCATATATATATATATGTATACCTGTCACTGGAACACGACTAACAGAAGGAGAAGCTCTTTGAGCTATGGAAGGACCAAGTCCCACCATATCAGCGAAAGATGGTGCTCTAGCTTCCGTACTGGAATCTCTAGTAGCCGGAGTTGGCAAGTCAGTAGTTTCTGTAGGAAATATAATTTCACGAGCCACTACTCTCTGTATTACCAACGGAACTACAGATGCTCTTGGTGAAGATATTACAGGAGGGCTCGCTGAAGAGATAGTACCTACTTCTGCAACTTGGGCACCTAAAAAAGGGAGATGCAATGATTTTAAATAAATAATAGTTGTCACAATATAAATTGAGATATATATATGAAATTTTTCTTTACCTGGTGAATATCCATATTCTCCATAATCTAAAGGTTCCTCTTCATCTTCCTCAGCTGCAGGAGATTTAGCAGGAACATTAATGCTAGAAGGAGTCTTAACAGTTGCAGGGGAAGATTCTATCTCAACTTCTTTCGCAGCTATTTCCTCTTCTTCGCCAATATCAACTTCACCTTCTTCAAAGTCATCATCTTTATCTTCGCCATTATCACTATCTCCGCTATCTTCATCCTGCGAAGATTCAGTTGTACTTGATGATGAAGTTGAACTTTCATCTCCCAAAATTTCTTCGTCAACTTCTTCAACGATAACTTGCTTCCCTTTATAAGAGACGGGTTGACTGCTCTCTGGTGCAAGCTCTTGGACTATAGGAGAAGCAGAGGCTGGGCGAGTTCCTTCTGGAGGGATAGGGGATGATGATTGTAAACGCGTTCTTGATCTAGTCATCGGAGAAGATGGACTAGGACCAAGGGGTTGTGGAGAAGATATTGAAGTACCAATAGCTGGTCCTTCCTGAACCACTACAGTCTCTGCAGGGATTGGAGAAGACGTACCTGCAGCATCATCCGCATCCTGATTTGAAGAGTCCCGGCGGGATTTTTCAAATTCTCTTAGATCTCCATGGGCAAACCAGCCATCCAAAGTATTGATGGGCTTGATTTCACGAATGGGTTCTTCCAGTGATATCTTCCTGCAAATTTCTCCAGGATGAGACGCGTGGCTCTTCTCCGGAATATACCCGATTCCGCTCTCTAAGTCTCTGCCCTTCAGCCTGGGTGGATGAAGAAAGATAGAAGAATCTACCGGCAAGCATTTAGCAACCAGGTACGATTGATGATCCCACCATCGCATCCAGCTATATGAAGTATGGACTACACGATCACAACCTGGAATTATGAAGAGGGAGCCAACACAGCTATTCAACAACTGTTTCCATATCATGGCCCAGTTAAGAGGACCCAGTCCAGTAATAACAACATTTTTCTTGTAACAAGCCCGCAGTCTTGAGGTACGGTTTGATCATAACCGAATTGACGAGCGAAGCGACTGGGATAGTAAGGTTCTCTCCAAAATTCTGTCCCCTCCCGCAAAGGTAAACTACATGAGCGAATAGAGAAGAAGAAAGCTCTCTCTGCTGCAGTAAGTGTTTCATTGTCCACCATATCTGTATCTACGGGATAGCGATAGAGGCGGAATTGAAAGAAGTTTATTTGATCGTCGTCCCGAATTTTATTTGCCACCCACTCATATGCTCTTCTAGCCATTGCTCTTTGTTGAAAGAACCAGAGCGGAAGATGAGAGGGATGAGAATATGCTTGCTCTGAAGCCTCAAAAGTCCAAGGGAAATAGACTCCAAGCCATCCTGTAAAATAATGCCAAGAAGTATGCGCCGATGAAGTTCCAAGAATTGGGTCTTTTATATGAGTAGCTATTTCTCCAAGGGCCCGGTAGATAGAACACAATACTGGAGGAGCGAGAGAGTATTTATGCCCTTCTGCTAAGGCACCAGCCACAACAAAGACACTTGGACGAACAGCATCTGCCCATTTGGAGCTGGGCAAAACGACCAAGCTTAGCCAATAAGCCAGGAATCTGCAAGCTCTCCAAAAGAGCTATATTCCGGCTTTCCTCTTACTGCATCCCGAAGCTTTGTTAGTTCTTTGGAATGGCAGTCGCGAAACCTTCAAAGGAAATAAAAATGAGGAGATTAATATGCAGGAATGGCTAAGAATACAAAGAGGAAGACCGATTATCAGATTGATAAATACCTTAGACCTCTAGAAAAATGGGCCAGCCATTGAAGAGGGGGAATTTTGTGGAAGTTGGGGAATTTGCCCATCTCTTTGAATAGCTCTATGGTGGTCTCAGAGATGGAAGGCTTGCGGTCTGGAGAAGATACGAAGGCTAATTCTCTGTTGGTAGGAATAAACTCATCGTAGAATTTGCCCGTTATTGTGAGACCAGCTATACGATGAAGGTCCCAAAGAGATATGCTCATTTCGCCGTAAGGAAGATGAAAGGAGTTGGTTGTGGGCGACCAATACTCAAGGAAGCCCTTCAGAACATTGGGCTCCCGATAGAAGTATTTTGAGGTTACTTCTATAGCATCATAAAGACCTATCTTTGCAAGAGTGCTCGTATGTTTCAGCAAAATAGCTTCCGCCCATTCCGAATAATAGCGACGAGCAATTAGCAGACCTCTGATGCGGAATTCTGTCTGGCCCCAGAGTTGATCTCGATCTCTGAAGCGCTGTCTCACAGTCTCATAAAAATGAGAAGGAAAGAGATCATGAGGACTATGGGAAGGAGTTAAGAAAATCATGGGATGAACTTCTCCGATCCTCTGTCGTGGCTTTTTTGTTTGAATGATTCCTTCAAGAATTCGGGGCTCTCTTGTGACCCATGACTCGGTATACATCAACCTCTCGCCATGGACACAATCTCTGGATTCACAGTCTAGCATAGACTGATGGCGATACACCTTTATAGGAATGATTGTCATGCCCTCTGCATGAGGGTTGTCGAACTTCATGACACCTTCGACAACTCGCACCGAATCCCACGAGTTTTGAAGTCGCTTCTTCTTGTGTTCTTTGATTTTTTCAGCAAACTCTTTCGCCTTATTGCGGCGAGTTTTCTTTGAGCGGGAAGCGGGAGGAGTATCTTCTCGGACAGGTGGCCTCTCACTATCGGTACGAATGTGGGCTGTGGTCTTGAGCCATTCATCCCAGTCATATTCCCTTCCATGTTTTGGCGGGCATTTAATATCTCCCAAAGATATAGATCTGTGAATAGGAGAAGGTAAAGATTTGATACGGTCAGAAAAGTCAAAAGTTGGGAGAACAGGCTCTTTAAAGTAAGCAGGATTTCTAGAAGTTGTCTTCATTCTTTTAGCAGGTGGTTGGTCAGAAGGAGGCGAGTTTGAAGGAGATATAAGACGAGCAGTTTGTTTAATACGAGCCATAAAGAAAGATAGAAGACAAAGTCAGAAAATGGTTAAGTGTTGGAAAAAGTTTGGAAATTTTCTAAGTACAGAGTACTTTGCGCGAGGTCGCGCAAAGTAAATGGTTTGCGCGGAAAAATTCTAAAGTTCAGAAGACGTCGCGCAAAGTGAAACAGTTTGCGCGGGGTCGCGCAAAGTGGAGGTTTGCGCGGAAATAAATCGCCAGAACAGAGTGTCAGCAGAGGGAAGTTCGTGAAAATGACTAAGTCGTTGGACTATTTATAGGCTTTATGGCCGAGTACGGTACTCAAGTAGGACTTTGCGCGAGGTTGCGCAAACCTTGGAAGAAAGGAATACTTTGATCCTTTTCTTTGATTTTCTGAACAAACAAAGAACGGATCAAGGGGGCATCTGTTGAGGCATAAAATAAGCAAGGAAGTGAAGAAAAGAATGATCAAGAAATCAGTTTGAAGATGAAAGAAAATAAACTTCAAGACCACTTTGCGCGGAGTCGCGCAAAGTGAAATAATTACACAAAGACCGCGCAAAGTGAAGAGTTTGCGCGGATTGAACAGAGGAGAAGTTTGCGCGAGATTGAGGGTTTGCGCGAGACCGCGCAAAGTATATTGTTTGCGCGTGTCCGCGCAAAGTCTATAATGATGCGATAAAAATAGTTGGATGATATTTTTGTCCCACATCGACCAGATCTGAGATTTTCATTGGAGAAAATGTCTATAAATACCCCATTCCTTCTCTAAAAAGGGGTTCGAAGATTTCAGAAGTGAAGCAAAGACAAAAGAGAAGACAGAAGGTGCGGAGGGCCGGACTCTCCCGCTTTGCGCGACTACGCGCAAAGGAGTATTGGACTCCTGGAAGATTGCGCGAGAGACCGCAAAGCATCTGAGTGCTTTTATGGTTTGCGCGGACCCGCGCAAAGCATATCGTTTGCGCGGACCCGCGCAAACCTATTGATTGGCAGTTTTTGACAGCAATGGGTTGAAATGCTGTCGGAGTGATGGGAGTTCTCAAAGCTTCAAGTTCTTCTTAATCAAGAGAAAGGAAGAGTCATCGACGAAGAGGCGTATTCCTCCTAAGTTTCAGGAGATGATCAAAATAATACCGAAATGCTGCCGGAATCTTCATTCTCTTGAAGACTGTTGATTAACTTGTCTATTCCTCCTAAGTCATTGGAGATGATTGAGATCATTGCTGTTATGCTGCCGAAAATTACATTTAGCTATAATGATTGACATTTGTAATAAGTTCTTTGTAAGCTATCTTAGAATCAAGGGATACCATAGGATGTAAATGAATTCAGAATCAATAAAATGTGACAGTTGTCTTCATAACTATTTCATTGTTATGTTTGAATAAGATTATTTTCCCAAATCAAATACTTTTGTTTCCTTGTCGAAACAATTATGTCGCGGCTTTTGAGCTTGAATAGTTCCTTCTAAGATTCGGGGTTCTCTTGAAGCCCATGATTCGGTATACATCAGCCTTTCGCCATGAACACAATCTCTAGATTCACAGTCTAGCATAGACTGATGGCGATATACCTTGATTGGAATAATTGCCATGCCCTCCACATGAGGGTTGTCAAATTTCATGACTCCTTCAACAACTCGTACTGAGTCCCAGGAGTTTTGAAGTCGTTTCTTCTTATGTTCTTTAATTTTTTCTGCAAACTCTTTCGCCTTATTGCGGCGAGTTTTCTTCAAGCGAGAGGCGGGAGGAGTATCTTCTCGGAGAGGTGGTCTTTCACTGTCGGTACGAATGTGAGCTGTGGTTTTCAGCCATTCGTCCCAGTCATATTCTCTACCATGCTTAAGAGGACATTTAATATCTCCTAATGATATGGATCTGTGAATGGGAGAGGGTAAAGACTTAATGCGCTCGGAAAAATCAAAGGTGGGAAGAACAGGTTCTTTGAAATAAGCGGGATTCCTGGAAGTTGTCTTTACCCGCTTAGCAGGAGGTTGATCAGAAGGTGAACCAGAAGGAGACACAAGACGGGCTGTTTGTTTAATACGAGCCATAGAAAAAGGACAGAAGAAGAAAGAAAGGTGACAGAGTAAGAAAAGAAGAAAGAAGAAAAGTGGCTAAGTGTTGGAAAATTTTGAAAAAATTGGTTAAGTACAGAGTACTTTGCGCGAGGTCGCGCAAAGTATGTAGTTTGCGCGGGAAATCTCTAAATCCAAAGGACGTCGCGCAAAGTTAAACAGTTTGCGCGGGGTCGCGCAAAGTGGAAGGTTTGCGCGGATGCAAATCGCCAGAGCAGAGTTCTAGCAGCAGGTAGTTCGTGAAAATGACTAAGTCGTTGGACTATTTATAGGCTTTATGACCGAGTATGGTACTCGACCGGAGCTTTGCGCGGGGTCGCGCAAACCCTGAAGAAAAAGAATGGTTTGATCCTTTTCTTTGATTTTCTGAACAAACAAAGAACAGATCAAGGGGGCATCTGTTGAGGCATAAAATAAGCAAGGAAGTGAAAAACGACAAAGATCAAGAAATCACTTTGAAGATGAAAGAAAAAACAGCTTCAAGACCACTTTGCGCGGGGTCGCGCAAAGTGAAATAGTTACACAAGACTCCGCAAAGTGAAATGATTGCGCGGAGAACATGAAGACAGTTTGCGCAGGATGAAGGGTTTGCGCGACACCGCGCAAAGTCTATAATGATGCGATAAAAATGGATGGATGATATTTTTGTCCCACATCGACCAGATCTGAGATTTCCACTGGTGAAAATGTCTATAAATACCCCATTCCTTCTCTAAAAAGGGGTTGGAAGATTTCAGAAGTGAAGCAAAGACGAAAGAGAAGACAGAAGGTGCGGAGTATTGGACTCCTGCACTTTGCGCGACCGCGCGCAAAGGAGTATTGGACTCCTGGAAGTTTGCGCCGGTCAGCGTAAAGCAACAGAAGGCTTTCATAGTTTGCGCGGACCCGCGCAAAGCATATAGTTTGCGCGGACCCGCGCAAACCTATTGCTTGGCAGTTTTTAACAGCAATGAGTTGGAATGCTGTCGGAATGATTGGAGTCCTCAAAAGCTTCAAGTTCTTCTTGATCAAGAGAAAGGAAGAATCATCGACGAAGAGACGTATTCCTCCTAAGTTTCAGGAGATGACCAAAATAGTACCGAAATGCTGCCGGAATCTTCGTTCTCTTGAAGACTGTTGATCGATTTGTCTATTTCCTCCTAAGTCATTGGAGATGATTGAGATCATTGCCGTTATGCTGCCGAAAATTATATTTAGCTATAATAATTGACATTTGTAATAATTTCTTTGTAAACTATCTTAGAATCAAGGGATATTAGAGGATGTAAATGAACTCAGAATCAATAAATATGACGGTTGTCTTTATAACTATTTCATTGTTATGTTTGAATAAGATTATTTTCCCAAATCAAATACATTTGTTTCCTTGTCGAAACAAAGTCCAATGACTGCAAAACTATAGAGTTATGTCCGCCATAATGGGCTTGACAACCATCGCGGGAATCGAGCCCAAATAGTGTTCAGAAACGCACAACTTGAGCCTTGAGTAAAGGGTGTGAGAAACATGAATACCTTTAGAAAATATATTGAAACTTAAGTGAATTGGGCCGTTCTCTCACGCACAAAATTGAGGATTTCAGACCGTCATTTTCTGACCAAACTTCACCCATGGGAAGAGAAAATTTCCCTGCGCATATCCGTATACTTGTGGCCTCGATCGAACAAGTATGACCGTTGATCTGATACGGGTCCTCTAAGGTCGATCAACTAATCCAATCGCGCCGAAATCACATCTTGGCATAGATTCGTGGTCGGAGAGCTTACCTTACAACATATGTGAGTTGTGGACCTCCCTATGTGTCCTCTTTATCAAAAACAGGCGCCCTTTGGATATAAACTAAGTATATCATGGCCCTATAGCCATTTACATCACTTTTGGGCATATATATAGCCCTTAAACCATCCCATCTCTCTCCCATACGAATTTCTTCAAACCCTAGGAGAGAGAAGAGAGAAAAGAAGGGAAAAGAGTAAGGATAGAAGAGAAAAATAAGGAGATCGTTGCTGTGATTCTTTCTCACAACTCCACACCTCGAATCACCTTCCCATTTCACTACACTATCAGTTTCAGCTACGATTTGGGTAAGAAACCCTAACCCTAATCTTTATTTAGATATACAAATAGAGTAATCGACAAACTAGCTAACCCATTTCGTTGTTTAGGTGCCCGACGTTTCGTTTTTGGGAACATAGAATTCGAACCGAGTATTCCGACGAAAGATGCGGACTATAAACATTTAGGTTATGGTTTTCATTGCTTTCAATGTCAACTAATGATTTATGTTTGACTTGATTGTTGCCATATTGTCTTAGATACGACATTTTCGATATAACATACATGTATGAACTATGTTGAATAAAAGATGCATCCCATATGTTTGTTAAAATGTTTGAATGAACATGTAAACATGATTTGTGCTTGCCATGACTACTGATCTAGGATTCATCATTGTCATATGTATGTTAACTTCCTTGTGTAAGGAATTGCCAAAATACATGTTGTAGCTAACCTAGTCTATGTAATTGGTGAAGTGTAGTCTAAGTGTTTGATAAATTGTTTGAATAAGAAATTATTGATGATTTGTATTTATTAAGAGTATTAAGATAGATTATTATTTACCTTACTCATATGTATTGTTTCTTTGATGAAATCATATTTGCCGCCACCCGATTTATGGATAAAATGTAAGTGTTTGGTAACATGTTCAATGTGTTTGATAAAATGCTCGAATGAGGAATTGATTTGGATTATTTGTTAAATGCTGATATGATTATCACATGTGTCTACCTATTGCATTTGAGTAAGATTGAGGCTACAACGTGGCCCAGGCAATCGGTAATTGTCCTTGCTCTGGTGGTCGAATTAGTCTCGCCATATTGGGTAACTTGACAAATCCGGGTCGCACGATGATTGTACATAGTAGTTAGGTCACAAGGGGTGCTCATGAGCTCCATGTCGATTAAGTCAACGTGTGCTCGTACTAATCGAACTTGTCAAACAAACTGATTGGCCTATTGTGTGTTTACCATGTATGGACATCACTACTTGAATCTAAGGTACCACTTACCAATGTAAAAGCTTGTTTTAACCATGATACCACGATATGCTAAGACTCGTGAGCCAGGCATGGTGGTATGGGACACCGTGATCGAGCTGTCGGCCTACGCTGGGGTGATGAGCTTCCCCGTAGTGACCAGTGAGCAACCCAGACTCGTGAGCCAGGCATGATGGTATGGGACACCGTGTCCGAGCTGTCAGCCTACACTGAGGTGACGAGCTTTCCCGTAGTGAACGCGAGTATAAACTTTTAAATTTTCCTATCAACTACTTTTCATTAGAGGTGATGCCTTACAACTTGCCTATCATATGTGGTTAACTAGGATTGACGACCTTAGATGGATCCTACGTTTGGGTTAATGATATGAAGGGAGGTACCTTAGCTTCCCCAACCTGCTGTATGAATAAGCTTAATTAAGTACTCGGCTAACACGGCCATGCATCGCATTGCATTAGTTAGGATGTGCTTTTGGTGAGGAAAGTGCACTTTAGGGATATTATCATATGCGAAATTGGTTGTCGGAGTCGCTTGTGAGGGAGCTTTGTGTGAGGGCATACATCATTACTTGCACTCCATTCCTGCATTAACAAGAGTAGTTAGGAAGTGATTGTTGTATTGCTTTATCATTACTGCTTGATTGACTTGATAACATGTTAACCTTTGCCTTATAATACCACTGAGTTGATCACTCACTCCCACCCTGGGACGGTGTTTTAAAACATCAACCAAACTCTAGTTTAGATGCAGGTGATGGGGAAGCCTCTGCAGCGGAGTTGGACTTCATAGATGAGGAGGAAGAGTTCTCCTACGTTCAGCTCTCAGGCGGGTCTATTAGACCTCATGTTGATTCGATGAGATTACAGGGACATATGGATTAGTTGGACACTTTACATTTTGATATTTTGTCAATTTTGGAACAATACATGTATATATTCAGCCCGGTAATATACTCATACTCTAGAGGTTGTGAAACACTTACATACTTAAATATATATGTTTCAGTCTTCCGCTTGCTTAATTTAATTATACCTGGAGTATGATATGTTGTTTTGGTATAATCCCCTCATCTTTAACTCATTAATATGAATGAAATCTGAACATCATTATCCATGTTGCATAAGTGATGTGCTAGATCTCGAGAGTAGAACTTTGCTCGACCCTCGAAATCTGAGGCGTTACAGATAGTTGAAGAGCTTGTTGGTTCTTTACAAACCTACGAGTTAAATTTTAAGGCTCCAAAAGATAAGTCTATAGCCCTTAAGTCATCTAAATGTATTTCTCAAAATAATTCTAGTACTTCTGATTGTGAAAATTCAGAGGATGATATGACACTATTAGCCAAGAAGTTTTATAAAATTTTCAAAAGCAAAAAGAGAGTTGATTTTCAAAAACCCTCTGAGAAGAAAAAGGGTAGATTTAAAAATTGGAAATCACTTAAAGACAGCCAATGTTTCAACTGCTATGAATACGGGCATTTGGAAAATAAGTGTCCCAAAAGGGACTAGCTAAAGAGAAAAGGCATGTTGGCCACATGGGATGAATCGTCTTGCTCTGAAGCTTCTTCTGAGTCAGATGATTCTGAACCTGAATCTTCTAATGAGGTCAAGGACTTAATGACTCTAGCTAGAGTCACTTCCTCAAAGAGTTGTGATTTAACTTATGATGGAAATCTGAGGAGTGACCCTGAAAATGATAAATATTTACAAGATGCCTATAATGCCCTATACAGGGAAAGTTGTAAGATAGCTGTAAAACTTAAACTTCAAAAAGAAAAGTTTTTAAAGTTAAAAGAAGATTTTGAAAACCTAGTTTTAGAAAATTTGTATCTTTCTGATTATTTTGAAAAGACAAAATGTGATTTAGATTTCAAAATGTCCCAAGTTCAAAATCTAAAATCAGAAAATAAAAAACTAAAACTAGAAGTCTCTTCTCTCTTGAGTTCAAAGGATACTTGGAGGTATGCCCAGGGTGATCATAATCTAGAAAAATGGCTAACCGGATCAAGGAAATGTGGAGATAGATCTAGTCTGGGCTATGATAAGAATACGCCTCTAAAATGTAAGTCTACTCCTCCTAAGTTTGTTAAAGGGGAGTCCTCCAACTCAAAAGGGAAAAGTCTTAATCAAAATGGTTTTAAAAATCCTAAAACTTTTCTGACTACTAAAACAAAAAACAACCATATCAATTTTAGAAATTAGAATTATAACCCCTTAGCTGAGAAAATTATGGATCTACTTAAGGAGCTTCTGAAATCTAACTCTAATGGTAGAATGTATAACAACTACAAGCATAGAAAAACCAACATTTCTCCAAAACCCAAAATAATAATGAAATAAGTCCCTAAGGTTACTTGTCTGGTTGCCCACACTGCTTTCAAGGCTTTGAATCAATCAAAGTGTTACCTAGATAGTGGTTGCTCTAGACACATAACAGGTGACAAAGATTTGTTCACTAACCTTAAAGATATGACTGATGGTTCAGTCACTTTCGGTGATGGTAGCAACTGCAGAATAATTGGCCAAGGTACGGTTCAACTCTTCAATCTTCCTCCTTTTGAGAATGTTTTATTTGTAAAAGGCCTTAAGTATAATCTCTTAAGCATTTCTCAAATTTGCGATAATAAACATAGCATCAAATTCACTAATCAAGGGTGTGAAATTTCTAATGAGAAAGATTCTGTGATATTAACTGGTCACAGAACATCCGAAAATTACTATATAGTTAGTGATTTGAGCTCATCTAAGTTATCGTGTTACATGGTCTAGACCAATGAGACCGGCTTATGGCATAAACGCCTATGACATGTACACTACCGTAATTTTTATAGACTAAGCAAAGGTGAATTAATAAGAGTCCACCCAAGTTAAAGAAAATGGATAAAATTTGTGGCGAATTCTGATTGGGAAACAAACTAGGAGTACTCACAAGAAAGTAAGCTCCAGTGCCACATCTAAATCCCTTGAACTTATCTACATGGATCTCGTTGGACCTACTAGAACAGAGAGTCGAGGTGGTAAGAAATACATTCTGGTAATAGTGGATGACTTTACCAGGTATACATAGGTAGCTTTCATGAGAGAGAAGTCTGAAACTCTCGATGAAGTGAAAAGGATACTCAAGCGTATCCAAACTGATAAGGAATCAAATGTTTCGAAAATCTAAAGTGACCATGGATCGGAATTTGATAATAGCAATTTTGAGAAGTTTTGTAGCGATCACGGAATATCGCATGAATTTTCTGCACCTAAGACACCTCAACAAAATGGGGTTTTGAAAGGAAAAATCGTGTCCTTCAAGAAATGGACAATGTTATGTTAAATAGCATGAAATTACCTAAAAATCAATGGGCTGAAGTGTTGAGGCATAAAATAAGCAAAGAAGTGAAGAAGTGAAAGATCAAGAAATCAGTTTCAAGACTACTTTGCGCGGGTTCGTGCAAAGTGAATGGGTTGTGCTGGACCACGCAAAGTAAAAGGGTTGCGCGGGTTGATCAAGGAAGATAGATTGCGCGTGACCGCGCAAAGCATGTCGTTTGTGCGTGTCCGTGCAAAGTGTTTTACGTTGGTATAAAAATGGTTGGATGTTATTTTGTCCCACATCGACCAGAATAGAGATTTACAGTAGTAAAAATGTCTATAAATACCCCGTTCTTTCTCTCAAAAGGGGTTGGAAGATTTTAGATTGGAAGAAAGACGAAGAAGAAGACAGAAGGTGCAGAGCATTGGGCTCATATAGTTTGCGCGGACTCGCGCAAAGGGGCATTGAGCTCCTGAAGTTTGCGCGGACCCGGGCAAACCGACTGCTGGACAGTCTATAATAGCAATGAGCTGATATGCTGTTGGAATGGCTAGAGTCTTCAAATCTTCAAGTTCTTCTTGTTCAGGAGAAAAGGAAGAATCATCGACAAAGAGGCGTATTCCTCCTAAGTTTTAGGAGATGACCGAAACAGCACCGAAATGCTGCCGGAATCTCCGTTCTCTTGAAGACTGTTGATCAACTTGTCTATTCCTCCTAATTCATTGGAAATGATTGAGATCATTGCCGTTATGCTGCCAAAAATTATATTTAACTATAAAAATTGTCACTTATGATGAATTCTTTGTAAATTATCTTAGAATCAAGGGATACTAAAGGATGTAAATGAATTCAGAATCAATAAAGTGCGATGATTGTCTTTGTAACTATTCCATTTTTATGTTTGAATAAGATAATTCTCCCTTCTATAAGAACCTCCCTTCTATACAGTAAAAAAATCATGTCTGTGTGGGCACTACATGTACAACACATGCTGTGTCTTTTTGTGGCTAGATAAGGTTGCAAGAGAATCAATCAAAAGCAATTTGTATCTAGGAAGTGCACAAGTTCTGGATGAAGAGAGTTGATGAAAGATAGAGAGCATGGTAATGCCTTACAAAAACCTATGACTGGCACTGATTTTTGGCCTCATGGCCTAACATTGGAAAGTAAAACTGATGGATAGATGGAATGGATTTTACACATGCACCATGGTGGGTCCAATTGAACTTAGTTGTTCCACGCAGACATAGACTCCGTACTAAGTGGACGCCATTATCCCAGTGTTTCCTGTGGTGTGGTCCACTTGAGCTTTGGATATGTTTCCATTTTGAACTCAAGCACTAACTGTTGGGGGCCTTACACAAAATCTTAGGATCTAGACCTCCAGAACAAACCAGAATTATGGATAATAAAGTAATGAAAACAATCAATGCATCAATCACACACCACACAAGAGAATTTTACGTGGAAAACCCTCAAAGAGGTAAAAACCACGGGGCCTCGTCCAAATTAACAATCCACTATGAAGTAAAATGTTACAAACTTCTTCACTCACACAGGAGTGGATAAACAATAAGAGAAATAGAGAAAACGGAGAGATCTAACCAATTACGAGGACATAGAAGTGCTAAGATATAGATTGCACAGTAGATAACCTCCACGAGCAGAAACAAAGTCAATATCATCTTGAAGATATTGACAAGACTGATATATTGCCTTACAAGGCATGGATTTTCTTGAAGATATTGACAGGACTGATATATTGCCTTACAAGGAATGGATTTTCTTGAAGATATTGACAAGATTGATATATTGCCTTACAAGGCATGGATCTTCTTGAAGATATTATCTCAGTTGGAAATATCTACTATACTGGCAATGATAATGATCATAGATATTATTGCCTTACAAGGCACGGGTCTTCCAAAAGATACTATCAAAAGCAAAGATATATCAATATATCAATCTCAGTTAAAGAGGTAGTATAGCCAAGCCAAATCCTAAAAGAGCCAAATTGAGCCAAATCAAAAAGATCAAGCTCGAAAAAAAAAATGCTCTCAAAGGATCAAGCTCTAAAAGAGCCGGCTAACTATACGTAAGACCTATGGAGATCGCCATTCAGGCAGCGGCGAGGAGTCAGTGGCCCTAAAAAGCCCGCGAAGACCATCGTGTGCACCCATGCGGGCAGCTGACGAAGTCAAGGATTCAAAGCCTAAAAGGCCATAATCCGCGAAGACTAGTCACCGTAACTCCCATGTCGTCTGTATAGCTTCCGGCAGCGCCACGGGGAATGGATGAAAATGCCCTCCCGTGAATGGGCTCGACCTTGCAGACGAAGAAAACAGGGGCCGCTGTGCGAGCTTTATGCCAACCGTGCATAAGACCCTCCAGATCTAGGGTTTGATTTCAGTAGTAACTCATGAGGAAGGGCTTAAACCTACTCATTGATGGACTGGCGACCCTAGATTTGGTGCCCAAAGGTAGCCTTGCGAGCCCTGCGAACTCTAGAGAGTTACTGTGGCCAACCCTATACGTAAAACCAACAGTTCACCGCCCGGTAGCGTCAATGGACCCCTCTGATGGACCTTGGCCGTGAGCTCAAGGCAGTGAAAAGCCCAAAAGCGTACTCTAGAGAGTTACGTGGCCATCACATAAGACCCATAAATGCTCCACTACTCATGAGCTTAAACTGTGTGTGTGCGCACGCTCCACTACTCATGAGCTTAAACTGTGTGTGGCTAATTAAATTGAAACTTAGTATCGCCAATCTAAATACTCACATAGAGAATCCTGCACTAACAAAATCTTCTTTCAATTGTGCCTGAGCTGCATCATGTTTAGATTTTTCTTCAAAAATAAGTCTTGCCTGATCAGGAACGCCAGCAAGTTTATTCTCCAAAGAAGCAATCATTTCTTTACCTTGAAGTTGTGCGGATTTTTCAATATCAATGGATTGAACATTCACCCGTATCTTCTCTTCAACATTTTGAATGATTAAGGCCTGCTCATGATTCTTCCTCTCTAGTTGAGAGATTTCTTCCTTTAGAGCTGCAATACGATCTTGGATAGTCATACTTTCATCAACATGAATCTTTAATTGATCTTGAAGAATCTATGCTCTTGTTCAAGTTTAGAAATTGATGAAGCTGTCAGAAAGGCTTGTTCTTGTGATGAAGCCAGCTACTTTCTACACTCTAAAATCTCAGGGGCAATTGTAACATTCTCTACTGACGCCAAAGATATTACTGAATCACGAAATTTGAGGAGTGAATCACGCAAAGGAGATATGTTGATTCTAGCCATCTTGGCAGAGCTCTCCAGAATCTCTATAGCAACATCCAAGTCCAACCATTGGTCAGGATTTCTGAAGATATGGATTATTGCTAACAAGGAATGTTTCACCATAAGCATTTTATGAACAGGGATCTTCATAAAGGATGACAGTTCAGAAGTAGTAGCTACAGAATCAAAACTAGCCACACCGCTGCAAGAAGGAGTTCCTATAGCAAAAGAAGAAGGATATTCAAAATATTATTATGAAATATATAGTCTTGAGTAAAGATAATCAGCGTATATATATGTACCTGTCACTGGAATACGACTAATAGAAGGAGAAGCTCCCTGAGCTATGGAAGGACCAAGTTCCACCATATCAGCAAAAGATGGTGCTCTAGCTTCTATGCTTGAATCTCTGGTAGCCGGAGTTGGCAAGTCCGTAGTTTCTGTTGGAAATATGATTTCACGAGCCACTACTCTCTGTACTACCAATGGAACTACGGGTGCTCTTGATGAAGTTACCACAAGAGGGCTCACTGAAGAAGGGAGACACAATGGAACTACGGGTGCTCTTGATGAACTACGGGTGCTTGGAAATATGATAGCACCTATTTCTGCAACTTGGGCACCTAAAAAAGGGAGACACAATGATTTTAATAAATAATAGTTGTTAAAATATAAATTAATATATGCATATGAAAATTAAATTTCCTTTACCTGGTGAATACCCATATTCGCCATAATCTAAAAGCTCCTCTTCATCTTCCTCAGCTGCAGGAGATTTAGCAAGAACATTTACACCAGGAAGAGTCTTAGCGGTTGCAGGGGAAGATTCCATCTCAACTTCTTTCGCAGCTGTTTCCTCATCTCCGTCGATGTCAACTTCACCTTCTTCAAAGTCATCATCTTTATCTTCACAACTGTCGCTATCTCCGCTGTCTTCATATTGTGAAGATTCAGTAGTATCTGATGATGAAGTTGAACTTTCATCTTCCAAAATTTCTTCGTCAACTTCTTCAATGATAACTTGCTTCCCTTTGTAAGAAACGGGTTGGCTGCTCTCCGGTGCAGGCTCTTGGACTATAGGGGAAGCGGATGCTTGGTGGGTCCTTTCTGGAAGAATAGGGGATGATGTTTGCAAACGCGTTTTTGATCTAGTCATTGGGGAAGATGGACTAGGACCAAGGGGTTGCGAAGGAGATATGGAAGTACCAATAGCTGGTCCTTCTTGAACCACTGCAGTCTCTGCAGGAATTGGAGAAGATGTACCTTCAGCATCGTTTGCGGCTTGGTTTGAAAAGTCCCGACGAGATTTCTCAAATTCTCTCAAAACTCCGGGGGCAAACCAGCCATCCAAAGTGTTGATAGGCTTGATTTCACGGATGGGGTCTTCCAATGATATCTTCCTACAAATTTCTCCAGGATGAGATGCATGGCTCTTTTCTGGAATATAACCGATTCCACTCTCTAAATTTCTGCCCTTCAGCCTGGGCGGATGAAGAAAGATAGAAGAATCCACTGGCAAGCATTTAGTGACCAAGTATGATTGGTGATCCCACCATCGCATCCAGCTATATGATGTACGGACTATGCGATCACAGCCTGGAATTATGAAGAGGGATCCAACACAGCCATTCAGCAACTGTTTCCATATCATGGCCCAGTTAAGAGGACCAGTTCCATAACAACGCATTTTTCTAGTAACTAGCCCGCAGTCTTGTGGCACAGTTTGATCATAACCAAATTGACGAGCAAAGCGACTGGGGTAGTAAGGTTCTCTCTAAAATTCTATTCCTTCCTGAAGAGGTAAACTGCATGAGCGAATAGAAAAGAAGAAAGCTCTCTCAGTTGCAATAAGCGTTTCTTGGTCCATCATATCTGTATCTTCAGTGTAGCGATAAAGGCAGAACTGAAAGAAGTTTATCTGGTCATCATCTCGAATTTTATTAGCAACCCACTCATATGCTCTTTTTGCCATCGCTCTTTGCTGAAAGAACTAGAGTGGAAGGTGAGAAGGATGAGTATATGCTTGCTCCGGAGCCTCAAAAGTCTAAGGAAAATAAACTCCAAGCCACCTCGTAATATAATGCCAAGAAGTATGTGCAGACGAAGCTCCAAGAGTAGGGTCTTTTACGTGGGTAGCTACTTCTCCAAGAGCCCTGTAAATAGAACATAATACTGGAGGAGCAAGAGAGTATTTATGGCCTTCCGCTAAAGCACCAGCTACAACAAAGACGCTTGGACGAACAGCATCTGCCCACTTGGAGCTGGGCAATACGACCAAACTTAGCCAATAAGCTAAGAACGCTGCAAGTTCTCCAAAAGAGTTATATTCTGGTCTTCCTCTTATTACATCTCGAAGCTTCGTTAGTTCTTTAGAGTGACAATCGCGAAATCTTCAAAGAAAGAATAAAGATGAGGAGGTTAATATGCAGGAATGGCTAAATAGCAAGAATATAAAGAAGAAGTCGATTATCAGATTGATAAATACCTGAGACCCCTAGAGAAATGAGCCAGCCATTGCAAAGGGGGAATTTTGTGGAAGCTGGGAAATTTGCCCATCTCTTTGAATAATAGTTCTATGGTAGTCTCAGAGATGGAAGGCTTGTGGTCTGGAGAAGATACAAAGGCCAATTCTCTATTTGTAGGAATGAATTCATCATAGAATTTGCTTGTTATTGTGAGACCGGCTATACGATGAAGATCCCAAAGTGATATGCTCATTTCACCATAAGGTAAATGGAAAGAGTTGGTTGTAGGCGACCAGTATTCAAGGAAGCCTTTCAGTATATTGGGTTCCCTATAAAAGTATTTGGAGGTCACTTCTATTGCATCATAAAGACCGATCTTTGCAAGAGTGCTTGTATGCTTCAGCAATATAGCCTCCGCCCATTCAGAGTAATAGCGGCGAGCAGTTAACATGCCTCTGATGCGGAATTCTGCCTGTCCCCAGAGTTATTCTCGATCTCTAAAGCGCTGTCGAACTGTCTCATAAAAATGAGAAGGAAAGAGATCATGAGGACTGTGGAAAGGAACTAAGAATATCATGGGATGAGCTTCCCCTATCCTTTGTCATGACTTTTGTGTCTGAATGATTCCCTTAAGGATTCGAGGCTCTCTTGAGGCCTACGATTTAGTATACATTAACCTCTCGCCATGGACGTAATCTTTAGACTCACAGTCAAGCATGGACTGATGGCGGTATACTTTGATGGGAATAATCGTCATGCCCTCCGCATGAGGGTTGTCAAACTTCATAACACCTTCGGTCCCATGAGTTTTAAAGCCTCTTCTTCTTATGTTCCTTAATCTTCTCTGCAAATTCTTTCGCCTTATTTCGACGAGTTTTCTTCGAATGATAAGCCAGAGGACTGTCTTCATGGCGAGGTGGTCTTTCACTATCAGTACGAATATGAGCTGTAGACTTTAACCATTCGTCCCAGTCATATTCTCCGCCATGCTTAGGCGGACATTTGATATCTCCCAATGATATGGATCTATGAATGGGGGAAGGCAAAGATTTAATGCGGTCAGAAAAGTCGAAGGTGGGAAGAACAGGCTCTTTAAAATAAGCGGGATTTCTGGAAGTGGTCTTTGTTCGCTTGGCAGGAGGTTGATCAGAAGGAGGACGAGCTGTTTATTTTATACGAGCCATGAAAATAAGTCAAGAAAGGAAGATAGATGACAGAGTAAGAAAGGAAGAAAGAAGAAAATGGCTAAGTGTTGGAAACAGTTCAAAAGAAATTGGCTAAGTACGAAGTACTTTGCGCGGGTCCGCGCAAAGTATATAGGTTGTGCGGAAAATCTCCAATTTCAAAGGACTTCGTGCAAAGTGAAATGGTTTGCGTGGGTTCGCGCAAAGTAAAAGGTTTGAGCAGAAGAAAATCGCCAGAGTAGAGTTTCAACAGAGTACAAGCAGTTTGTGAAAATGACGAAGTAGTTGGACTATTTATAGTATTTCTGGCCGAGTACGGTACTCGACCGAGCTTTGCGCGGGGTCGCGCAAACCCTACAAAAAATAAGTGGCTTGATCCTTTTTCTTTGATTTTCTAAAAAACAAGAACGGATCAAGGGGGCATCTTTTGAGGCATAAAATAAGCAAAGAAGTGAAGAAGAGAAAGATCAAGAAATCAGTTTCAAGACTACTTTGCGCGGGTTCGCGCAAAGTGAATGGTTTGCACTGGACCACGCAAAGTAAAAGGGTTGCACGGGTTGATCAAGGAAGATAGATTGCGCGTGACCGCGCAAAGCATGTCATTTGCGCGTGTCCGCGCAAAATGTTTTGCGGTGGTATAAAAATGGTTGGATGTTATTTTGTCCCACATCGACCAGAATAGAGATTTACACTAGTAAAAATGTCTATAAATACCCCGTTCTTTCTCTCAAAAAGGGTTGGAAGATTTCAGATTGGAAGAAAGACGAAGAAGAAGACAGAAGGTGCAGAGCATTGGGCTCATATAGTTTGCGCGGACTCGCGCAAAGGAGCATTGGGCTCCTAAAGTTTGCGCGGACACGCGCAAAGCATGTCGTTTGCGCGGACCCGGGCAAACCAACTGCTCGACAGTCTATAATAGCAATGAGCTGATATGCTGTTGGAATGGCTAGAGTCTTCAAATCTTCAAGTTCTTCTTGTTCAGGAGAAAAGGAAGAATCATCGACAAAGAGGTGTATTCCTCCTAAGTTTTAGGAGATGACCGAAATAACACCGAAATGCTGCCGGAATCTCCGTTCTCTTGAAGACTGTTGATCGACTTGTCTATTCCTCCTAAGTCATTGGAGATGATTGAGATCATTGCCGTTATCCTGCCGAAAATTATATTTAACTATAAAAATTGTCACTTATGATGAATTCTTTGTAAATTATCTTAGAATCAAGGGATACCAGAGGATGTAAATGAATTCAGAATCAATAAAGTGCGATGATTGTCTTTGTAACTATTCCATTTTTATGTTTGAATAAGATAATTCTCCCAAATCAAATACATTTGTTTCCTTGTCGAAACATGAAGCTGTGAACACTACATGTTATATAATAAATCATGTTTATATTAGAAAATCAAATGATAAGGCTACTTATGAACTGTGGTTCAATAAGAAGCCCACAGTCAAGTACTTTCGAATTTTTGGCAGCAAGTGCTATATTTTGCATGACCGTGAAAATTTAGGGAAGTTCGACACTAAAAGTAACGAAGAGATTTTTCTAGGGTATGCTCTAAATAGTTGAGCATATCGTGTTCTCAACAAGAGAACTAGTGTTATTCAAGAATCCATTAATGTGGCTATAGATGATCACCTGAATACACCTATCTCTAGTTTAGAAGATGATGAAGTCTCTATATTTGATAAACTAGACTCTTCATCCAGTTAAGACGACACTGAACTATGGTCAGTTAAAGACCATCCAACTGATCAAATTCTTGGAAAACCTCTCACTGGTGTGCGTACTCGAAGACAATTAGAAAACATATGTAATTTTGTATGCTTCACTTCCCAAATTGAGCTGGCCAATGTAAAAGAAGCGCTTACTGATGAAAACTGGATAGTAGCCATGCAAGATGAACTAAATCAATTTGTAAGGAATGTTGTATGGTATTTGGTTCCTAGACCTAATGATAAACATATAATTGAAACTAAGTGGATCTTTAAAAATAAATCTAATGAATTAAGAAATATTATAAGAAACAAGGCAAGACTGGTTGTATAAGGGTACACTCAGATAGAAGGCATCGATTATAACGAAACCTTTGCTCCAGTAGCTCGTCTTGAATCTATCAGATTATTTATATTCATTGCTTGTTTTAAAAAGTTCAAAATCTATCAAATGGATGTCAAGAGTACTTTCTTGAATGGCGATTTACATGAGGAAGTATATGTAGAACAATCTAAGGGTTTTGAAGACCCTAAACACACTGATCATGTTTATCACCTGAAAAAGGCACTCTATGGTTTAAAATAAGCTCCCAGGGCATGGTATGAGAAGCTGACTAAGTTTTTACTAAGTCATAACTTTATAATGGGGAGTGTTGATAAGACTCTGTTTGTAAAGAAACACAATGATCACATACTCATAGTACAAAAATATGTCGATGATATTATTTATGGTTCTACATGTTCTAACCTGTCTACTGAGTTTGCAGAATTGATGAAGTCCAAGTTTGAAATGAGCATGGTTGGAGACCTGAACTACTTTTTGGGTCTACAAGTGAAACAACTTGAATACGGGATTTTTATTTCTCAAACCAAGTATGTTCTAAACTTGGTGAAGAAATTTGGTTTTGAGAGTGGCAAAACTTTGATACTCCTATGAGTACGACTCTTAAGCTCTCTGAGGATGCAACAGGTAAATGTGTAAATCATAGGTTGTATCGTAGTATGATTGGTAGCTTACTATATTTAATTGCCAGCTGACCTGATATAACATTCAGTGTAGGTATCTGTGCTCGATATCAATTAGATCCTAAAGAATCTCACCTGATTGTTGTCAAGCAAATAATGAGATATGTCACAAGTTCGCCCAATTTAGGCCTTTGGTATCCATATGATACTAATGTTCAGTTAGCTAGTTATACGGATGCTGACTGGGCTGAGAATATAGATGATCAAAATTCTACCAGCGGCGGATGTTCTTATGTTGGGAACTATTTAGTTTCATGGCATAACAAGAAACAAAGTTCCATTTCCTAAATATCTGCAAGTTGATTTTCAGCCGGAAATGTATGTACTCAGCTTGTGTTGATGACTATGGATTTGTGCAAGATATTATAGTTCTTTATTGCGATAAGTCTAGCGCGATCAACATCTCTAAAAATCCCATCCAGCATTCACGAACTAAGCATATTGACAATAAATATCATTATATTCGTTAATTAGTAGAAGATAAAATTATTTCATTGAATTATGTTCAAACTGAAAATCAACTTGCAGATATTTTCACAAAGCCACTTGATAGAAATAGGTTCGCTAAATTGAAAATGGATATTGGTATATGTAATGTGATTTGAGATTATTGTGTCTTCTTGTATCATATTGTATATTTTTATTTTTACAAATTTATTGGATTTCAAAAATTAATAAAAATTGCACATTTTTTGGGTCTACACGACCAGTCGAGTACACACTCAACCAGTCGTGGCACGACCGGTCAAGTATGTACACGACTAATTGAGTAGCGCGTGTAGGGTGCTTTTAAGATGAGTAAAACCACTTTTTCTTCACTCTCTTCATCTTCTCCAACGGCCCCTTTCATGACCGGTCGAACCTACCTTTGATTGTAACTTGGTTAGTGCGTCTTTTCCATTTTCCTTTCAGATTTTGGTTCTTTGCACTTCTATTTGCTTGATTCTAAGGTTTATTTCAAGATTTCTAGTGGTTTCTTTACATTTCTAGCAAAAAATCTAATTTTTGCATTTCTAGCAAAAATCCTTCTTGCATTTTATTTTTATTTCTTGCAATGGAAGGTAGATATAAGAAGAGAACCACTCGTGGTCCTTCTTCTACCCATTTCATACCGATTTCGGTGCGTACTCTTCGACCACCCGAAGAGGACCCGGAATATGTGCGGGATATTTATCTCCGCAACATCATTGTTGAGCGAACTGTTGATTCCAACCATTTGAGTCCTTTCAATATCATTCCCCTCCTTGTGGCTGTAGGATGGGCTAACATATTGAATTGAGGTAGACCTGCATATTGGTCCATTGCCCAGGCCATGTATGCATGCATTAGTGATGTGTCTATTGAAGATTTAACCTTCATTATTACGTTTAGAGAAGGTACATTTTCAGTAGATCGTCACTTGATTTCTAACTTAATGGATATTCCTATTAATGATGAAGGAATACTAATATCTGCATTAGTTGCAAGATTGACTGAATTTGAAAAACAAATGTTATTTAGAGATTTATGCAACATGAACTCGGATTAGAATTCCGGGATTGCGCTCCGATCCAATCATATGTTACCCAAATACAGAGTTCTTCATCGTATCTTTATCTTGAATGTTTACACGAGATCTGGTAACAAGACTGAATTAACTTCTTTCATGATGCGCATTCTTCATTCTCTTATTTCTAGTATTCAAGTGTGTCTGCCATCTCTAATTTGTTATATGATAATTCAATTTCGTCTCCATCCGGGCCATAGCGATATACCTTTCGCTTACTTAATAACCACTCTTGCTACTCATTTCTTGTGACCATGCCAACTGGTGAAGCTCTTATTTCCCATCTTCCCTTCAACAATTCGAACATTAACAAGATGAATCTGAAGTTGGCTCGTGGCCAAGTTGATAGGGATGCTGGAGGAGCTACTGAAGAAGCTGGAGAGGAAGAAGCACTACCCCCTGATGATGTAACTATGGATAATACCTTTGATTAATTAGAATCTGATTTTGAGGCTGATCCCGATTATCAGCCATCTGATTTTGATGTGTGGTTGAGAACCTTAGAGGAGAAGGTGGAAGCATGTATCCCAAGGACTCAATTCAAATATATGCGTAAATACCTTCGGCGTATTAACAAGGGATTACATCAAATTGATCCATCTATTCCTACTCCCTCTTCTAGTTCTGACTAGTTGTTATTTATGTTGGGTTTGTAATAACTCTTAAATTTACTTGTGTTTGAATAGTACTTGGACATGTTTCGTTTATGCTTCATAATGATATTTTGAACATGTTATTTTGCTTCATGATGGTATTTTGATATTAATCTATGGACATGTTTATACTATTCACTCTCTTAAATCATACTCTTCTCTTATATTTTTAAATCTTCTCTTTCATTTTCTTTCCTTTGTCATATTGTGACAAAAAGGTGGAGAAATGTCATATGATTCTTAATGGTATATATGTATATGATGATCGTTGGAGATGTGTGATTGTGGAGATATATATTTTTTATATGTATTTGATTAATACAGGTGCTCTACAAATCACTTCGCCTGGAATGAAGGGGAGTATTGGATTGTGGGGGAGTTGTAGTGAGTTGTAGTAGCATTACTGGTGCATGATTCTTTAGTTGGTTTTGTCACAAATTTGACAAAGGGGGAGATTGTAAGTGCTATATTGGAAATCCAGCACCCGAATTTATCAAACTTTGTTGTGCCAAACCATTTAGAATTTATATCGTGTTTTGGTAAGTTAGAAAGATCATATTCATGCGTTTTGAGTTATCTACATCATCGTCGAACTTTTCTACATATTCAATTTAAAGAACGTTGACAAAGTTAAAGACTACAAACTCAAGTACAAGAACAGAAGTTTGAAGCTCAAGCTAAAGTTCATGATCACCACCTTAAGTCTAGCTCAAGTTCAAGACTTCATGGACAAGCTTCATGTACTTCAAGTAATCGAAAGTGATCGATGTTTTAATGTTTCAAACTCACAATCAACGTATGAATGACCTTAGATTGACCATAAGTTAGGTCATATATATTGCATATTGAATTTGAGTCAATGTACAAGTTTATAGGTTTTTCTTCGACTAGTCCTAGCCTTTGTTTGACTAGTCCAGGCACTGGCTCGACTAGTCCAAAGTATTTCTTGACCAGTCTAAGATTTGTTGAGAATTTTCGAGAATTTTTTGTTATGGCTCGACCATTCGTGGACACTGCTTGACTAGTCGAGTGAATAGTCTCAACCAGTCGTGCAGTGCTTGACTCAAAGTCTATCAAGCTTTTCTGGTGCCACTCGACCAGTTGAGTAACAGGTTTATCTTATCGTGCCAGAAATTTTGAACATTGGTTGGTGCTTTGACCAGTCGAACCGACCATTAGACCAGTCAAGGGAACAAAATTTTTACCTATAAATAAAGGATGAATCTCAGAGTTTTTCATCAATTCCAATCCTAATCAAGCCTTCACTCTAAGAGATAAGTTCCTGTAATTGTGAAGCTATTACTTATTCATTTTAGATTCTATTTATAGCTTTTTGTATTTGATTTTGTGATCTCTATTCAACTCTATTGTATTAAAAAGGGGAATTGTGATTTACCCTTTTGAGATTAAAATCAAATCAAGCTAGCCCTAGGTTGATTTAATTTAAAAATCATTTAGACTTAGAACCCTTTCATTTGTGAGATTGGACATTGAATATTGACATCTACGTGAATTGGTTCTACCGCGATACATCGAAATCTTCAGATAAGTATTTCAATTTTCTGCATTTTTGGTTTGTGAGATTCAGCCAGGAAAAACTCATTGTGGGGTTTTTGTAATTGTGTAAGACCATTTGAAAGACACAATTGTGAAGGTTTTTAGGTGAACCTTGGAAAATCTTATTTCATAGTGAAAGTCAATATCCCGTGGGTGTGGATATTGGGAGTGAAGTAGTTGTGTGCCTATTTGCTAATAGCTGGTGTACACACACGAACAACTATAATTCCTGGTGTTTGGTTGATGTTGATGGTGATGTATGTGTGGTGAATGTTGTAATTTCCTTTTATGCACTTATGGTGAACGTTGTAATAATTTAGTTTATTTCCTTTGCCTCTTTCTAAGTTTGAGTTTTTTATACTTACAAAAGTTTAGAAATCAGGTTGTCCTACCATAAACCTTGGTTTTTGGTGTAAGGTTATTCTTAGAACTCAGTTTGTATCAACCTCTCAAGACTTATGCATTTGAGGTTGCTTTTATTTGTGCTATCTATCTTTGTATATCTTTGTATTCCACATTTATTTTTTTATTTGGCATAGTCCTATACACCCCCCCTCTCTAGGATTTGAAGCTCAGCTTTTTCACATTGTACAGTTCGAATGGCATCCTTCGGTTAGCAAAGGTGTTATAGGGGCATGTGAATATTGTCTTCTCCTGATCTTCAAGAGTTATATCTATCTTATTATAGCCCGAATACCCGTCAAGGAAGCAGTAGTAAGAATGACCAGCTAGCCTTTCCAAAATTTGATCAATGAAGGGCAAAGGAAAGTGGTCCTTCCTTGTGACCATATTCAATTTCCTGTAGTCAATGGACATTCTCCAACCAGTAGTAACTCTAGTTGGCATGAGTTCATTGTCGACATTGTTTACGATGGTGATTCTAGACTTCTTAGGAACCACCTGAGTTGGACTCACCCATTGACTGTCAGATATAGGGTATATGATACACACATCCAACAACTTAAGTACCTCAGCCTTAACACTTCCTTCATGTTTGGATTGAGTCGACGTTGCGGTTGTCAAGAGGTTTTCGCATTGTCCTCAAGATGAATACGGTGAGTACAAATCAAAGGATCAATTCCCTTGAGGTCTGCAATTGATCATCCAAGGGCTCCTTTATGCTCAATGAGAGCAGAAATAAGTATACTCTCTTATTCCTTCTCAAGGTGGGAAGAGATCACCATGTTGTATGTCTCATCTTGACCTAAGTAGACATATTTAAGATTAGCGGGCAAAGTTTTTATGTCAAGTATTCACAACCCCAAGTGTAGGGTCGCAATGTAGTAATAATCTCGGTAAGACCGAGGTTGAATCAACAGGGACTGAACTTTGTACGTTTCTGAAATTAAGTACAAGTAGAACTAGAAGAAGATGTGAATCTAATTCTGAAGTAATTGAGAGAGTAATTGTGATTAAAGTAATTAAAACTGTAAATTTAAAGGTGAAAACTAGGGTGCCAAGGATCCACTTGTAGCTCTTGGGATGCTACCTTACTTTGATTCAAAAAGCACAATTGGAATTGGAGTCCTATTATATCCAATTGGAAGATAAAGAAATTAAATCAAATCTGAACTTTCATTAACCTAATTCTCAATGGAGGAGTATTGTGACGGTTGGAAGGGATTCCATCACCAAACCATGTCCAAGAGACAATGACAAACAACGGGATTTACCAATCCCACAATCTCAAAATAGGAAGAAGAAGATACTCAAAGCTATTGCAGATCTATTGTAATTTGAGTCACAACAAACCATTAAAAACTGAAAGTATTCCTTAAAAATCAAATTAGAATCCATGAAGTTCAACATAAACATGAATCAAAGCAAAGAAAACATCCCAGTCACGCTGCAAGCTTCACCTCTTAACCTTAGGTAGGAGGCAGCCAACTATAGATATGATTGAACTAAAATCTCTTAAGAAAAACATAAAAACAACTAAGGAAGAAAAAGAAAAATTCTTAGTGGTGGCTCTCTGAAAGTGCCCCGGTTTATCAATTAGCGTGAGGATTGCGTCAATGAGACAAGTGAGCCCCAAAAGAAGATCGTTCAAGTCATAGCATCAACTGGATGTGCACTCCGATCTTGTCAAAGATAAATTAAGCCTCACATCCCATGTCACAAAACACTCAGGTATATGAAGCTTTTAAAAACATTAGAACAACCTAGGATCATATGTTTGTAAACTTGAATTTTAGAATAAGAAAATCTTTCAAGTTTTTCAGACTGTATTCGATGATATCAAGTACTCATCAATAGCATCGAACACTCACGATTGATGATATCGACAACCACTCGATATCATCGAATTAGGCCATTCTATGTCCAGCAACCACAAAGTATTTTGGAGAATATGTTCGATAAATCGAAAAACATTTCGATGATATCGACATTCAAATATCAATCAAATCAAATGACAATCGATGATATCGAAATGCCTTGAGCTTTGTCCAGCAACTTTTGAAAAATGTCCTGACATTGCTCGAGTAATCGAACCATCGTCGATATCATCTGAATTCAAACTTCAATGATATTGAGGTGAGTTCGATATCATTGAATTCGGTCAAGTTTTTGTCCAGTGAGCCTCAAAGGAAAATCACCTAGAAAGATCGAGGACTTGAAACCCTACTAGATGTCATCTGATTTCAAATCTCGATGATATCGAAGGTATATAGATGAGATCGAATCTGGACAAAACTATTCTAAAAATCTTACAAGGTAAACCATATGGGAATGACCGAGTAATCGATGATGTCTCGATATGATCGTAATTCAAATGTCTATGAAATCGATATATGTTCGATATCATCGAAATGGATCAAAGATTGTCTAGCAAGCTCTTTTGAAAATCATGTGGAAATGATCGATGTATCAAACAGATTGTCGATGAAATCGGAATTCAAACTCCGATGACATCGACGCACGCTCGATCGCATTGATCCTCTGGTAAAAAGTTTCAGGTATATACTTCAGTGGAGTTTGTATCATCGAACCTTGCTTCGGTTGCATTGAAAGTATACGTTCAATAACATCGAAGCAGGCCCAATGATATCGAACTCAGTCAGAATCTGACATCTTTATTACCATTGGAACTTTTTATCTATTTAAGGAGAGCTTGTTCTTGGTTGTTGCATTGAGAAAAAGAGAGAGCTTTGAGAGAGTAACCGCATATCATCTACCGTGAGCCCTTTTTCTCATGGGAGTTCATCATTCAATCCACCCTCATCATTGATATTCTATAGAGTGGATTGGAGAATGAACTTCCGCATTCAAGGATCTTCCAGTTACCACCTTAATGGCAAATCATTAAGTTGGGATCCCTTGAATGCCTAAGACCTTGGAGTCTCTCCATTGCTTTAACAGGTAATATTTATTAGAGTAGATTCCAAGATAACCTTGACCTAACCCATCACCTTTATTGGTACATCTTCGAGTGTTGCGGATAAAGGAGCTGAAGAATCTTCATCAACAAGGAGAAGATCTTCATCAAAGTGTTGAATGGGGCTCACCTACTTATCTGTAAGTCATTAAAGTCCAAAGACCCTTTTGATCATTCCTTTTATAGGTTTGGGTCAAAGGTGCTTCTCACCCCTTTCAAGTACTCATAGGAGGCCTCCATCGAGAGAGTACATGTGGGTGCTGTGTGTTGACCCTTGCTCTTGTATAGGGCATAAACTTAGGTCCTTAGCGTAGGTCCTTGGCCTATGTAGCCTAAAAGTTAAGTTCCTTGTGTGGATCCTTTGCTCTTGTGTAAGGCATAAAACTTAGGTGTTGTGTGTTGACCTTGACTCTTGTGTAGGGCATAAACTCTAGGGTCCTTGTGTGGATCCTTGGCCTGTGTGGCCTAAAACCCTAGGTTCCTTATGTGGATCCTTTGCTCTTGTGTAGGGCATAAAACATAGGTGTTGTGTTAACCCTTGCTCCTGTATGGGGCATAAACTTGTGTCTCGTGGAGACATGTTAGGTACCTCGTGTAGGTCCTAAAGTCAGTGTTGTGTAGGCTGTACTAGTTTAAAGTAAACTTGAGTTGAAACCTCTATTAGTGAAATCTGATACACTCAAGGGTTGAGTGCGTCCATCAGGAGTGGAGTAGGCATATAGCCGAACCACTATAAAATGACTGTGTTTGGATTTGTTATTTACACTCTCTTATTGTGTTTACTTTTAATGTTCGCATGATACATGATGACATGATTATTTAGAACTGAGAAGTATCACATTCCACACACAGTCGCTCAGTGAATCCATCTTAGACTAAGGTTATATATTGTTTAGATTCTGCTCAGTTTTGTGATTGATCCTCTAATTGGTTTGGAAACCATTAGAGTTAAATTGATGATATCTTGACATTTGCATACTAGATCAAGATAATGGTAATAGGATTTTAAATTTTCATAAAAGTTTATAAAGTCCTATTCACCCCCCTCTAGGACACTTTGACCTATTCCTACTTCTACTAAAACAGTTATTACCGCAATTTCAATCCCCACCCTTTTACTCTACTCTTCAAACCTTATAAAATGCTTTAAAACATCCTAGGGACTGCTATTTATAGTTGAGAAACTCCCTCTTGCGAACCAACCTTGAAAATTCGCAAGCCGACCTTAA
Source organism: Magnolia changhungtana (assembly GCA_030180095.1). NCBI lineage: Eukaryota > Viridiplantae > Streptophyta > Magnoliopsida > Magnoliales > Magnoliaceae > Magnolia > Magnolia changhungtana. The sequence continues at coordinate 284,040 of JASAUF010000605.1, forward strand.
AACAGCCTCAAATTTATGCAGTCCGGGTGCTGTCTGCGTAGCCTTTGACTAGTTGAGGACAACCTTCGACTAGTTGAAGATCACCTTTGACTGGTCGAGTATGATGGGAATTTAGAGGATTTTGATCGATGGAATTCAAGTTGAAGTTCCTTCGACTAGTCGAGGAAGAGCTTATACTGGTCGAAGGAGGGCTTAGACTAGTCAAAACAGGCAGATTTTTAGGGTTCTTTTTCCTCACTTCAAGTCTTCGATTCTCTTCATTCATCACTTGGTTTTCTTGGATCTTCAGCATGTGAATTCTTCATTATTGGTCTCGTAAGATCCATCCTTGGCATTGGTGATTCTTGAGCGTTAAATCCATGCTTTTAACATCCTTTTCGATCGAAGCTCTTAAATTCACCTTGCAATATAATCATGATTAAAATCGAACATTAAGCATTATTATGTTCATAAAACCAAGTAATAAATGGGGGATAATATGCAATATTTGAGCCTCAACATCAAGCTTCAGTGCTTTGAGGCTAGATAGTAGAGGCATTACATCGGTTTGGGGCAATTTTTCAAATTGTGGCCTCCATCGGTTAACTTTAAGTACCGGCATAGCATCAAGCAAGGCATCCATCTCCCTAATCATGTCATCATCTAAATCAAGGGAGTGGGCCAGGCACGTCTCTAGAGTGTCAGAGTATAGAGTCAAGAGTGCTCTATCTTACACGAAAGAATTGATCACGTTAATGTCGTGGGAATTGTCATCATCCTCTGACTGTTTGTTCATATTGAAAAAAATGTTGAGCTCCAATCTCATATTTCTAAAAGATAAATTCATTATTCCATTCCGACAATTATAGCACTTGATGTAGCAAGGAATGAGCGACTAAGAATTATGGGTATTTGAGTGCTCACATTCACGATAGCTTGAGTATCTAGGACAATAAAATCTATTGGATAATAGAATTTATCAACCTAGACCAACACATCTTCAATGATTCCTCTTGGTACACGAACTAAGCGATCAGCAAGTTATAATATGGTCTAATGAGTTTTTATTCACCAAGACCCAATTGTTCGTAAACCGAGTAAGGAATCAAATTTACTATCGCCCACAAGTCAAGAAGTGCGTGCTCAATCCGATAGTTCCCAATTACACAAGTGATGGTTGGGCTACCGAGATCTTTGTATTTTTTTGGCACATCTTGCTTGAGGATGGCACTCACTTTTTCAATCAAAAAAGATTTTCTTTTGTATGTTTTGCTATCTTTTGGTAGTGCATAGATCTTTTAAAAATTTGGCATATGAAGGCATTTGTTTAATGACATCCAGTAGAGGGACGTTGACCTTCACTTATTTAAGCACCTCTAGAATATCCTGCGAGTTAGATAGAGGTTTTGGTGCAATCAACCGCTGAGGGAATGGAACAATTAGCTTACTTTGAGGTCCCGGTTCTAACTCATGTGGAGCATTGCTAAGTCTATCATTCTCATTTACTTCTAAGTCATTAGGCTTTCCAGCCCTTACTGGAATAATTTTGTCAATTGTCTTTCCACTCCTAAGAATGGTGATAGACTTAGCCTGCTCCATCTGATTTGAAGAGCTTGGATCACTTATTTCACATTGCAGTTTTGGATTGGGAAGAGGTTGGGCTTGAAGTATCCCTTTCTCCCCACCACTAAGTGTGACTCAATCATTTTAATAGATGATGCAAACATTCTCATTGTTGTTTTGATATCCTGGAATGCTTGTACCATATTTTGGTTGAATAGCTCTTGATTTTTCATGAATTTTTGAACCGTATCCTCTTTAGGGCTTCTTTGATTTAAGATTGCGTAAGGGCCTCCTGTGGGTTAGTCGTTTGTCCATTCCTCCAACTGAAATTTGAATGGTTCCTCCAACCAGGGTTGTATGTGTTTGAGGTAGTTCCTTTGAAAGGTCTTTGGTAGTTGTTTACGGCATTTGACTACTCATTCAATATCTCTTTAAAAGTAGGCATTGTTGGATAATTTTTAGTTGTATGTATGTTGCAAGCACAAATACCACAAACAACTTCTCCAGCCTTATCTGGTTTGATAGGCTATGCCTTTTTAAGTTCCATGGCCTCAACTTTTCTTGTGAGATTGGTCACTCTTGCACTCATATCATTTTCTTCTTTCAAAGCATAAATTCCTCCCCTTTCCATTGATTGAGTAGGCTTAGAAGTGGTGGGTCTTGTGGAGGTGTCCCATGATTGCCCGTTTTCTGCCAATTGATAAAGGCAAGCCCACGCATCATCGGCCTCCTTATTCATGAATTCACCATTACACATCATCTTTATGAATTGGCGCATTGGTGAAGTTAATCCATTATAGAAAAGATTATTGTTCATCATATTTTGTAGTCATGGTGTGGACAGGAATTCGTGAGATCTTTGAACCTTTCCCATAATTGGAAGGTCTCTTCCTCTTTCTGGGCAAAGTTCATGATTGCCTTCCTTAAAGTGTTGGTCTTATGAAATGGAATTTTTTTTTGAGAAATTCTTGGATCATCTCAGCCCATGTGTCGATAGATCTTCGCTTTAAGGAGTGCATCAACGTCTTAGCTTTCTCCTTCAATGAGAAGGGAAACAATTTTAGTTTCATTGTGTCCTCAGACACGTTTGGGAAGTGTAATGTGTGTTGAGGCATAAAATAAGCAAGGAAGTGAACAAGAAAAAAAGATCAAGGAATCACTTTGAAGATGAAAGAAACAGCTTCAAGACCACTTTGCGCGAGGTCGCGCAAAGTGCAATAAGTATACAAGATCGCGCAAAGTGAAGAGTTTGTGCGGATTTGATAGAGGAAGGTTTGCGCGAAGATTGAGGGTTTGCGCGAGATCGCGCAAAGAACATTGTTTGCGCGTGTCCGCGCAAAGTCTAAAGTCAGGTGATCAAATAGATCGATGATATTTTTTGTCCCATATCGACCAGATCTGAGATTTCCATTGATGAAAACGTCTATAAATACTCCATTCCTTCTCTGAAAAGGGGTTCGAAGATTTCAGAAGTGAAGCAAGGACGAAAGAGAAGACAGAAGGTGCGGAGTACAGGACTCCTGCACTTTGCGCGGGGTCGCGCAAAGGAGTATTGGACTCCTGGAAGTTTGCGCCGGTCAGCGCAAAGCAACAGAAGGCTATTATAGTTTGCGCGGACCCGCGCAAAGTATAGAGTTTGCGCGGACCCGCGCAAACCTATTGTTTGGCAGTTTTGACAGCAATGGGCTGAAATGCTGTCGGAATGGTTTGAGTCTTTGGGTCTTCAAGTTCTTCTTGTTCAAGAATTAAGAATCATCGCGGAAGGGACGTATTCCTCCTAAGTTTTGGGAGATGACCAAAATAGTACTGAAATGCTGCCGGAATTTCCATTCTCTTGAAGACTGTTGAACGACTTGTCTATTCCTCCTAAGTCATAGGAGATGATTGACATCATTGCCGTTATGCTGCCGAAATTATATTTAGCTATAATAATTAACATTTGTAATGAGTTCTTTGTAAGCTATCTTAGAATCAAGGGATACCAGAGGATGTAAATGAATTCAGAATCAATAAAATGTGATGATTGTCTTTGTAATTATTTCATTGTTATGTTTAAATAAGATGACTCTCTCAAATCAAATACCTTTGTTTCCTTGTCGAAACAATGTGGTGACTATCTCATTAAACTCTTTGATGTGTAAGTATGGACTTTCAAAATCTAGTTCATAAAACTTGGGAAGGAGTTATATCACTCCAGGTTTTATGTCCATGTTTCCTGCATTAAGTGGAAAAACCATGCAGGAAGGTGTACTCACCCCCGCCAATTGTAAATAATCTCGTAAAGTACGAGGCGAGGTGCATTATGCACCTCATTTTCATCTTGGATTTCCTTAACTAGAGGTTGAGGTTGATTTGCAGCCATTGCTTCTATTAACTCAGAGGATCTCAAGTGGTGTATTATCTTGTGATGGATAAACAGCCCTTCGACTAATCCTCCTTCACTCAGAAGATAGAGAGTGTTGTCATGGACCCACTTCGACATGAAACACTCTCAACCCTCAAGGAACTAAACAATTAAACCTAAAAAAGAAAACTAGGAAAACTAAAACAAATAAGAGATCTACAAAAGATAAAATAGAGAGAATTAGAAAGAGGTTACCGGATCAGAGATTGCAATGTTAGAATCCTACAAAACAAAAGATTGAGTTAGATTCTAAAAACAAGTTCAAAAAAAAAATCCTAACCTAGAAACAAAATAGAAAATTAATCTTAATCTGAACCTAATTTTAATATTAATTAGTTTTAGAAAAATGCAACCGCAGTCCCCGGCAACGGCTCCAAAAACTTGTTCACAACCCAAAGTGTAGGGTCGCAACGTAGTAATAACTCGTTAGAACGAGGTCGAATACACAAGGACTAAACTTGTACGTATTCTGAAAACAACTACAACTAGAACTAGAAGAATATCTAAATATGAATTCTGGATTAAAGGGAGTAATTGTGAATAATGTTTAAACTATCAATTGAAAGGTAGGAACTAGGGTGCTACGGATACACTTGTAGCTATCAGGATGCTACCTTACTTGATTTAAGAGATACAACTGGAATCAGAGTCATATCTTATCTAGTTGAAAGGGGAGATAATCAAATCTCTGAACTTTTCATTGAACTAGTCCTGAATGGAGCAGACTTGTGATGATTTGGAAGGGATTCCATCACCTTACCATGCCCAAGAGATGATGGTGAACAACAGGATTACCAATCCCACAATCTCAAATAGGAAAAGAAGATAACCAAAGCTATCGTAGTGTCTATTATAATTTGAGTCACAATAAACCATAGAAAACAGAAAATATTCCTTTCAATCAAACTAGAAATCAATGAAGTTCAATAAGAACTAGAATCAAAGCAAGATAAACATCCCAATCACGTTACAAACTTCACCTGTTAGCCCTAGATAAGAGGTTTAGTTAACCATGGACATTATTAAACCAGAATCTCTTAAACAAAGCATAAAAACAAACTAAGGAAGAAGAAGAAGAAACTCTTGAATGACTACTCCCTCCTTTGGCTCTACTCCTTGAACCCTAGTAGACCTATGGACTCCTATTTATAGTTGTGAAACACCTTCTTACGCACCACTTTAGATTTCCGCAATCCGAGCTTGAAACCGCCTCAACTTACAAAGCCACGTTACGCATCAATTGGACCGAAGTCAAGTCCAAATCAAGACCGGATTCTATTTCAGCAGTTGCCCAATTTCGGTCAGACCGAGCTTGGTTTCGGTCGGACCAAACTTAAGTTTCGGTTGGACCGAATTAATCGTCGATCGAACCGAATTAACTCCTTTTAGCGCTAGAGCTTTTCGTGCACTTTCGGTCGCACCAAATCCTCCCTTTGGTCCAACTAAACTGGGTTTCAGTCGTACCGAATTATCTTTGTCGGCCGCTGGACTATTTTGTGCGATTTCGGTCGGACCGAACTTGGGTTCGGTCGGACTGAACCTGTCTATTTTTTTGTTACAGGTTCTACATTCTTTCAAGTCCTTTCTTCATCCCTTGTACTTAGTTTCCTTAGATCTTTGGCATGTGAATTCTCCATTCTTGATCTCTTAAGATCTATCCTTTGCATTGGTGATTCTTGAGCATTAAATCTATGCTTTTAACATTCTTTTCAATCCAAGCTCAATAATTCACATTGCAATATAAGCATGTATAAAATATACCATTAAGTATTATCATATTCATAAAACCAAGATATAAATAGGGGATAATATGCAATATTTGACACTCAACACAACCTTGTTAAACAAATTGAACTACATGTTATCAATCTCAGTCATTAAATCATAAGATCCATTGTTTATTCTATTCACATTATAATAATAGACAATCTACTCAAAATTGATACAAATCCAACCATATGAGTATAAGATCAACTATTAGTTTATATTATGAACTCATTTAACCATGAGATTGGCCATCTAACCACTCATTGTGGTCCATGAGTGTTCTGATAATCTAAATGATCCTCAATAGACCCCATGTTAGACCTATGATAATCTGGATGATTATCTGTAATACAATCTGACTATCAAATTCTATTAGTGTGGTCCACCTGAGTTATGGATTGACCTCATCTTTGGGTTGAAGTCTATTAGGAGCAACTGAAACTGTTGGATGGTGTAGATCTCATGAAGTGGCTCCTCGGACTGCTCTATAACTGTGTTTGTACACAGTGTGTGTAAGCCCTCAACTACCAGACTGAGTCAATTTGGGTTTGATTGAAAACCCAAAGAAGGAAGCTTCTTCTCTCCTTTTGCTTTTCCCCCCAACAACGGACATCATCCATTTGTTTAAAATAGGGTCCACCATTAGTGTTTAATACAGTAATCCGAACCACCTATCTTGTTGGGCTGGGAATTTCGATCAAAACCCAATCCATCTTACATGATGGAACTCACTTGCATGCACACAATCTCAAGCGTAATCTAAGTCATGCACATGAGTTCTTTTGAAAATGTAAATATGTTTCTTTGTTGTGTTGGCAATCCATGTGAGCTTCTCGTAAACTTGATAGACAATGAATATTAAGAAGAAGCATATAGCTATGAAATAAGTGAAGTAGGAATTAAGCATATGAAATTTCAAATGTTAGGAAAGTAAATGACATTAAAGTGTTTAGGGACTCTATAGGAAAATCATCCAAGCACCATCACAAAAGTAAAGTTTAAAGTTTAGATATCCATAAATATAAGATCTACCAAAAGATAACCGTTGATGCAAAAATCTGGTTCACCCTCGCGAGCTCTGAGCACTCACTCTGAGCCCTATAAGCCTGCACAAGAGAAGGACAAAGGAGACCCTGGCTAGAGAAGGGGACCCTCCGATGCCAAAGTCAGGCTAGGAATCTGGGTCTAAGTAGTGTGGGTAGGTTTCGGGTACAAGATATTATGTACCTTCCAATGTAGATGGGACTCTTATTTGTAGTGAAGATAAGACAGTGTGGTCCGTAATTTCAGGCACAATTTCAACCATTACACGAGATGTTAGGTAGTGATGGATGCCAGCAGTTACGCGAGAATTACATCGTAGGTTAGGTGGTTACTCCTATCATGTGTTACTAGGAGAGAATCTCGTACCTAACTAATCTGGCTGAGCCGAGCTGATCTGCCGAGGACACACTGACTAGCCGAGCTGAGCTGACCTGCCGAGGTTGAGCAGAGCTAGTGAGGCTGAGCAGAGGTGGCGAGGCCAAGTTGGTTTTGGCCGACATCTCTACCTTGGCCATTGAGGAGCTCATTAATTATGACCAGCGCTGGCCGACCTCATGTCCCGCTGAGAAATCTGAGCCGACCTCTTCTCTTTAGTCAGTCCTGAAAGTGCCGTGGTTTGTCAAGTTGCATGAGTATTGAGTCAGATTATCTACAGAGCCTGATAGGAAGATCAATTCAAGCGTCTACCTCAACCGGATGTGTGCAAGCTCGCCACAGGTAAATCTAAAGCCTCACATCCCATGACCCAAAACACCAGGTGAATAAAATCCTTAAAAATAAGGTAGAACATCATAAGGTTTTTGGGTAAGAAAACGTTTTGCAAAATAGGAATGTTGAGGCATAAAATAAGCAAGGAAGAGAAGAAGAAAAAGATCAAGAAATCACTTTGAAGATAAAAGAAAACAGCTTCAAGACCACTTTGCGCGGGGTCGCGCAAAGTGAAATAGCTACCCAACGATCGCGCAAAGTGAAGAGTTTGCGCGGATTGAAAAGTGAAGAGTTTGCGCGAGATTGACGGTTTGCGCGAGGTCGCGCAAAGTATATTGTTTGCGCGTCTCCGCGCAAAGTCTAAAATCAGGTGATGAAAGTAGCTGGATGATATTTTTTGTCCCACATCGGCCAGATCTGAGATTTCCACTGGTGAAAACATCTATAAATACTCCATTCCTTCTCTGAAAAGGGGTTCGAAGATTTCAGAAGTGAAGCAAGGACGAAAGAGAAGAGAAGGTGCGGAGTATTGGACTCTGCACTTTGCGCGATCCCGCGCAAAGGAGTATTGGACTCCTGGAAGATTGCGCCGGTCGGCGCAAAGCAACTGAAGGATTTTATAGTTTGCGCGGACCCGCGCAAACCTATTTCTTAGTAGTTTTGACAGCAATGGGCTGAAATGCTGTTGGAATGATTGAAGTCCTCAAAGCTTCAAGTTCTTCTTGATCAAGAGAAAGGAAGAATCATCGATGAAGAGACGTATTCCTCCTAAGTTTCAGGAGATGACTAAAATAGCACTGAAATGCTGCTGGAATTTCCGTTCTCTTGAAGACTGTTGAACAACTTGTCTATTTCCTCCTAAGTCATAGGAGATGATTGACATCATTGCCGTTATGCTGCCGAAATTATATTTAGCTATGATAATTGACATTTGTAATAATTTCTTTGTAAGCTATCTTAGAATCAAGGGATACCAGAGGATGTAAATGAATTCAGAATCAATAAAGTATGATGATTGTCTTTGTAATTCTTTCATTGTTATGTTTGAATAAGATTATTTTCCCCAAATCAAATACTTTTGTTTCCTTGTCGAAACAAAATGGCGACTCTGCTGGGGACATTATCTTATTTAACACTAACATTGGGAAAGTTGCAAGACTCTCGTCACTATTTTTTTGGCGTCTATTAGACGCCAAAATGGCGACTCTCAGTGGGAACATCCTCCCCTTCATCTCCAAGGTAGTTTACTTAGTCTTTCACGTACTAATTTCAGATATGTTTTGTTATTGAAGGTACTCAAATTCAATCACACAACACTGCTAATGGCTAACACTGTGAGAAAGGTGAACTTCCGATTCATCGCTACTGGGTTTGTAATTGAGTATGCGCCAAGCGAAATTCCTGAGCATACAAAAGCAAGCACTTCAAGCAGGTGCAATGTGATTCAAGTGACAGCGGGGGTTATTTCCGTTTCACCTCAACTACAAGAAAATGATGAAAACTGGACTCTGGTTTTATCCAAAAGGACAAAAGCAAAGGCCTTAAAGAGTCGCAAGGCAAAATTGTTTGCACCAAGAACTGAGGGACCAATTACATGGAGCATAGCAAGAAGAAAACCCGAACTCGCTCCCCGCGATTTATCTGAACAAGTTGCTTCACAGTTCTCGTCGCAGATTTTCCAGCTTTGGTCGCTCCAAAGACCAAATGGACACAAGCACAAAAAGGTAAAGCACTGATGGTAGGATCACCGATGCAAGTATCACCGCAAACAAGCTCGCCTATAACTGTATCACCTCGATCGGTTAAAAGCACAGAAAGTACACGAGAGTCAAATGAGACTCCAATTTCTCCCCTCTTTATAAGTCCTGTTATATCAGCATACTCTCGTTCTACTCCAAAAACAGTTTCGACAAACAGTCAAGGAGCCGCAGTATATATGGCAGAAACGGGTCAAGGAAATAGACCAACTACTGAAGAACGTGTTGATCAAATGGCGGAGGCACAAAGAATGCTAATGGATGAATGCCGGAATCTCAGAGAAGCTTTGACAACCCTGGCACATAATGTAGCCCAAATAGTGGCTCCACCCATGATGGGAGCGACAAATGGACAGGAGAACCAGCCTGAAGGTTCCCGTCCGCAGGGGATAGGATCACGAGGTTCAGTTCCAGCGACAAGAGCTATAACACAAGATGACGTAAGACAAGTCGTCGAAGAAGCAGTTAGAATAGAGAGAGAGCGCGCGAATACCGGTCGTTTCAGATACCGAACACCCTACCCGAGAGAGGTAGAGGATGTTCCATTTCCAGCCAATTTCAAACACCCAGATTTCCAAAAGTTCAATGGGGAAGGATCGCTAGGAAAGAACACCGATGCATTTCATCACCAGATGGGGAATTTTTCCACGATACCTCAATATTGCTTACGCTTATTTGGGTCATCGTTGACAAGCAAAGCTTTTAGGTGGTATTCAAATTTGGCACCAGGGTCCATACGGACATGGGAAGAAATGCAAGATGCTTTCATGTCGAACTTCTTCTCGTCAGAACGTGATGTTAGCATCACAGAACTAGCCTCAGTACGACAGCGAGAAGGAGAACCCGTTGAAAAATTCATAGACAGATGGAAGACACTGGGGGCATCGTGCAGGCAGTTGCCAGAAGAAAAGGAACAAGTCAAAATGTGTCTGAACTCTATGGAGACAGGAATTGCGTTCGGACTCACTAGCGCTGATATTGGAACTTTTCGCGATTTGGCTACCAAAGCCCATGCATTGGAGCTAATGACTCGCAAGATGCCGGCATTTCATCATGAAACTGTCAGAAGAATGCCTGGCAGGACAACCGTCAATACCATTGACCGGGATAAAAAGAATCAAGATGTGAGGGGTTCAAGAGATAAAAGGCCAGAAGGAAAAGAAGGCTGGAATCAAACAAGAGACAGATTCGGTGGAAAAAGGCTCAGAATGCTCGATTCTCATGAAGGATTCGAGTTCGATAAAGAAGATGTGGTACCTATGATGCAACAATTGTTAAAGGCAGGTACCTTGGAATTACCAGAACCGAAACGTCCTGAAGATGTAACGAGGACTCGAGAAAGAAACTTTTGTCAATATCATCGCCTAGTAGGGCACCCGACGGAAAATTGTTATACGTTAAAATGTATCATACAGCGAATGATAAATAGAGGTGACATAATAACCAGCGGAAGCAAAGAAAAGAATGCAAAGGCAACAGTAAATGTATTGTCAATACAAGAAAGCACGCGGGGGATGAAAAAGGAAGGTCAACAAGAAATGCAACAATGATTACGTTGCGATCAGGCAAGCAAGTAACAAGTCCAGTAAAGCAAAAAACAGGAATCATAAGGAAAGAAGTGATTGAAAGACAGAGCACTGAAGACAAGAATAGAAATGGAGATGCAGTGACAAAAGTGGCTTATGATGTAGTCAGCCACTTGAAGGGTATACCAGCACGATTAAGTATTTATGATGCACTCAAGTTGTCTGAAGAATTTACAGAGTTTGATTCAAGCACTATCGACCACGATGTCGAGAAACTTTACTGGCATAAATGAAGAATGAAAAGAACAATGAAAAGATGAATTGTCTACCAGTAATATCTTTCTCTGAAGATGATTTAATTGGTGAAATGGAACATAACAGGCCACTGATGATAGAAGGGTATATTTGCGAAAAGAAGATAAAACGAATTATGATAGACAATGGGTCGGCGGTGAACCTTTTGCCGCTCTCCATGGTTACTAAATTGGGTTTTCGCCAATCGACTTGCAGCCCAATGAATGAATGATGACAGGGTTTAATCAAGATGGGCAACGTGCACTCGGTAAAATCACAAGAACATTGGAAATAGAGGAATTAATCACTACTTGTTGTATGTCATGTTATAAATGTGACGACATATAACCTTCTCTTGGGAAGGCCATGGATACATCAGGATCATATCGTACCTTCTACTCTACACCAATGTTTCAAATACTGTAAAGATGGGGTGCAGTGTAAAGTAATGGCTGATGCAAAACCCTACACAGAAGCTGAGTCTTTCTTTGCAGACGCCAGTTATTACAAATGTTTCTCTGAAGAAATGGGAAATGATTATGAGAAGAGAATCGTAAAAGATGCTAGGTTAAATAAAGTTAAAGAAGAAAGAAGCGAGAATCTTTAGGGTTCTGTAGAAGCAAGAAAGAAATTCTATTTTGTACCAAAGCGCCTGAGACAACCGGGACAACCGCCGTTGACACTGTTGTCGACAGAACAGCTGAAAGTTTTACAGTCCAATTACACAGTTCCATTACCCAATATCGAAAGATGTAAGCCATTTGCAGCCGCTCCAAGAACATTTCGAGTCAAAGCCAGTGATAAATATCCTGAACCGATAGAATTCCATGCTGCATCAGAAGAGAAGAGTGAAAATGCAAGCAATGTATATCATGGAGAATTAGCACCGCAGAATTTAAGAAAGTACAGTGCAATAAGCAAGAAGATCATGAGAAACATGGGTTTTGATTGTGATAAACCCACCGGCTTGAATAATGGAAAAGGGATTCAAATCCCACTCGGGGTTAATCAAGAAAAACGAAGAAAATTCCAAGGATTGGGAGTAGAATCAGCAGTAAACATGATATCAGTTAATATGACTTCAGCCGCGCAAGATACTAAGATAGTTGAATATCCTGAAATCGCTCCAAAGCAAATAGAAGACGGGGGGCAACCGACGATAGATGGCTTGCGAGAAATAAATTTGGGAACAATAGAAGAGCCAAGGAATACATTCATCAGCATCAGTCTTTCAGATCAAGAATTTGAGAAATATGGTCAACTTCTCAAAGAAAATAAAGATGTCTTCGCTTGGACCTATGAAGAAATGCCGGGACTGGAACCCTCCGTAGCGATGCATCGGTTAAATATCTCCAAAGAAAAGAAACCAGTCAAGCAAGCACAAAGGCGATTTCACCCAGACCTGATTCCATTAATCGAAAAAGAAGTAAATAAGCTAATAAAGGTTGGGTTCATCAGAGAAGTTAAATATCCCAAATGGATATCAAATATTGTCCCGGTAAAAAAGAAGAACGGACAGATCAGAGTATGTATTGACTTCAGAGATCTGAATGAGGCATGTCCAAAAGACGATTTCCCCCTCCCGATAACAGAATTACTAATTGACAGACTACTCAATATGCTATCATGTCCTTTATGGATGGATATGCAGGCTATAATCAAATCAGGATGGCGCCGGAAGATGAAGAAGCAACGGCTTTCAGGACGCCACTTGGAATTTACTGTTATAAAGTTATGCCTTTCGGTCTCAAAAATGCGGGGGCAACATATCAAAGGGCAATGAAAAATATCTTTCAAGATATGATGCATAAACATGTCGAATGCTATGTTGATGACTTGGTAGTCAGATCCGGAGATCATCAAGAACACCGCGAACATCTGGCATCAGTCTTCCGACGACTCAGAAAGAAGCAATTAAAGATGAATCCGGCTAAATGTGCATTTGGAGTGTCTTCCGGCAAATTCCTCGGCTTTGTGGTACGGCATAGAGGAATCGAAATTGATCCAGAAAAAGTTAAAGCTATTCAAAATATGCCACCACCAACAACGCTGAAAGAATTAAAAAGCTTACAAGGAAAATTGGCATACATTCGCCGTTTTATTTCAAACCTCGCAGGAAGGTGTCAGCCATTTTCCCGGTTAATGAAGAAAGATACAGAATTCGTATGGGATCATGCTTGCCAGAATGCCTTTGATTCAATTAAAGAATTATTAAAAAACAAATTACGGTGTAATGCACTCCAGTAAAAGGTAAGCCACTTATTTTATATACATCTGCCGCTGCAAATTCTTTGGGTGCTTTGTTGGCACAGGTAAACGAAGCCGGAAAAGAGACTGCTCTTTATTATCTAAGCCGAACACTGATGGGGGCAGAATCCAATTATTCTCCGATTGAAAAAGAATGTTTGGCATTGGTATTCGCTGTGCAAAAGTTAAGGCATTATTGTCTATCCCATGATATAACTCTGATCTCGAGAGCAGATCCGATAAAATTCTTGATGACCAGGCCAATGCTATCAGGGAGACTAGCCAAGTGGATGCTATTGTTATCTGAATATACTATTTCATATAAGCCTGCGAAAGCAGTGAAAGGACAAGCTATGGCAGATTTTCTCGCAGCACATCCTATAGCAGAAAATGAAGAAATCAATGATGAATTCCTGAGACGAACGTAGTTATGTTGGTGAATCTCGAATCTTTGGCAGATGTATTTTGATGGTGCTGCTCGAGTATCAGGAGCGGGGGCAGGAGTGATATTCATTACACCTCAGGGCGATTTATTACCATACTCTTTCACATTGGGTATCGCGTGCACAAATAATGAAGCTGAATATAAAGCTCTTATTATCGGAATGGAAATAGCACAGCAAATGGAAGTAAAATTATTGCATATCTTCGGAGATTCTAAATTGATTGTAAATCAGTTAACCACAGAATTTGAAGTAAGGAAGGAGGAACTTTTGCCTTATTATCGGAAGGCACAACATTTGCTTGAACAGTTCTATTATGTGGAGATTAAACACATACCGCGTTCGGAAAATGCAAAAGCAGATGCTTTAGCCAGTTTAGCAGCGGCTTTATCCTGCACGAACCGAAGTCCTCTCCAGGTAACTATAGAAGAAAGAAGATTCCTGCCATCTGCAGAAGTTATCAAAGAAACTGTTGAAATATTGCCTATATCCTGTCTGGAGATAACAATGGATGATTGGCGTCAGCCTTTTGTTGATTATCTCAAATATAATATCTTGCCAGAAGATAATGCACAAAGACAGCAAATTAAACAGCGATCAGGAAAATTTGTCATATGCAGCGAAGTATTATATAGAAAATCTTATAATGGAACGCTGTTAAGGTGCTTGGACAAACGAGAAGCAAGACAAATGCTGCGAGAGGCACATTCAGGTGAATGTGGAGCACATCAAGCTGGCCGGAATTTATGCTATAGAGTGCATCGAATGGGTTATTATTGGCCTACTATGTTTAAAGATGCAATAGAATATGCAAAGCGATGCCATGAATGTCAAATACATGGAGATATAATACATATTCCTCCAGAAGAATTACATCAGTCTGTTGCCTCTTGGCCTTTCTCAGCTTGGGGGCTCGACGTTATTGGTCCCATAAATCCTCCTTCGTCTAAAGGAAAACAGTATATTCTGGCAGCAACGGATTATTTCTCCAAATGGACTGAAGCAGTCGCCTTGCGTAATGTCAAAGAAAAAGACGTGGTCAATTTCATCCGTCATGCTATAATATACCGTCATGGTATTCCGAAGAAGATCATCACTGATAATGGTACCCCTTTTAAAAACAGAGGCATGGAAAAGTTATGTCAGAAGTTTGACATCCAACATTCTTTTTCGACACCTTATTATCCTCCGGCCAATGGATTAGCGGAAGCGTTTAACAAAACAATTGTAAAAATAATGAAGAAAACAGTGACAGGCAATAAGCGCGATTGGGATGAAAAGTTGCAAGAAGCGTTATGGGCTTACAGAACCACCCATCGTAAATGCAACAGGGGCGACGCCATATTCATTAATCTATGGTATGGAAGCAGTTATCCCAATTGAAATCCAAGTGGCATCACTCAGAGTGGCAGTACATCAGTCTATAACAGATGAGGAAAATGCAAAAATAAGGCTGAAAGAATTAGACTTACTCGATGAGAAACGTCTCGCAAAGACAAAGAATCTGTTACAATCATATCAAAGCCGAATATCGGTACGCATTTGATAAACAGGTTAAATACCGTTCTTTCAAAAAAGGGGATATGGTGTTAATGTTGAAAAGACCTATAGTGGTCACTCGCCGGACAGGGGGCAAGTTTGAGCCTAAGTGGGACGGCCCATATGTGGTGAAAGAAGTATACTCCAATGGGGCATATAGAATTGTAAATCAAGAAGGACAGGGTATCAGTGTACTTGTCAACGCCCGTTTCATCAAAAGATACTATCCCTAAAGATAGAGATGTGGATTTTGACCCAGAATATTATCAGCATAATGATTCTGTATCAAAAGGGGCAAAAATGAATAAGATCATGTCTATATTCATGTCTATATGCCAACAAAAGAAGCTGTAAAGAAGAGATTCACAAGCATATCAATTATCAAAGCAGCAAATCTGGAAAATATATATATATATATGATCATCATCATCAAAGAAGATATTGGCAAAAGTTATATTGCCTTACAAGGCACAAATTCTTGAAGATTCTCCTAAAGATATTGGCAAAAGTTATATTGCCTTACAAGGCACAAATTCTTGAGATTTCTCCTGAAGATATTATCTAAGCTAAGAATATTATCGCCTTACAAGGCATGGATCTTCTTGAAGATAAATATCTGCTATATTTGCAAATGATGATGATCATATATATATTATCGCCTTACAAGGCATGGATCTTCTTGAAGATAAATATCTGCTATATTTGCAAATGATGATGATCATATATATATTATCGCCTTACAAGGCATGGATCTTCTTGAAGATATTATCAAAAGCAAGGATATATCAATATCAATCAAAGAGGCAGTATAGCCAAGCCAAAATCCTAAAAGAGCCAAATCGAGCAAAATCAAAAAGATCAAGCTCAAAAAAAAAAAAAAAAAAAAAAAAAAAATGCTCTCAAAGGATCAAGCTCTAAAAGAGCCGGCCAACTATACGTAAGACCCATGAAGATCGCCATTCGGGCAGCGGCGAGGAGTCAGTGGCCCTAAAAAGCCCGCGAAGACCATCGTGCGCACCCATGCGGGTAGCTGACGAAGTCAAGGATTCAAAGCCTAAAAGGCCATAAATCCGCGAAGACTAGTCACCGTAATTCCCATGCCGTCTGTATAGCTTCTGGCAGGGCCACGGGAACGGATGAAAATGCCCTCCTGTGAATGGGCTCGACCTTGCAGACGAAGAAAACAGGGGCCGCAGTGCGAGCTTTATGCCAACCGTGCGTAAGACCCTCCAGGTCTAGGGTTTGATTTCAGTAGTAACTCGTGAGGAAGGGCTTAAACCTACTCATTGATGGGTGGCGACCCTAGATCTGGTGCCCAAAGGTAGCCTTGCGAGCCCCGCGAACTCTAGAGTTACCGTGGCCAACCCCTGCGCGTAAATCCAACAGTTCACCGTCGGTAGCGTCAATGGGCCCTCTCGATGGACCGTGACCGTGAGCTCAAGGCAGTGAGAAGCCCAAAAGAGAACTCTAGAGAGTTACAGTGGCCATCACATAAGACCCATAAATGCTCCACTACTCACGAGCTTAAACTGTGTGTGTGCGCACGCTCCACTACTCATGAGCATAAACTGTGTGTGGCTAATTGAATTAAAACTTAGTACCGCCAATCTAAATACTCACCTAGAGAATCCCTTACTAACAAAGCATAAAAGGTTTAGAAATTATAAAAATGTGTAATGAAAATTATTATATAAAGAATAAATATAACTTGATAATATTAATAAAAGTAAAAAAGAATAAATATAATAAAATATTATATAAATATAATATGATAATATTAGTATAAATATCATCAATATGCAAGATAGAAAATATATACCATCATAAAACATCCCAAAATAATATCATGAGATAAATGATAAATTACATCCGAGAAACACAAAAGCAAATATCACATGTTTAAAATTACATGATTCAAAGATTCTCTGTAATTCCCATTGCTTCTGAATATCTGAGCAAATCTTCTTTTAATTGCGCCTGAGCTGCATTATGCCGAGATTTTTCTTCAAGAATAAGTTTCGCCTGATCAGGAACGCCCGCAAGCTTATTCTCCAAAGAAACAACCATTTCTTTATTCTGAAGTTGTGCAGATTTTTCAGTATCAATAGATTTGGCATTCACTCGCATCTTCTCTTCAACCTCTTGAATGATTAAGGCTTGCTCATGATTCTTTCTCTCCAGCTGAGAGATTTCTTCCTTCAGAGCTGCAATGCGATCTTGGATAGTTATGCTTTCATCAACATGAATCTTTAATTGATCTTGAAGAATCATACGTTCTTGTTCAAATTTGGAAATTGAAGAAGCTGTTAAAGAGACTTGTTCTTGAGAAAGAGCCAGCAGCTTTTTATATTCTAAAATTTCAGGCGCAATCGTGATATTTTCCACTGAAGCTAAAGAAATTACAGAATCACGAAACTTGAAGAGTGAATCCCGTAAGGGAGATATGTCAATTCTGGCCATCCTGGCAGAACTCTCCAAAATCTCTATGGCAACGTCCAAATCCAGCCACTGATCGGGATTCTTGAAGATATGGATTATTGCTAATAAGGAATGCTTCACCATAAGCATCTTATGAACTGGTATCTTCGCAAAAGATGATAATTCAAAAGCGGTGGCCACAGAATCGGAACTAGCCGCACCACTACAAGAAGGAGTTCCTATAGCAGAAGGAGAAGGATATTCAAAATATTATTAAATAATCTTGAAGAAAGGAAAATCAGCGCATATATATATATACCTGTTATTGGGATACGGCTAAGAGAAGGAGAAGCTCCCTGAGTTATGGAAGGACCAAGTCCCACCATATCAGCAAAAGAGGGTGCTCTGGCTTCCGTACTAGAATCCCTAGTAGCCGGAGTTGGCGATCAGTAGTTTCTGTAGAAAATATAATTTCACGAGCAACTACTCTTGGTACTACCAATGGAGCTACAGATGTTCTCGGTGAAGATATTACAAGAGGGGCCACTGGAGAGATGACACCTGTTTTCGCAACTTGGGCACCTAAAAGGGAGATAAAATAATTTTAAATAAATAGTTGTTAAAATATAAAATAATATATATATGCATGAAAATTGAAATTTCTTTACCTGGAGAATACCCATATTCCCCATAATCTAAGGGCTCTTCTTCATCTTCCTCTGCTACAGGAGATTTAACAGGAACATTAATGCTGGAAGGAGTCTTAATAACAACAGGGGAAGAATCCATTTCAACTTCTTTTGCAGCTGCTCCCTCTTCTTCGCCAATGTCAACTTCACCTTCTTCGAAGTCGTCATCTTTATCTTCACCACTATCGCTACCTTTCTTTGTCTTCGTATGGCGAGGATTCAGTTGTATCCGATGAAGAAGTTGAACTTTCATCGTCCAAAATTTCTTCATCAACCTCTTCAACAACAACCGCTTCCCTTTGTAAGAAACAGGCTGGCTACTCTCCAGTATAGGCTCTTGAACTGAAGGGGAAGCAGATGCTTGGCTGATCTTTTCCGAAGGGATAGGAGACGATGATTGCAAACGTGTTCTTGATCTAGTCATTGGAGAAGACGGACTAGGACCAAGGGGCTGCGGAGGAGATATTGAAGTACCAATAACCGGTCCCTCTTGAGCCGCCACAGTCTCTGCAGGAATTGGAGAAGATGTACTGCAAAGATCATCCGGCACTGGTTTGAAGAATCCCGACGAGATTTCTCAAATTCTCTCGAACTCGTGGGCAAACCAGCCATCCAAAGTGTTGATAGGCTTGATTTCACGGATGGGATCTTCTAATGATATCTTTCTGCAAATCTCACTGGATGAGATGCATGGCTCTTCTCAGGAATGTAGCCAATCCCGCTCTCTAAATTTCGCCCTTCACTGGGTGGATGAAGAAAGATGGAAGAGTCATCGTGAGGTGCATTTATTGACCAGGTATGATTGATGATCCCACCATCGCATCCAGCTATATGATGTACGGACTATGCGATCACAGCTCGGAATTATGAAGGAGGAGCCAACACAGCTATTCAGCAATTGTTTCCATATCATGGCCCAGTTAAGAGGACAGTTCCATAACAAACAAGCATTTGTCGGTAACCAACCCGCAGTCTTGTGGCACGTTTGATCATAACCAAATTGACGAGCAAAAAACGACCGGGGTAGTAAGGTTCTCTCCGAATCTGTCCCTTCCCGCAGAGGCAACCGCATGAGCGAATAGAAAAGAAGAAAGCTCTCTCGTCCGCAGAAGAGTTTCGTCGTCCACCATGTCCGTGTCTCCGCAGGATAGCGATAAAGGCGGAACCGAAAGAAGTTTATCTCGATCATCATCCCGAATCTTATTTATAACCCATTCATATGCTCTTCTAGCCATTGCCCCCTCTTTGGAAGAACCAGAGTGGAAGATGAGAAGGATGAGAATATGCTTGCTCGAAACCTCAAAAGTCCAAGGGAAGTAGACTCAAGCCAGCCACTGTAAAATAGTGCCAAGAAGTATGCGGATGATGAAGTTCCAAGAATGGGGTTTTTATATGAGTCGCTATTTCTCCAAGGGCCCAGAGATAGAACATAATCTTTGGAGGAGCAAGTGAGTATTTATGTCCCTCCGCCAAGGCACCGGCCACAACAAAGACACTTGGACGGATAGCATCTGCCCATTTAGAGCTGGGCAAAACGACTAAGCTTAGCCAATAGGCCAGAAACGCTGCAAGCTCTCCAAAAGAGCTATATTCCGGCTTTCCTCTTACTGCATCCCGAAGCTTTGTCAGTTCTTTGGAATTGCAGTCGCGAAACCTTCAAAGGAAATAAAAATGAAGAGGTTAATATACATAAATGGCTGAAGAATACAAAGAGGAAGATCAATTATCAGATTGATAAATACCTTAAACCCCTAGAAAAATGGGCCAGCCATTGAAGAGGGGGAATTTTGTGGAAATTGGGGAATTTGCCCATCTCTTTGAATAGCTCTATGGTAGTCTCGGATATGGAGGGCTTGCGATCCGGAAAAGACACAAAGGCCAATTCTCTGTTGGTAGGAATGAATTCATCGTAGAATTTCCCCGTTATTGTGAGACCAGCTATACGATGAAGGTCCCAAAGAGATATGCTCATTTCGCCGTAAGGAAGATGAAAGGAGTTGGTTGTAGGCGACCAATATTCAAGGAAGCCTTTCAGAACGTTGGGTTCCCGATAGAAGTATTTTGAAGTTACTTCTATTGCATCATATAGGCCTATCTTTGCAAGAGTACTTGTATGTTTCAGCAAAATAGCCTCCGCCCATTCAGAGTAATAGCGACGAGCAATTAGCAGGCCTCTGATGCGGAATTCTGCTTGGCCCCAGAGTTGCTCTCGATCTCTGAAACGCTGTCTCACTGTCTCATAGAAATGAGAAGGAAAGAGATCATGAGGACTGTGGAAGGGAGTCAGGAAAATCATGGGGCGAGCTTCTCCGACATTCTGTCGTGGCTTTTGAGCTTGAATAGTGCTTTCTAGAATCCGGGGCCTCTTGTGGCCCATGATTCGGTGTACATCAGTCTTTCGCCATGAACACAATCTTTAGGTTCACAGTCCAGCATAGACTGATGGCGATACACCTTTATGGGAATGATGGTCATACCCTCTGCATGAGGGTTGTCGAACTTCATAACCCCTTCAACGACTCGAACTGAGTCCCATGAGTTTTGAAGTCGCTTCTTCTTATGTTCTTTAATTTTTTCTTCAAATTCCTTCGCCTTGTTGTGGCGAGTCTTCTTCGGGCGAGAAGCAGGAGGAGTATCTTCGCGTAAAGGCGGTCTCTCACTATCGGTACGGATGTGGGATGTGGTCTTGAGCCACTCATCCCAATCGTATTCTCTCCCATGCTTTGGCGGGCATTTAATATCTCCCAAGGAGATGGATCTGTGAATAGGAGAGGGTAAAGATTTGATACGGTCAGAGAAATCGAAAGTGGGGAGAACAGGCTCTTTAAAGTAAGCTGGATTTCTAGAAGTTGTTTTTATTCTTTAGGCGGTTGGTCAGAAGGAGGAGAGTTTGAAGGAGATACAAGACGAGCAGTCTGTTTGATACGAGCCATAATGAAAGAAAGAAGAAAGAAGATAAGTCAAAGAGCAAGAAATGAAGAAAGAAGAAATAGGTCTAAGTGCTGAAAATTTTCTAAGTACAGGGAACTTTTTATGCAGGTCGCGCAAAGTCTAGGAGTTTGTGCGGAAAATCTCAAAGTTCGGAGAGCTCGCGCAAAGCTAAACGGTTTATATGTGTGGTCGCGCAAAGTGAAGGGTTTCATGTGAATAAAATCGCAGAGCAAGTGTCAGCAGAGGGAAGTTCGTGAAAATGACTAAGTCATTGGACTATTTATAGGCTTTATGGCCGAGTACGGTACTCGGGTAGGGCTTTGCGCGAGGTCGCGCAAACCTTGGAAGAAAGGAATAGTTTGATCCTTTTCTTTGATTTCTGAACAAACAAAGAACGGATCAAGGGGGCATCTGTTGAGGCATAAAATAAGCAAGGAAGAGAAGAAGAAAAAGATCAAGAAATCACTTTGAAGATAAAAGAAAACAGCTTCAAGACCACTTTGCGCGGGGTCGCGCAAAGTGAAATAGCTACCCAACGATCGCGCAAAGTGAAGAGTTTGCGCGGATTGAAAAGTGAAGAGTTTGCGCGAGATTGACGGTTTGCGCGAGGTCGCGCAGAAAGTATATTGTTTTTGCGCGTCTCGCGCAAAGTCTAAAATCAGGTGATGAAAGTAGCTGGATGATATTTTTTGTCCCACATCGGCCAGATCTGAGATTTCCACTGGTGAAAACATCTATAAATACTCCATTCCTTCTCTGAAAAGGGGTTCGAAGATTTCAGAAGTGAAGCAAGGACGAAAGAGAAGACAGAAGGTGCGGAGTATTGGACTCCTGCACTTTGCGCGATCCGCGCAAAGGAGTATTGGACTCTCGAAGATTTGCGGTCGCCGCAAGAAAGCAACTGAAGGATTTTATAGTTTGCGCGGACCCGCGCAAAGCATACGGTTTGCGCGGACCCGCAAACCTATTTCTTAGTAGTTTTGACAGCAATGGGCTGAAATGCTGTTGGAATGATTGAAGTCCTCAAAGCTTCAAGTTCTTCTTGATCAAGAGAAAGGAAGAATCATCGATGAAGAGACGTATTCCTCCTAAGTTTCAGGAGATGACTAAAATAGCACTGAAATGCTGCTGGAATTTCCGTTCTCTTGAAGACTGTTGAACAACTTGTCTATTTCCTCCTAAGTCATAGGAGATGATTGACATCATTGCCGTTATGCTGCCGAAATTATATTTAGCTATGATAATTGACATTTGTAATAATTTCTTTGTAAGCTATCTTAGAATCAAGGGATACCAGAGGATGTAAATGAATTCAGAATCAATAAAGTATGATGATTGTCTTTGTAATTCTTTCATTGTTATGTTTGAATAAGATTATTTTCCCCAAATCAAATACTTTTGTTTATATGTCCAGCAACTTCATAACATATTTGGACGAATTATCAATGTATCGATACACCTATCGATATCATCGATATTCAAATCTCGAGTTTATCGAAGTCGACTCGATATCATCGATAGGCAAGTTTTCGGCACCACTATTGTTAAAGAAAATTTAAAATTCCTTCGATATATTGATGCTCCTTTCGATATGATCTGAAATCAAATATCGATAAAATCGAAAGTCCATCGATGATATCAATCGTGGGCGCACATTTCTTCCAGCATATTTTAGGGTGGTTTAACTTTGATCGAGGGCCATTCGAGGAAATCAATATTCAAATGTCAATGATATCGAGGCCGAGTCGATTGGATCGAAACTGGACATAATCTGTCTAGCGAGCTTATTGGTAAATCTATAGGATTTATCGATCTCATCGACACTGCCTTCGATAGCATCGATATGCAAATTTCGATGACATCGGCTGACCCTCGATCATATCTTAAAAACTTGAAATATTTCATGTCAAGTCTCTCTCGTTTTTCAAGTGTCGATGGATCGAACCTATCATCGATGGAATCGGAGTTTGAAATCCGATGACATTGACAATTGTTTCAATTCATCGACCAGCTGGGAAAAGGTTTCAAAAGCGTATGACTTTGAGTTCGAGTCAACGAGCAGATCATCGATACTATCGAGAGTATAGGCTCGATGATATCGAACTCAGTCATAAATGTGACCGTTTTATATCCATTGAAACCTTTTACCTATATATAGAGGACTTGTCTATTGTTGTTGGGAGAGAAAGTAGAGAGAACTTTTGAGTGTTTAACCTTAGATCATATACCCAAAGCCCTTTCTCTCAAGGAAGTTCATCATCCAATCCACCTTCACCATTGATATTCAATAGAGTGGATAGGGGAATGAACTTCCACATTCAAGGTTCCTCCAGCTACTACCTTAATGACAAATCATTAAGCTGGGATGCCTTGAATGCCTGGATGATTGGAACTACTCTATCTTCCTTATAGGAAAACCTTTAGAGAGTAGGATTCCATCATATCCTTGACCCAACCCATCACCTTATATCAGTACATCTTTTTGTGTTGCGTATCAAGGGAGCAGAAGACTCTTCGTCAACAAGGAGGAGGAAATCTTCGACATTGTGCCTATCGGGACTCATCAACTTCTTTGTAAGTATCTAGAGTCCAAGAGGACACTTGTGATCATTCCTTTGTAGGATTGGGTCTTAAGTGGTTCTCACCCTTGAAGCTCTCATAGGAGGCCTCCGACGGGAGTGTACGTAGTGGGTGCATTGTGTGGACCCTTGCTCTGTGGAGAGCATAAACATCTGGTTGAAGGTGAACCAGTAAAATCTTAGGTTTGAGGTCAACCGCTGTGAAACCTCAAGTTTGAGGTGAACCATGTAGAAACCTCCGTTAGGGTCTTATGGAAGATCCTTAGCTAATTTGCCTAAAAGTGGGTGCGTTGTTTGACCCTTGCTCGTGAGAGTATAAACAGTCAACCTCAATGTAGATTGTAAAGGTTGAAGGTGAACTTGATTTAAAACCTTAGGTTTGAGGTAAACCGCTGTGAAACCTCCTTAGTGAAATCCGGTACACTCAAGGGTTGAGTGCAGTTACCGGGAGTGGAGTAGACAAGTAGTCGAACCACTATAAAAATGACTGTGTTTGATATTGTTATTCTTTTGATTGTGTGATTTGCTTCAATATTTACATATCTGAATATCTGAGATCACACCTCACACACTTACACAATCATATCCATCATAAACTAGTTTGCACATTGTTTACTTCTAAAAAGGTTTGTGATTGGATCCTCTACTGGGCTTAGAAGCCAGTAGAGTTACATTTGAGTAATCCTAATATATGTCTGTTATTAGGATTAGTGTAATAGGATTTTTAAAAAAATCATAAAAACTTTTAAAATTCCTATTCACCCCCTCTAGGACATATTAGCATATTCCCTCTTCAACTAGTGCGGTCTTCACCGCAATTTCAATTGGTATCCGAGCGGGTCTCTCTTTAAGGGCTTCACTGCCTAAAGAGTGATCTTGATTGAAGTTGGGAATATGACCAAAGGAGAGGGTTCATCAGTCACTAGACCTCTAGTATTTTATAGCTCAAATTATGCATATTGGAAGGCTAGGATGCACTACTTTCTGAGATCTTTGGATCATGATGTTTGGGATATAGTTGAAAGTGGATATGTACCACCAACTGAACAAATCGTACTTGACAGTGGCACGACCATCACAAAGCCCAAACCCAAAGAAAAGTGGACGACGTTTGATAAGGAAAAACAGACTGCTGAAGCAAAAGCTATGAACGCCATCTACTGTGCCGTGTCCCAGGATATATTCAATTAAATAAGTATGTGTGGGACATCCAAGGAAGCATGAGATCTATTGGAAACAACCCATGAAGGCACAAGCACTATGAAAAGGTCTAAACTTCAACTCCTGACTTCACAGTTCGAAAGTCTCAGAATGGAAGAGCATGAGATATTTATGGAGTTTTTCACAAAATTGAATATAATCTGCAACTCCATGTTTGGATTGGGAGAAAAGGTTTCAGTTCCTAAAATCTGCAGAAAAATCTTAAGATCATTGCCAGAACGGTTTAATCCCAAAGTAACAACAATTGAGGAGTGTAGGAACATAGATGAAATGAAAGTAGAAGAACTAGTAGGTTCCCTACAAACTTTTGAACTACACTTCACCCAAAAATCCAAAACAACTATCCTAAAAACTTCTAAGAAAACATTACATGAGGGCAGTGAATGCGAAAATGAAGATGAAGATGAGGAAGTGGCTTTGCTGGCACAACGATTCAGGAAGTTCTTTCAAAAAAATCGTAGCCGGCCTTCCAGAGGAAGAAAGGTGAACAACAAACCTTCTGCAGGTAAATTTTGTAGAAGAACCAAAGAACCACAATGTTATGCCTGTCAGGAGTATGGACACCTATCAACCGAATGCCCAAACAGAAAAACTAAGGGCAAGGCAATGGCTGCCACATGGGATGATACAGAAGAGTCAAACTCAAAATCCAGTGACTTAGAGAGTGATGGTGACCATAAATCCTTGAAAATTCTTATGGTCACCACTACTCCAATCATTCCTAGCAAATCTGAGAACGAGAAAAAATAGTAAGCCACAGAATCGTTTCCATCTGATAATAAGGAAACTGGAGAAGAAGAAGAAGAAAAGGATAAACTACAAGATGCTTATAATCAACTCTATATTCATAGCATAAATATCCTTAAAAGACTCGGAATAGCGGAAAACAAAAGTAAGTTGCTGCAAAAAGATTTAGATAAAACATTGGAAATCAACACACAATTAATAAATGATCTACAGCAATATCATATGGATAATGATAAGCTTGAATGAATTAATGCCTTTCTTGAAAACGAGTCTGAGAAATTGAACAAACAAGTCAAGATCTTAAAAGACAAAATTGTGCTCCTTCAAAATGAAAATCATATAATCTTGTTTGACTTAGAAGAATCTTGAAAGATCGCCAAGATAAACTACAAGTTTTCCCAAAGTGGCAAAAAACTAGAAAAACTCTTAGGGATGAGAAGACCTGGAAAGGACAAGAGCGGTCTAGGATATGAAAATTTTAAATCTGGAAATGCAGCACCAAGATCTGCTGCTTCAAGAAGTAAAACAAGAACTTCTCCAGTCTGTCATTTGTGTGGTGATTCTGGTCATTATAAGTTCGAATGCATGACACCTAAGGGGATTCAACATAACTCCGGTCAGAAATTTAGACCAACTAGAGAAATGCAGAATTTCAAGAGTCCACTTAGAAATATGGATACACATCCATCACCACCTAAAATGGAAGACAGGATAAGGGAATCATTAGATCAAGAGGATAAGATAGACATGGATACTAAATCTACCACAATAAAGAAATCGGTCTCTAAATGGGTAGTAAAAGAAAAATTGAATTGTCTAGTGTCTAATACCCTGAAATATCAAGCATAAAAGGACAAGTCCAAGTCATGGATCTATATCTAGATATTTGCTGAAATCGTGCAAATTTTTGCTGAGCTTAACATGATACATATGAGGTTCTTTACCTCCATCTTTTGTATATAAACATTCAAATGTTTATAATATTGATGTGTACAGAAATTGTACATAATTTTTGTTGAGTATACTACTAATTCATAGAAACACTATAAGTATACTTAAAGAGTCGTTTGAAGGCTGAAAATTGAAAAACATTCACGTCCGATATGTCTGCTAATTTGTCATGAACAGTCTCGATCAAATTGATAAGGAGTCGATATTATCGACGTCTCTTCAGAATGTGGAAAGTCACTTGATCGAGAATATTATCTAAACTATTATCGAAAACATCGAATGAGGATCATCGATAAAATTGAAAGAGTGTTCGATCAAATCGAAGTCTGGCGCCAGATAAAAGGCGGTTAGGCGGAAAAATCTTATTTTTCTGGAAAAAGCTTTCTATTTTCGTTTCTAGTCGAATCCTCGAAGACCATTGGTGGGTCCTAGAAGCTTCTCAAAAACGGGTATTATCCTTCCATTCCTTCCATTTCAGGGTCTATCTCACTTTTGGTCGGGTATTTTCTGAAGAATTTTGTCCTTTTTAAATCCCTCTTATTGCCCATCCTCACCTTTACCTGTCTCGTACACTGAAAAATCATGAACAAAGGGAAAGGTAAGTCTCTTCACTCGTTACAATCAAAGAACATGCAATCAGAATCCAGTAGGCGCCAATCTATTCTAATAGAAGGACATCCATTCACCATTGTTGAACATCTAGTGCTCAATAGTGTTATTGAATCTTTTGGAGTGGACTTACTTTTGGAAGTAATAGGTTGGCAGAACATCCTCAATCTTTGAGGATCGTATCAACTAGGGGTGATCCAAGAATTCTTCAAACACTGTCGTGTCATTAGTAATGATCCCCCTAGCATTCAGGTCAAACTTGCACATTACTCAAAGATCATCACTCCGATCACCCTAGCTCAGATCTTGATGTCACTCAAATTCTAGTGACTAACAGGAATCTCAACGGTCTGGGTGTATGGGGAGAAATTACTCGTGCATTATGTCAAGGCACTACCATTCCACGAAAGGATGACAATTTGCTTCACATCAACTACCTTGGACCCACTTTCAAAATTCTTCATAAGATTTTTAGGTCTAATGTATATCCCTATGATGTCGAAGGAAATTATCTCTCTCCATTTATGATCAATGTGTTGTATGATATACATCAAGAAAATCAAGTGTGCATGCCGACTCTTCTCCTCAAGCAAATCATTCGTGTAATCCAAGGCAATTATCGAGAGAAACTGTGCCTTCCCGTACTCATATGCAAATTAGCACATCATGTGGGGCTTCCTACCACATTTGATGTTGTGTATCTTGAAGCATGGTTTGACAGTAATGCAGCCTAGGAACCCAACAACTGTGTCTCTCTTCGTCTCCCCCCAGGCTTTGCTTTCCTATGCCAAGGGGTGTCCAACATGCTCGACCATCGATTCAGCCTACACATGGAGGGTCCAATCGCACACCGATGGTCAGCCTAGAGTCAATCATGAACTGCCAGACTCATCATCTAGAACAACACCTTTTAAATGAGATGGTAGGGATGGAGAAACGGTTGTACAACTGTGAAAGGCACCTCACCACAATCGAAGAGAATGTCGACATCCTCTAGCACACTACTCAACAAATGGACTTGTTTACACAGAGCAATCCTCGTGGACATTAAGCTCATGTTGAGGAGTACAACTACGGACGGATTACTGAGCATGTCTATTTTGCCCCGACTAAATACTTTACTACAAAACCTTTGGGCAAGTTTTTTTTTGGATATTTTAATGACGTTTAGATCGGGATAACTGTTAATTTACTGCTGTTTGGGGCAATGAATGTTTTGGATAATGGTGGAAATGGCTGATTCTGCCACTTTTATACTCTAAAGATCCCCTTGTTTATCTGATATGAAATGCATGTGATGCTTTTAATGAATAGTTTATCTGTTATATCACTATTTTATCTAATTTGCATCCATATGTTCTGAAATTGATGACTGCTTAAACTGAGTTAATTATTATACATCAATTGATCTGCTTCTGACTGGGTGGTTCTACCAAGAAATTCAATCTTCAGTTAATATCACCTGAATATCTTTATCAATGATTGACAAAAAGGGGGAGAACAGTCCAAACACCCCACACCCCAAATGGAAATTGTATATTTGCTTAGATGTTGTTGCAGGTGTTAGGGGGAGCAGCCACATCAAATGAGGGGGAGTTTGCAGAGAATAGCTACTGGTTATGTACATAGGCTAGAAATTGTAAAATTGTGTAAAAAGCATGTACAAACAATTTAGGATGTGTTTGTCTAGAGTATTCCAGGGTGTTTTGGGATTTTGTCATGTAATTGACAAAGGGGGAGATTGAAAGTGCCGTGGTTTGTCAAGTTGCGTGAGTATTGAGTCAGATTGTCTACAGAGCCTGATAGGAAGATTAATTCAAGTGTCTGCCTCAACTGGATATGTGCAAGCTCGCCACAGGTAAATCTAAAGCCTCACATCCCATGACCCAAAACATCAGGTGAATAAAACCCTTAAAAATAAGGTAGAACATCATAGGGTTTTTGGGTAAGAAAACATTTTTCAAAATAGAAAAATTCTCTAAGTTTTCTTGCCCTGTCGATTGTATCGATATACATCTCGATATGATCGACTTGCGCTGTCGAGTCCTCGATGCTCTATCGATTCCATCAACAAGAGGACCAAATATGTCCAGCAACCTCATAACATATCTGGACGAATTATCAATGTATCGATACACCTATCGATATCATCGATATTCAAATCTCGAGTCTATCAAAGTCGACTCGATGTCATCGACAGGCAGGTTTTCGGTGCCCCTGTTTTTTAAAGAAAATTTTAAATTCCTTCGATATATTGATGCTCCTTTCGATATGATCTGAAATCAAATATCGATAAGATCGGAAGTCCATCGATGATATCTATCGTGGGCGCGCATTTCTTCCAACATATTTCAGGGTGGTTTAACTTTGATCGGGGGCCATTCGAGGAAATCGATATTCATATGTCGATGATATCGAGGCCGAGTCGATTGGATCGAAACTGGACACAATCTGTCCAGCGAGTTTATTGGTAAATCTTAGGATTTATCGATCCCATCGGCACTGCCTTTGATAGCATCGATATGCAAATTCCGATGACATCGGCTGACCCTCGATCATATCTTAAAAACCTGAAATATTTCATGTCAAGTCTCTCTCGCTTTTCAAGTGTTGATGGATCGAACCTATCATTGATGGAATCGGAGTTTGAAATTCGATGACATCGACAATTGTTTCTATTCATCGACCAGCTGGCAAAAGGTTTCAAAAGCGTATGACTTTAAGTTTGAGTCATCGAGCAGACCATCGATACTATCGAGAGTATACGCTCGATGATATCGAACTCAGTCATAAATGTGACCGTTTTATATTCGTTGGAACCTTTTGCCTATATATAGGGACTTGTCTATTGTTGCTGGGAGAGAAAGTAGAGAGAGCTTTTGAGTGTTTAACCTTAGATCATATACCTAAAGCCCTTTCTCTCAAGGAAGTTCATCGTCCAATCCACCCTCACCATTGATATTCAATAGAGTGGATTGCAGAATGAACTTCCGCATTCAAGGATCCTCTAGCTACTACCTTAACGGCAAATCATTAAGCTGGGATGCCTTGAATGCTCGGATGATTGGAACTACTCTATCTTCCTTATAGGAAAACTTTAGAGAGTAGGATTCCATCATATCCTTGACCCAACCTGTCACCATATATCGGTACATCTTTTTGTGTTGCGGATCAAGGGAGCAGAAGACTCTTCGTTAACAAGGAGGAGATCTTCGGCATTGTGCTTATCGGGACTCATCAACTTATTTATAAGTATCTAGAGTCCAAGAGGACACTTGTGATCATACCTTTGTAGGATTGGGTCTTAAGTGGTTCTCACCCTTGAAGCCCTCATAGGAGGCCTCCGGCGGGAGTGCATGTAGTGGGTGCATTGTGTCGACCCTTGCTCTGTGCAGAGCATAAACATCTGGTTGAAGGTGAACCAGTAGAACCTTAGGTTTGAGATCAACCGCTGTGAAACCTCGAGTTTGAGGTTAACCGTGTAGAAACCTTCGGTAGGGTCTTATGGAAGATCCTTGGCCAGTGTCCCTAAAAGTGGGTGCTTTGGGTTGACCCTTGCTCGTGAGAGCATAAATAGTCAATCTCAGTGTAGGTTGTAAAGATTGAAGGTGAACCTGATTTAAAACCTTAGGTTTGAGGTGAACCGCTGTGAAACCTCCTAAGTGAAATCCGGTACACTCAAGGGTTGAGTGTAGTTACCGGGAGTGGAGTAGACAAGTAGTTGAACTACTATAAAAATGACTATGCTTGAGATTGTTATTCTTCTGATTGTGTGTAATGCCCTGAAAATTGGGGGTCGAGTAGCAACTCAACACCCGAGTTCCAAAACATCACTTATGCAACACAAATGCTTATGATTGAATGTTGTCTGTGTTAGTGTAATAAACATGAGTGAGATTATACCAAAACAGTAATTCATATTCCAGATCCATGTATAAACGTAAGCGAAAGACTGAAAGATGTATATAGATGTATATAAAACAAAACAATCCCGATCTCAAGAGTATGAATACCAACTGAGTCACATATACATGTATTTGTTCTCGAATCAAAATGTTAAAATGGTACAACTATAATCATGAACCCTGTAATCCCGTAAATCTGGATAGCCAACGTGAAGCCTCCAGTGAACTGCATGTAGGAAAACTCATCCTGATCTTCATAATAATCAAGGTCAGCCTCCAGTGGATCGTCGGAACCTGCGTCTAAGACAGAGTCTGGTGGGTGTCCAAAACACCGTCCCGTAACGTGGGAGTGAGTAGCTAACTCAGTGGAACAATAGAGCATAAGTTAATATGTTGTCAAATCAGTCAAGCAGTAATGATAAAGCAGTATAAACAACATTTCTAAGTACTGTAATTAATGCAAGGATGAGATGCGATTATGATGCGTGCCCTCGCCAACATACTCCCTCGTGCGGCACCATCTTACGTCCGTGGCATGCTGGCACCCTCAGTGCTCCACATCTTCCAGGCACATGCAATGCGATGATGAACATGATTACCGAGTTGTTATTAGTCCATTTTAAATAGCATTATTGGGAAACTAAGGTACCTTCCTTATATCATTCCCAACAATGATCCATTCTAGGGTCGTCAGTCCTAGACAATCTCATACGATGGTGTGTTTTCGTGTGTCGCGCAAGGGTCAGTGTGGTACATTACACGAAATCGTTACACCACTCCCCCATCACCTTATCAATACAGGCCTAGTTTATACTCTTGTTGCTAGGAGAAGGCTAGTCGCCTCTATGTAGCTTTAGAGTATGCTCGAGGTCACTACAAAGGGCCCGTCACCAATCAGTGTAGGCTGATAGCTCGAATACAGTGTCCCATACCACCGTATTCGGCTCACGAGTCAGGGTTGTTCACTAGTAACTACGGGGAGGCACGTGGCCCCAGCGTAGGCCGACAGCTCGACCACGGTATCCCATACCACCATGCCCGGCTCATGAGTCTTAGCGGACCGAGGTTCCAAGGTTAACGAGGTTATACTAGTAAGTTTGGGACCCTAGGTTCAAACAGTGGTGTCCAAACATGGTGAACATACATTAGATAGATCGGGTTACTTGACGAGCCAGACTAGCACAAGCGCACAACCAACTGAATGACATGAAGTGCATAAGCACTTCGCGTGGCCTAACCACTGCCGCCAACCGAAGTACAACTCGGGTTCGTCAGATACATCCTACGTGGCGAAATGAATCTCAACCACAAACTCAAGTCTGTTACCGATTGTCTGGACTATAATCATAGTCCCAATCACAATCAACCCTTATTCAGAGCATGTGGAGTAAAGCATAATAAACAAAGTAATTCAAGCATGTTAACAAACATGTCATAAAGCATGTTACAAAGCACAATATAAACAAGAAATACAAACACATATATTTTCATAGTAAGCGATTACATTAAACAACCAACATGGAGGAAATCATATACGTTTCTAAGGTAGTTGAGAATCCCATCTCAACACCCACCTAAAGCATGATTATCTAAACATTTACTCTTACAAGCATTTTCACAAACACTTAGAATACACTATTTTGACATACATAGTGTACATTAGCAAAAACATGTATTAGGGCGAACCCTTTCGCCAAGTAAGTATTATACACATATATAATATGTTTATACAGTAAATAATCATGGCAAACACATTTCCAAAATTTATACGTATACGGTACTTTCTACAAATACAAAGAATACAGTATATTCAACATAGTTAACGTATAATTGAAAAACGAAACGGACAGCACTTTGTACATGTGCAATGACATACAAATCATGAATCTATCATTATTTGACATTGAAAGCATTGAAAACTATAACTTATACGTCTAAAGTCCGCACCTTTTGTCGTAGAATCGTAACGAATTCGATAGATTTGCTAAGCTTCAGTATGCAGCGATGTGGCAACTTATAACATGCTTTAGGTTAGTTATTTCATAACCTACAACTATCAAAATCCCAAAACAGATTAGGGTTAGGGTTTCTTACCTAGAAATGAAGTCGGAATCATCGGGAAAGCGATTAGAATGGGGTGGTTGAGCTTGTGGAGTGACGGGATAAGGTAGCAGGGAGATTCTCCCACTTCTCTCACTCTTTCTCTCTCTTTTCTCACTTCTCTCTCCTAGGGTTTTTCTTAAATTCGTATGGCTGAATGAGAGAGGGTTTAAAGGTCCTTATATAGCCTAAAATCATACCGAAATAGACCTAAGGTCAATGTATACTTAGGTTATATCCAAAGTGGACCTGTATCAGCTCAACGAAGGACTTCTGGTGGGCTCCCTTGAGCCAAAGATCAGACTTAAGTTCACAGACTCTGGATCTAGGTGGAGTTAAGTTTTCGTTCTAGTCGGATTCCCAGATCACGCGTGGCGGACTAGTCTCAGTTCAACGGTCACAGAATCTCAATCGGGGATTTCAAGTACACTGCCATGTATATGATATTTTTCCTGATCCGAGGGTGTATTTGGGCTAGATTCTGATCGTCTAATTGCTTATAATCAGCCCGCAAACACCAAGTCTCAGATTACTTAAATGTCAATACATTTCTAAAGAAAACTAGGTTTTCTCACACTCCTCGCTCCGAGCTCAAGCGAATAGTCGTGGGACACTATCTGAATTTGATTTCCGAGATGGTTGTCAAGCCCAGCGAGGCGGTCCTAAGTCTATAACTTCGTATTATTCGGACTTTCAATGCATGGTCCAGATCTGATACGGAGTTTCAATGTGCTCCCAAGAGCAATCGGGTAATGAGTTTGATCCTAGATTTTAGGGTAACCTAGCGTCAATAATTCCACAAGTTTGGGTCTTGCAGATCGTATTTAAAGTGATTCATGCAGATTTCATGGCTAATTTAGTTTAACACTTAGTTAACTTTTTCTAATTTCTAAAGGATTTGATCCTGTGTGATTTCTGCCTGAGATGATACTCGGGCGATTGTGCGAAATTTTCCGAGTCGTTACATTGTGTGATTTGCTTCAATATTTACATATCTAAATATCTGAGATCACACCTCACACATCATAAACTAGTGTGCACATTATTTACTTCTAAAAAGGTTTGTGATTGGATCCTCTACCGGGCTTGGAAGCCAGTAGAGTTACATTTGAGTAATTCTAATATATGTCTGTTTTTAGGATTAGTGTAATAGGATTTAAAGATAAATCATAAAAACTTTTAAAAGTCCTATTCACCCCCCTCTAGGACATATTGGCATATTCCCTCTTTAACTAGTGCGGTCTTCACCGCAATTTCATGTCCATTTTTACCCATAACAGTAATCCCCCTACTTTTGAGCTCGCGTAGCGGGCTTGGAAAGTAAGTTGGTTTTGTTAAGATCGGACATTTTAGCTGTGTAGGAGCATTGGAGTGAGGTCTTCCTTCTTAGTTGATCTTGTCATTTTCTTTTGTTGAACAAATGGGTTGGCTGCAATGACCCCTTCATGAGGAGCCAAATAGTTTACTTAGGAGATCTTCATAGTAGATCACGTGATCCGAGTAGCGTTACCAATTAGTGGTCTGACCTCTTCTTTAAGGGTGGGATGACGGGTGAGGACTGTTTTTTTCCCTTACACTAAGAGAAGTCCTCAGTAGTTCGTGTAGCTCATATTGTAGAAAAAGAGATTTTCTTCCTGATCTGGGGAAGCTCTTCCATAGTAGAATTTATGGTAGAGAACTTTTTTCCCTTTTAGAAAGGGAAGTCACCCTTGTCGAGTAGGACGGTCAGTCGACGCGCTCCTGGTCGAAAGACCTCTTGAGTCCCCGGGAGTAGTAGACCTTCATGCATTTAGTATCCCATGGGCGGGATAAGAGCCCCCCATGTCTTCTAGTCGATACATCGCTTAGTATTTGATGTCGAGGTCGGAGTTGGACGATGAGCCTTATTGTGGAGGTTAGTTGTTGAGGCTGAGCTGACCTGTTCAGGCCGAGATGACCTGACCGAGGCTGAGCTGAGCCGACCAGGACTGAGCTGATCTAACCGAGGTCGAACAGAGCTGCCCAGGCCATTGAGGCAGCCTAAATCAAGGTGCAGGTGGCCTGTACGAAGGCTGTGTGGGTAGTGTTGATTGTAGAGGTGGAGCTGAGATAGCTGGTGGTATCTGACGGTTGATCTTCTGAGGAGGCATAAAGTCGTTGTCCCTCATCCTGGTGAAACAGTAGGTGTCAGCATGGCCCGACCTCATGAAGTAGGTGCACCATATATCAGGTCACCTTGGCTATGTCGATGGAGCCGTAAGCCGAGGAGGAGAATCTGCACATGGCCTCTTGCCGAGGAACGGTCTGCTTGGCAGATCTGGTCGAGGCCTCTGTCCCATGGGCATGCGTGTATGAGATAGTCTGTCCCCATCCTGCTCAGCTTACAGATACATGTTCACTAACTCAGCATAGTTGGGTATGCTAGCGCAACACATCTTCGAGCGTACCTCAGATCGTAAACCGTCAGAAAATCGTCTCATGTTCATTGGCTCGTTTGCTAGTTGTTGAGGGTCAAATATTGCATATCAGACCTCAGTTATTGCCTAGATTTACGAACATGGTACTATTTAATGGCCCGATTTAATTGTGTTTGTGATGTAGGGTGTATTTACGAGCTTGTATTGAAATAGGATATTAAAAGCATAAATTTAATACTCAGAATTCACCAAGGCAAGGGACGGACCCCAGGGGATCAAGATCGATGAATTTACATGTCAGAAATCCGAAAAAATCAAGAAACCGAAGCTCAAGTGGCCCGAAATTGGTCCAGAATGCAAGATTACAGGGTTCCCACCATCCGTTCAGCTCGAAACTTCATATATGGCCTGAAGACCCTAAATAAGCCGTACACGTCAAATTTCAGTAGTTGGATCCCTATGGAAGTGGTCCAACGGTTAAATCAGCCCATCATTTTCTGATTTGGGGCCCACTTGATCGATGGATATGCCTCATCTTTGGTCTCAACACCTAAAATTATATGGAGAACCAAACAGATGGAGGAGATTTGAACATACATCATGATGGACCTCACATGTGCACTACATGCACACAGTGTGGATGTACACCAGCCGTGCACCCATGCACTCAAAGTCGGTCAGCGGGCACTGACCAACAAAATACTTGAAAAAACTTCTAAAAATGTAACAGCGTTAACGCTGTCCAGTGTTGATTTCAGTAGTGGGGCCCACACATCATGTATCTCGATGATCCAGACCATACATTAGCTCTAAAGGTGGGGAGTGACTCTCGCCTAGGTGGCGGTTTGGCCTCTTGTATACGTATACACGTGGATCATCGAAAAACACAGGATGAACGATGAATTGATTTTATATAGAGGACCGCACCAAAATAAAGAAAAAACCACTCCTTCCCGACTGAAATCTCGCCAGGAATCCAATGGACGAGTCAAATTTCCCCGAAAACACCAATATTGGGCCCACCGAGCATCTCAGCGCCCCTGTTTTCCGCTGGTCCGGCCCTCCGTGGACCATTGTGTGACTCTGATCAAGGTCGGATCGATGATCCAGACCATTCAAATGATAGGAAGGGGGTCTTGACCCTTCCCATGAAGTCAAAATTTTGAGTTGAGGCATTCAACATCCCAAAAACATATCCAAATACAAGCCTCTCTTGCAGTTTGCATTTCTGAATGCGTAAAGTAGCGTGAACCGACTCCAGCTGTCTACGCAGTGCAGAAATTCCCCACCAACTCCTGTTTTACACACAGCCACCGACCTCCATCAACTATAAAAGAACGTGAGGAAAAGGAGAGAGGGGGAGGATCATTTCGGTGGAGTTAGGGACGTTTGAGCAAGGAGAGAGTTGGACGTGGAAGAGCAAATCCAGATCTGGTGGTTGTGAAAAAGAAAGAGAGAGGAACAAAGAATGAGAAAGAGAGATCTTAAAGGGATGTGCTTCTCAACCATAGTTTTCTTCTTTCCAATTGAATTTCTGTTACATACCATGAATTTCTAATTTCTTAGCCAGGGCTGAGATGAAACCCCTAATTTGAATGATTCTTGTTATTGTTGATTTCATCCGTAATTGATTGATTTATTTCTTTCTCTAGTGTGATTAAATGAAAACTCCATACTTCTCCAATCTATGAGCTCAACCAAAGTCTAGAAGTGGAAGTTGTTTGGAATCTTATTCTAGGTGTGCTTGTGTCTGACCATGAATAGGTTTCCTTATAGAGAAAGAAATAGGAATTTACATCTATTCATGCCTGACCATGGATGGAAAGATGTAATCCTTGAGATTTTTCCCAATTTCATCTTTTGTGATTCATAATTAAGATATTATATGGTGGATTTGGATTTAAGTGGTTTGGTTGATTCTTAATGTCTATATATACATGACAATTAATGTGCATACATTAGGGACAACTGATGTTAAGGGAAAAATCATTTGTGCTTCAAGGGAATTATACATCCTGTGTACCTGACTAAGGACACAGATTGTGCTATATTTATTGAATGTATATCAATCTAAATTATGGTGAATCAACAGGTAAAACAAGGGTTAGGATAATTAGGGGTGGATTCAAAAGTCCTAATGTTCTCCTTGAGTGAATTATCCTTCTTGTTCTCAGTTATTTTTCATTGATTTTTGTTATTTTACTTATAACTAGCTAAACTATTTACTGGATTAGTTAAGAAGAATCGTAAAATTCGAATTGTGACAACCAGTCCTCGTGGGAATGATCTCGTAATACATACCGTGTCTACACCTGATTCGTATACTTACGAGTTTAAAATCAATTTAAATCCTGTTGGTTTAAAAAAAACATCACTAGTATCAAAAGAGCGTATTTGGCTAGCTTCGTAAAGCAGTTCTCATACTTTGCAACAGTCATCTCCCCTGTCGGAGGTGAAGAAACTCTCCCTCCTCATTGCAGTAGGTGAGAGGGAAATACTTCCCATGAAAGCGTGTCTCAAAGGCCTCCCATGTCCATACATATCCAACAGCAATAGTCCTAAGGATGTTGTCCCACTAGAGATTGGCCTCCTTCTCGAACATGTAGGTGACCAACTCGACCTGCTCTGCCTTAGTGTAGTGTAGTGGCTTCAGCATCTTAGAGATGTGGTCAAGCTAATACTCAGCCTCCTTGGGTTTGTGAGTACCCCTAAATGTAGGAGGTCGGAAGTGCTAAAATCACTCAAACAAGCCACTAGCACCCACGTTTCCAACAGGGTGCATAGTTGGTGTAGGTGGAACCGCACTCATGTTCTGGGCAAGGGTCCCTGCGATGGTGGTCCATATCTGTTGTTGCTGCATAAGGAGCATCATCTGCTCCAGCCTATCGGGGGGAGGAGCCGCCTGAGGCATGTGAGACATCAAGGTAGATGCACGGTTCTGCTCGGGAACCGGTGGTGCAACAGGTGTTGGCCCATTTGTGGGGCCAATGGCTGGCTGAGAATCCGACATAGTCTTGTGATCCGGGACCAAACTGGAGTCCGTATGGCTATCGTTGAGGGGAGGTGCCCTGTCACTTGATTCGTCTAGTATAAGACATATTGTACTCCGAGTGGTCTTAGGTGGCATTCCCTATACACAACATAGGGTGCAACCCGTGTAAGTTTTAGCATAAGAACAAACACTCATCCAAACTTCATTCACATTCCAGATCAAAAGAAGCTTTATGCATTTCACTTACCAAAATTTGTCACAATACATGAGATATAGTTTTACATGAATCATGACAGAAGATGCATGTGAACTAATCTACCAAAGCTTTAGACACCATACACCACAACTCTAACCTATTACTAAGCCTATTAAGGCTGTAACATAGAAAGCAAGAAAAACACGGAAAGAAAAGACCCAATGACACTACAACATAGGGCTAGTCGTCTGAATCTGGTGATGGTGGAGGAGCACCCTTATCCTACATGCATCACAGGAGAGCCTTCAAGGTGCGAGACACCTTCTTAAACTTTTACTTCACATAGGCCTGACTTTCCTCAAGCTTGGCCCGGGTCTCTCTGACCTTCTATCTCAGGGCGACTTGGCCCTCCTCGATCTGAGCCAAGCGGGCTTCTAAAGCAGCCTGATCACTGTCGCACTCATGTGTAGCAGGAGGAGAGCCCTCATCAGAGTCTTGGGCCTCCTCTTCTTCCTCTTCCTGCTCTTCCTCTTCCTCGCTTCCTTCCTCTATTTCATCTCCACCTTCTCCATCACTCTCTTCCTATTCACTTCCTGTCTCATCCTCACTCTCATCGAGTTAGGCTTAACGTTGTCGTGGCCCAATACCCATGTTGTTGAGAGTGGTGTCATTGACGCAATGGTTCGGTGCAAGCCTTTCTGAGCCAAGTCTATAGCTGAATTCATGAGCAAGCTTACATATAAGTCAGTCAAAAGGGAGTGAAATATCTGTCCTGGGAGAGCGTGCAGTCTAAACTATCTGTAGTAGGACGTAAGTAGGCAAACATAGCTTGTCTCCTTACCCAGCTCGGTATAGGAAGTCTACCATCAGACGAGTGCATTCACTCCGATTGCTCCACCTGGGATACACGTTGTATGTGAAGATGTGGTGGAGCAAACGGAAGTCATGAGTCATCTCGGATGCCAGGAGGCAATTGCCTCAATTCCAGTGGAAAAGTCAACCACAAAGGATTTGCCTGCGGCGGTCTCTTTCAAGCATGCTCCTGAGATTCTTCGCGCTAGCATGCACCTCTCCATGCGGAATTCCCATGACTCTGGCTATCAAGTCTATGTTGACAATGGCGTCCTGCCTTCCCACGGGTATAGAGAACTATAGAGGCTCCAGCAATGGCTCTCGTATATGGGCATAGAAGGTTCGAACAGTACTCTCATTCGTACGAGTCTTGCCCTCAAATATGGGACCCCATTCGGCGTCCAACAGGGAATCCATCGCCGGATAAAGCCAAAATAGTTTATCGTTCACGTGTGCTTCAAAGAGAACTTTACGGCCTTGAAACCTTCCATGCGCTATATCCGCCAGTAGAGCTCTTTCGAGATGAACTTGAGGATCGAGATCCCGCTTCGTCCTGATCTCCCAAACGATGCCTAAACTTGCTTCGGCGCCTGATTTCCTCCTGGGACGGGTAGGGCGACTAGGCCTAGCCTCATCCGTGGAAGCCCTCTTCTTTCCCATGAGAGAAAGAAGTGTGAAAAGTGAAAATATTGCCGCCATGAGCTCAAAAAGGGCCATGAGAGTGAAATAAAATGAGGGATAGGATGGGTTGTTGGACCTTGAGATTTTTGAGATACCAAGGAGGGTTTGAGTGCTCAAATGGGAGGAAATGAGGGAGATAGGAGATGGGTTTGAAAGGAATGGTGGGAGGTGTGTATGGAATAAAGAAAATGAAGAATATATGAGAATGGAGGAAGGATTTGAGAGAAAAATGGGGTTTTGGGAGATTGGAAAGTTTAGAGGGGTGGAAATAAAGGAAAGGGAGCAAATGGGGGTGTTATAGGGGTCTCCACATGATTTTGTGGGCCCCACTAGCGTGTACATGCATCGGCCCGACCGGCCCGGCGCGGCCCGACAGGCCCGCTGTCCGTGGACATCGAGGGCTCGCAGTTGGGGCGATGCCATCGCTGTCCACTGGACATGTGGGTGATGGCTCGCCCTAGGGATGATGTTACCCCCCTGGGGTGCCGTATGTGTGCGAGGCCCACTTTGGATCCCCCTGATTTGCATCGTTTGGCCCCCCGAGCCCGTTTGATGTGATTTCTAGTCCCATTACGCGTATATTCACGCGCTTCGAGTTGTTTACATGTGGAATGCACCAAATCATCGTCTAAACTCATCGATTGTTGGTCTGGAAAAGAATCGACATCATCTCGGATGATCACAGATGCCTACGGATCTGATGCCTACGAATCGACATCACAGATGCCTACGGATCTGAATCCTATGACTATTTCTATGTTTCATCGCTCCCTCATAAATCAAAGTTCGTTAGTGTACATCGTGTGAGCATAACCCAGGTCCAGTTTAATCTAAATCATGCTTTGATACCAACTTGTAACGCCCTGAAAATTGGGGGTCGAGCAGAAGCTCAACTCTCAAGTTTCAACGCATCACTTATGTAACATAGATAATGATGATTAAATGTTTTTCATATTAGTGCATTAAGCATGAATGAGATTATATCAAATCAACATTTCATACTCCAGAGATAGTTAAATTATGTAAGCGGAAGACTGATAAATATATGGAGCATATAAGTGATTGTAAGTCCTCAGAGTATGAACATCACCATGTTAAATAATTACATGTATAGTTCCAAAATTATACAAAATGATCAAGTATGATGTCAAACTAATTTGTGTCCTTGTTGTGAGGCCCGTATCCTAGCTCGTACTGTTTCGTAGGCTTCTGTGGTCCTCACGGTCGAATTTCGGCGACCCGCGATCTGTTATTGGCAGTTACACGCAACCTTGAGTCCTGTCTCGTATTCCAGAGTTAGCTCAACCTAAGACTTGTACCCTTGCGACTGCACCGTCACCCCGGTTCCGACGCCGTATCTTGCATACCGATCCGACACCTTGGCAGGGAGATGTGAGCCTGCGTTCAGCTAGAGAAAACGCCGCACGTTTGCAAACTAAAGAGAATCTCTACAACATGTCCCATGAATCACCCATCCCAAAGTACAACCACCCCTCCCCTAAAGTCAACTCTCTCTTATAACCCATACATCTCAAGTACACATCTATCACCCATCACACCCATCCCTCTCTCTTACATCACTCTCTCTCTCTCTCTCTCTCTCTCTCTCTCTCTCTCTCTCTCCCTTCTCTCTCTCATTCCAAGCAACCCAAGGAGAGAAGCCAACGTCCAAGGCATTTTCAAACACCATGAGAGCTTTGTGTGGCCCACTTCCTATCTCCCATCCCCACCCTCTAAAGATCATCTCGACTGTTGGAATCATTTCCTTAGAGCTCTAGATCGTGTTGGCGGAAGAAAGGAAGAAGAGATCCATGGTGGGTGTTTCCTAAGATTTGATTTGTATAATTTGATGATTTAAGGGGCTACTTGTGGTGGGACCCATCTTGATGTGTGTATTGTATTGAGGGGCCCATAGTGGTGGGGTCCCTCCATCATCCGACTTTTCTCTCTCTCTCTCTCTCTCTCTCTCTCTCTCTCCCTCTCTCTCTCTCTCTCGATGTGTGGCCCACCAAATGCAAGTGTATCCAGTCCGTCCGTCCAGCCCATAGACGTGGCCCACCATGCTGTACGTGTTCCATCTTGGCCGCCCGTCCGCTGGACATCCAGCGTGCCTGGATGGATGGGAAAAAAACATAAGTATTAGCTTAATCTAGGCTCGGGTGGGCCACTACGTGGAACCAGCATGTTGTATGTGATTTATCTGGACTATCCGTTCTTAAGAAACGCACCAAGATATGGTGCACCACCACTGTCCATCAGGATATGGGACCCACTGACTGTCTGCCTATATCCAGACCATCCAGTAAGTTGGATGGTGCTGGACATGGGTTGGATGCTGGTAGGCCACCCATGTGGCACCACACCGTGATATATGCATTTTATCAATGTTGCACAGCAGCCGTGGGACCCACACGCACGTGGAAAACCACGTGATACATGCATTGTATCAACACTATCCATCTGTTTTACTCCACGTCGCCCACCTATTTTGTAATCCCCACCGTCAAGATGGCTGGACGGTGGGCCAAACTGTGATGTATGTGCAGATCCTCACCGTCCAGCAAATCTGGACGGTGGGCCACACCCGGACTTATATGTTACCTCCCGTCTGTTGAGGCATAAAAAATATATATCATTGCAGTGGTCAAAGAATCCCATGGTGCTGACCTTCTCAAGGGGTAGTTTAGGTATTTTGGTAAAGTACCTTCTCAAGGGGTAGTTTAGGTATTTTGGTAAAGTTCCTTCTCAATGGGTAGTTTAGGTATTTTGGTAAAGTTCCTTCTCAATGGGTAGTTTAGGTATTTTGGTAAAGTTCCTTCTCAACGGGTAGTTTAGGTATTTTGGTAAAGTTCCTTCTCAAGGAGTAATTTAGGTATTCTGGTAAAGTTCCAGTTCCATGGGATCTGTTGAAGAAAAGAGAATGATGAAGGCATTGAAGCAGAAGAAGATTGGAAAGCAAAATATTAAAAAGAAGAAAGAGAGGTGTCTTTAAGACAGTTTGTGCGTGTCCGCGCAAAGCAGATAGTTTGCGCGGGACCGCGCAAAGCATATCGTTTGCACGTGTCCGCGCAAAAGCATATCGTTTGTGCGTGTCCACGCAAAGCATGTAACAGTGAGTTATTTTGTCCCACATCGCCCAAGTCAGAGTTTTACACCTGCGAAATGCCTATAAATACCCTGCTCTCTCTCTCAAAAGGGGTTCGAAGATTTTGGAGCGAAAGAAGAGTGAAGAAGAAGATAGAAGGTAGGAGCATTGGGCTCCTGCAGTTTGCGCGGACCCGCGCAAGCGATGGAGTTTGCGCGGACCCGCGCAAACGATGGGGTTTGCGCGGGACCGCGCAAACCGACCAGCCTGCAGTCTGTAACAGCAATGGGCTGTTATACTGCTAAAATGGCTAAAGGCCGTCATGCTGCTCCGTCATGCTGCTGAAATGAATGAAGTGTCCAAGCTCATTCTATTCAAAGTTTGAAGGATTGGAATGAGCAGAAGAGATATTCAACAATTCTTTCTAAGTATGAGGAGATGACCGAAACAGGCACCGGAATGCTGCCGAAATTTCCATAAGACCATCTTGTCTACTTTGATTGATTGTACTTTATTTTTAGAATCAAGGGAATCAGAGGATGTAAATGAACTCAGAATAAATGTGATCAATGTTCTTTTGTTCTTTCTTTGTTATCATTGAATAAATTCCCCAAATCAAACACATTTGTTTTCTTGTCGAAACATCGTCCATCCACTTGGCGGTGTTCCAGCAGCTGCAGCTGCTGCTTTGATGCAGCAAGCTCCACGGGTCCCACCAGTAGTTAATGTCACCAAGTTCTGTGGGGCCCACCTTGATGTATGGACCTTACATCCAACCGTCCATCTCAGGGACGTGGGGCCCACCTTGCATGGCAACGGACTGGATGATCTACCGCACACTAGTCATATAGCTGCCGTGTTGCAGCACGTGGGGCCCTCCTTGTATGATGTTTGGGTCTCATCCACACCGTCCAGCGTTCCTGGATGGTGGGGTCCCACCTTGGTTGTATGTGATGTATATGCAACGTCCATCCATTCTGACGTGGCCCACCTTAATGTATTTTTATACCTTCACTGTCCAGCCATTTTAAGATGGCAGCTGGGGCCCACATGATGCATGTAGTTCATCCACCCTGTCCACAACATTTGGACGGTGCTAGACCGTGGTTGGACGGTGTCGTGGGCACCTGATGATGTATGTTTTGATCCACACCGTCCACAATGTTTGGACGGTGCTGGATGATGTTTGGACGGTGGGGCTACACTATGATGTGCATGTTGGTCCACCGTGCAGTGGACCCCACCTATGAGAAAGCCGATTGGCTGATGTACCTTACATCAGCTATATAGCTGATGTATTGACGTCAGCAAGTTAGTGGGGACCACTATGATATATGTGTTTCATATCCAGGCCATC
This sequence comes from Magnolia changhungtana, assembly GCA_030180095.1. Lineage (NCBI taxonomy): Eukaryota > Viridiplantae > Streptophyta > Magnoliopsida > Magnoliales > Magnoliaceae > Magnolia > Magnolia changhungtana. The sequence continues at coordinate 329,020 of JASAUF010000605.1, forward strand.
CATATGTGCCTGGATGGTCCTGTGGGACCCATGCATTAGGTATGTGTTACCATTCAAATGAGCACAAAATATTCTAAATTCGACCTCTAAACAAAGAGTTATGAGGGTTATTATTGGACAAGGTGATGAAGGAAACAATCAGGACCGATGATTGCGATCCCACTTACGGATGCCCAAATGGTCTTGGAATACGACGATTCCAGTCAGGAAGGAAAGACCACTGAAGTACCTTTCAGATGACCAAAACCGACTCAATCCAACATCAAACGATGGAGTTACGGGCATATCCGTTGGATCGCGCGATTTGGAAAGATTAACAATCCATATTGAAAAATAACGATCGAAGAGTTCCAACATGCTTTTAGGATATTGAACAGTCTCTTAATTAGCCAATTCTGGTCTAATTTGTAATCTTGTCAAGTTACCATTCCAATGAGCTCAAAATAGTCTAAATTCGACCTCTGAAGAGAGAGTTGTGAGGGTTACTATTGGACAAAGAGATGGAAGGAAACATTTAGGACCGACAACTATGATCCCACTTACAGATGCTTAAATCGTTTCAGAATACAACGATTCCAGCTAGGAATGAAACAACACTAAAGTACCTTTTAGATGACCAAAAATTGACCCAATCCGACATCAAACGATGGAGTTATGGGTGTCTCCGTTGGATCGCATGATTTTGAAAGATTAACGATCCATATTGAAAAATGATGATCGAAGAGTTCCAACGTGCTTTTAACATATTGAACGGTCTCTGAATTAGCCAATTCTAGTCCATTTTGTAATCTTGTCAATTTAGCATTCCAATGAGCTCAAAATAGTCTAAATTCGACCTCTGAAGAGAGAGTTATGAGGGTTACTATTGGATAAGGAGATGAATGAAGCATTCAGGACTGACGACTGCGATCCCACTTACGGATGCCCAAATGGTCTCAGAATACGACGATTCCAATCAGGAATGAAAGAGCACTAAAGTACCTTTCAGATAAACAAAAATAGACCCAATTCGACATCAAACGATGGAGTTATGGGCGTCTCTGTTGGATCACGTGATTTGGAAAGATTAATAATCCATATTGAAAAATGACGATCGAAGAGTTCCAACATGCTTTTAGCTTATTGAACGGTCTCTGAATTAGCCAATTCTGGTCCAATTTATAATCTTGTCAAGTTACCAATCCAATGAGATCAAAATAGTCTAAATTCGACCTTTGAAGAGAGTGTTATGAGGGTTACTATTGGATAAGGTGATGAAGGAAACATTCAGGACCAATAACTGAGATCCCACTTACGGATGCCCAAATTGTCTCGGAATACGACCATTCTAGTCCAGATTGAAAGAGTACTAAAGTACCTTTCAGATGACCAAAAATCGACTCAATCCGACATCAAACGATGGAGTTATGGGCGTCTCCGCTCGATCGCGCGATTTGGAAAGATTAACAATCTATATTGAAAAATGACGTTCGAAGAGTTTCAACGTGCTTTTAGGATATTGAGTGGTCTCTGAATTAGCCAATTCCGGTCTAATTTGTAATCTTGCCAAGTTACCATTCCAATGAGCTCAAAATAGTCTAAATTCGACCTTTGAAGAGAGAGTTATGAGGGTTACTATTGGACAAGATAATGAAGGAAACATTCAGGACCGACAACTGCAATCCCACTTATGGATGCCCAAATGGTCTCTGAATACGACGATTCCGTTCAGGAATGAAAGACCACTAAAGTACCTTTCTGATGACCAAAAATTGACCCAATCTGACATCAAACGATGGAGTTATGGGCGTCTCCATTGGATTGTGCGATTTGGAAAGATTAACAATCCATATGAAAAAATGACGATCGAAGAGTACTAACGGCTTTTAGGATATTGAACGGTCTCTTAATTAGCCAATTCTGGTGCAATTTGTAATCTTGTCAAGTTACCATTCCAATGAGCTCAAAATAGTCTAAATTCAACCTCTGAAGAGAGAGTTATGAGGGTGACTTTTAGACAAGGTGATGAAGGAAACATTCAGGACCGACAACTGTGATCCCACTTACAGATGTTCAAATGGTCTCGGAATACGACGATTCCGGTCAGGATTGATAAAGTACTAAAGTACCTTTTAGATGACCAAAAATCGACCTAATCTGACATCAAACGATGGAGTTATGGGCGTCTCTGTTGGATCGTGCGATTTGGAAAGATTAACAATTCATATTGAAAAATGACGATTGAAGAGTTCCAACGTGCTTTTAGCATATTGAACGGTCACCGAATTAGACAATTCTGGCCCAATTTGTAATCTTGTCAAGTTATCATTTCAATGAGCTCAAAATAGTCTAAATTCGACCTCTGAAGGGAGAGTTATGAGGGTTACTATTGGACAATGTGACGAAGGAAACATTTAGGACCGACAACTACGATCCCACTTACGGATTCACAAATGGTCTTGGAAAATGACAATTCCAATCAGGAATGAAAGAGTACTAAAGTACCTTTCTGATGACCAAAAATTGACCCAATCTGACATCAAACGATGGAGTTATGGGCATCTCCGTTGGATCGTGCAATTTGGAAAGATTAACAATTCATATTGAAAATGACAATCAAACAGTTCCAACGTGCTTTTAGCATATTGAACGGTCACTGAATTAGCCAACTCTGGTCCAATTTGTAATCTTGTCAAGTTATAATTCCAATGAGCTCAAAATAGTCTAGATTCGACCTCTGAAGAGAGATTTATGAGGGTTACTATTGGACAAGGTGATGAAGGAAACTTTCAGGACCGACGACTGCGATCCCATTTACGGATGCCCAAATGGTCTCGGAATACGACGATTCCAGTCAGGATTGAAAGACCACTAACGTACCTTTCAGATGACATAAAATAGACCCAATCCGACATCAAACGATGGAGTTATGGGCGTCTCTGGAACGCACGATTTGGAATGATTAACAATCCATATTGAAAAATGACGATCGAAGAGTTCCAACATGCTTTTGGGATATCGAACGGTTTCTAAATTATGCAAATTTGGTCATATGTTGTATCTTGTATGCAGTCTCCGATTATATCGAAGAGTTCCAACGTGCTTTTAGCATATTGAACGATCTCAGAATTAGCCAATTCTGGGCCAATTTGTAATCTTGTCAAGTTACCATTACAATAAGCTCAAAATAGTATAAATTCTACCTCTGAAGAGAGAGTTATGAGGTTTGCTACTGGATAAGGTGATGAAGGAAACATTCAGGACCGATGACTGCGATCCCACTTACGGATGCTCAAATGGTCTCGGAATACGACGATTCTAGTCAGGAATGAAAGACCACTCAAGTACCTTTCAGATGACCAAAAATTGACCCAATCCGACATCAAACGATGGATTTGTGGGCATCTCTGTTGTATCGCGCGATTTGGAACGATTAACAATCCATATTGAAAAACGATGATCGAAGAGTTCTAACGTGCTTTTAGGATATTGAACAGTCTCCGAATTAGCCAATTCTCGTCCAATTTGTAATCTTGTCAAGTTATCATTCCAATAAGCTCAAAATAGTCTAAATTTGACCTCTAAAGAGAGAGTTAAGAGGGTGTTTTGACAAGAAAACAAATGTGTTTGATTTGGGGGATTTATCCAATGATAATAAAGAAAGAATAAGAGAACATTAATCACATTTATTTTGAGTTCATTTACATCCTCTGATTCCCTTGATTCTGAAAACAAAATACAATCAATCAAAGTAGACAAGATAGTCTTATGGAAATTTCAGCAGCATTCCGAGGCCTATTTCAGTCATCTCCTGGTACTTAGGAGGGATGTCGATCTGATCAACCAGTCTTCAATGAAATGGAGATTTGTGTAAGCTTAAATTCTCTGATTTGACCGCTGAGATCGGTTCTGAGCATCATTCCATTCATCTTTCCTTGAATATAGAGCATCCTTCTGGTCATTCTTCTTTGAAATATGAAGAAGTCCGTTGAAGTGTAGCCAGGACCCACAGAAATCAGGCCGATCACATCAGACGGGCCTAAAAAGTCTCTCAAAACGTAAGATCACGAGGTTGTCACCGTCCATTCAGCCCGAAACTTTTCATGAAGCCTTAGAACCACAAATTAACCGTACACATCAAGTTTCAGCTCCCGAATCCTTGTAGAAATGGCCAAACTGACAAATCAACCATTGAGATCGTGATTTGGGGCCTGCTTGATATCTGGATATTCTTCAATTTGGTCTTGACGCCTTAAATAAGCTGATAATGTAGATGGACGGAGCAGATTTCCTACAAACATCATGTTGAGACCCATATGTATGTTGCATGTACATAGTGCATAAGTGCACAAGCCATGCACTATATATCTCAAAGTCAGTCAAAGAAGCTAACCCGAGCTTCTTCTTCTTCATTTAAGAAAACGCAACAGCGTCTTCATCCATGCAATCCATTTTTGTATAGTGGGGCCCGTTCATCACCTGATTCGATGATCAGATCCGTTCATTCTCTCTTTAGTATGGGAATTACTCTCACCTAGGTAGCTTTTGACCCCATGCAGCTGATTGTAAGATCTTGGTCGTTAAGCATGAAATGGATGGCAGAATAAAAGATCGGGTGGACCAGACCATTTCCACTCCAAAAGTAGTCCATCCCAAATGGTTTTTCGTGCTGAACACAATGGACGAAGTGGATTTTCCACTTGACTTCCCAAATGAGAGATCAAATTTCACAGAGTCGACATACGTCGACTCTGTTGCAAAACAGAGGATTGGTTCATCTGTAGTGGGCCACCATCACGAAACATAAGGTTGATCTGAATCGTCTGTCAGGTAGAGGGGGCAAAACCCATCGAGGTCATGTTGAGCTTTGGCGGTGACGCTCATTCATATGACCACTATGGCGATTGCAAACGGACCGTTGAGCTGACATCTCAACTTGATTATCTTGGTGGGCCACATCACTAAATGACCAAGACCGGTCTTTCACGGTCAAAATCTCGAGAGGAAGACGGTGGACGGTGTGGATCTTCCAAAAAGCAGCCACAATGGCCCCGCCAGCAGCACAGCAAAAGAACAATGGCCTTCTTTCTCCGTCATGCAAAACAACAGATTTCGCTGTTTGAGCGGAACCGCGCAAGGTGGCTTGTTGTGCGGGTCTGCGCAAGAGACATCTCCCTTCGAACAGCCTTTCAAATCACATGTTGTATTGGAATCTCCCATTTCCATTACGCGATGCCGCGCAAAGCCCGTCTTGAAGACCGGCTTCCATGTAAAGCAATGTCCATTTTGATTGCGCGATTCCGCGCAAACCACTTGGGTTGCACGGGTCCGCGCAAAGGCCTTCTTCACTTCCTTCTCCTGCCTTGCTTCTCTCTCCCTTTTGGCACACCAACTGATCCAATCCGATCCAACCCCTTCAAATGAAGCTGGGAGGGAGTATTTATAGGCCCCACCACTCTTATAGAGTGGTGATCAACACCACTTATCACTTCACATATGAACAACCTCTTTTCTTAAACCATGGTGACCACTAAGCTTCTTCTTAAATGGTGGTGTACCACCCATTTCCCTTAATGACATCTCTTGCACTCTTTTTACCAAACTACCCTTTTCAATACTTTTTTACTGAAATACCTAAACTACCCTTAGAGATGGAATTTTACGAAAATACCTAAACTACCCCTTGATATGGATTTTTACCAAAATACCTAAACTACCCTTGATATGGATTTTTACCGAAATATCTAAACTACCCCTTGATATGGATTTTTACCGAAATATCCCTGGACATGGAAATTACCAAAATACCCTGGACATGGAAATTACCGAAATAACCTCAGACATGAAAATTACCAAAATACCCCTGGACATGGAAATTACTGAAATAACCCTAGACATGGAAATTACCGAAATACCCCCGGACATGGAAATTACCAAAATACCCCTGGACATGGAAATTACCAAAATACCCCGGACATGGAAATTACCGAAATACCCCCGGACATGAAAATTACCAAAATATCCCCAGACATGAAAATTACCAAAATATCCCTGGACATGGAAATTACTGAAATACCCCGGACATGGAAATTACCAAAATATCCCCGGACATGAAAATTCTCTGACCACTTTAATGGAATAATATTTTTTATGTCTCAACAGAGGGGTTACTATTAGACAAGGTGATGAAGGAAACATTCAGGACTGGCAACTGCGATCCCACTTACAGATGCCCAAATGGTCTCGGAATACGACGATTCCTGTCAGGAATGAAAGAGCGCTAAAGTACCGTTCATATGAAATCAACCCAATCCGACATCAGACAATGGAGTTATGGGCGTCTCCGTTGGATCGCGCAATTTGGAAAGATTAACAATCCATATTGAAAAATGATGATCGAAGAGTTCCAACGTGCTTTTGGGACATCAAACGGTCTCTGAATTAGGCAATTCTAGTCCCATTTGGAAGCTTGATAAGTTACCATTCCAATGACCTAAAATATTGTAAATTCGACCTCTGAAGAGAGTTTTGAGGGTTACTATTGGACAAGGAGATGAAGGAAGCACACAGGACCGATGACTGTGATCCCACTTACGGATGCCTAAATGGTCTCAGAATACGACGCTTCTAGTCAGGAATGAAAGGGTACTAAAGTACCTTTCAGATGATCAAAAATCGACCCAATCCGACATCAAACGATGGAGTTATGGGCGTTTCAGTTGGATCGCGCGATTTGGAAAGATTAACGATCCATATGGAAAAATGACGATCGAAGAGTACTAACGTGCTTATAGGATATTGAACGGTCTCTGAATTAGCCAATTCTAGTCCAATTTGTAATCTTGTCAAGTTACCATTCCAATGAGCTCAAAATAGTCTAAATTCGACCTTTGAAGAGAGCATTATGAGGGTTACTATTGGTGTTTCGGCAAGAAAATAAAAGTGTTTGATTTGGAAGAGTTCGAACGTGCTTTTGGGATATTGAACAGTTTCTAAATTATGCAATTTTGGTCCCATTTGGAAGCTTGACAAGTTACAATTCCAATATCCTGAAATAGTCTAAATTCGACCTCTGAAGAGAGATTTATGAGGGTTACTATTGGACAAGGAGATGAATGAAGCATTTAGGACCGACGACTGCGATCCCACTTACAGATGCCCAAATGGTCTCAGAATACGACGATTCCAGCCAGGAATGAAAGACCACTAAAGTACCTTTCAGATGACCAAAAATTGACCCAATTCGACATCAAACGATGGAGTTATGGGCGTCTCCGTTGGATCACGCGATTTTGAAAGATTAACGATCCATATGGGAAAATGACGATCGAAGAGTACTAACGTGCTTATAGGATATTGAACGGTCTCTGAATTAGCCAATTATAGTCTAATTTGTAATCTTGTCAAGTTATCATTCCAATGAGCTCAAAATAGTCTAAATTCGACCTTTGAAGAGAGAGTTATGAGGGTTACTATTGGACAAGATAATGAAGGAAACATTCAGGACCGACAACTGCAATCCCACTTATGGATGCCTAAATGGTCTCTGAATACGACGATTCCGGTCAGGAATGAAAGACCACTAAAGTACCTTTCCGATGACCAAATATTGACCCAATCTGACATCAAACGATGGAGCTATGGGCGTCTCCGTTGGATCGTGCGATTTGGAAAGATTAACAATCCATATGAAAAAATGACGATCGAAGAGTACCAATGGCTTTTAGGATATTGAACGGTCTCTTAATTAGCCAATTCTGGTGCAATTTGTAATCTTGTCAAGTTACCATTCCAATGAGCTCAAAATAGTCTAAATTCAACCTCTGAAGAGAGAGTTATAAGGGTTACTTTTGGACAAGGTGATGAAGGAAACATTCAGGACCGACAACTGTGATCCCACTTACAGATGTTCAAATGGTCTCGAAATACGACGATTCCAGTCAGGATTGATAAAGTACTAAAGTACCTTTCAGATGACCAAAAATCGACCTAATCTGACATCAAACGATGGAGTTATAGGCGTCTCTGTTGGATCGTGCGATTTGGAAAGATTAACAATTCATATTAAAAAATGACGATCGAAGAGTTCCAATGTGCTTTTAGCATATTGAACGGTCACCGAATTAGACAATTCTAGCCCAATTTGTAATCTTGTCAAGTTATCATTTCAATGAGCTCAAAATTGTCTAAATTCGACCTCTGAAGGGAGAGTTATGAGGGTTACTATTGGACAATGTGACGAAGGAAACATTTAGGATCGACAACTGCGATCCCACTTACGGATTCACAAATGGTCTTGGAAAATGACGATTCCAATCAGGAATGAAAGAGTACTAAAGTACCTTTCTGATGACCAAAAATTGACCCAATCTGACATCAAACGATGGAGTTATGGGCATCTCCGTTGGATCGTGCAATTTGGAAAGATTAACAATTCATATTGAAAATGACAATCAAACAGTTCCAACGTGCTTTTAGCATATTGAACGGTCACTGAATTAGCCAACTCTGGTCCAATTTGTAATCTTGTCAAGTTATAGTTCCAATGAGCTCAAAATAGTTTAAATTTGACCTCTGAAGAGAGATTTATGAGGGTTACTATTGGACAAGATGATGAAGGAAACTTTCAGGACCGACGACTGCGATCCCATTTACGGATGCCCAAATGGTCTCGGAATACGACGATTCCAGTCAAGATTGAAAGACCACTAAAGTACCTTTCAGATGACATAAAATAGACCCAATCCGACATCAAACGATGAAGTTATGGGCATCTCTGGAATGCACGATTTGGAATGATTAACAATCCATATTGAAAAATGACGATCGAAGAGTTCCAACATGCTTTTGGGATATCGAACGGTTTCTAAATTATGCAAATTTGGTCATATATTGTATCTTGTATGCAGTCTCCGATTATATCGAAGAGTTCCAACATGCTTTTAGCATATTGAACGATCTCAGAATTAGCCAATTCTGGGCCAATTTGTAATCTTGTCAAGTTACCATTACAATAAGCTCAAAATAGTATAAATTCTACCTCTGAAGAGAGAGTTATGAGGGTTGCTATTGGACAAGGTGATGAAGGAAACATTCAGGACCGATGACTGCGATCCCACTTACGGATGCTCAAATGGTCTCGGAATACGACGATTTCAATCAGGAATGAAAGACCACTCAAGTACCTTTCAGATGACCAAAGATTGACCCAATCCGACATCAAATGATGGATTTATGGGCATCTCTGTTGTATCACGCGATTTGGAACGATTAACAATCCATATTGAAAAACGATGATCGAAGAGTTCTAACGTGCTTTTAGGATATTGAACAGTCTCCGAATTAGCCAATTCTCATCCAATACGTAATCTTGTCAAGTTATCATTCCAATAAGCTCAAAATAGTCTAAATTTGACCTCTAAAGAGAGAGTTAAGAGGGTTACTATTGGACAATGTGATGAAGGAAACATTCAGGACTGGCAACTGCGATCCCACTTACAGATGCCCAAATGGTCTCGGAATACGACGATTCCTGTAGGAATGAAAGAGCGCTAAAGTACCGTTCATATGAAATCAACCCAATCTGACATCAGACAATGGAGTTATGGGCGTCTCCGTTGGATTGCGCAATTTGGAAAGATTAACAATCCATATTGAAAAATAATGATCGAAGAGTTCCAACGTGCTTTTGGGACATCAAACGGTCTCTGAATTAGGCAATTCTGGTCCCATTTGGAAGCTTGATAAGTTACCATTCCAATGACCTGAAATATTATAAATTCGACCTCTGAAGAGAGTTGGGTTACTATTGGACAAGGAGATGAAGGAAGCACACAGGACCGATGACTATGATCCCACTTACGGATGCCTAAATGGTCTCAGAATACGACGCTTCTAGTCAGGAATGAAAGGGTACTAAAGTACCTTTCAGATGATCAAAAATCGACCCAATCCGACATCAAACGATGGAGTTATGGGCGTTTCAGTTGGATCGCGCGATTTGGAAAGATTAACGATCCATATGGAAAAATGACGATCGAAGAGTACTAACGTGCTTATAGGATATTGAACGGTCTCTGAATTAGCCAATTCTAGTCCAATTTGTAATCTTGTCAAGTTACCATTCCAATGAGCTCAAAATAGTCTAAATTCGACCTTTGAAGAGAGCATTATGAGGGTTACTATTGTTGTTTCGGCAAGAAAACAAAAGTGTTTGATTTGGAAGAGTTCGAACGTGCTTTTGGGATATTGAACAATTTCTAAATTATGCAATTTTGGTCCCATTTGGAAGCTTGACAAGTTACCATTCCAATATCCTGAAATAGTCTAAATTCGACCTCTGAAGAGAGAGTTATGAGGGTTACTATTGGACAAGGAGATGAATGAAGCATTTAGGACCGACGACTGCGATCCCACTTACAGATGCCCAAATGGTCTCAGAATACGATGATTCCAGCCAGGAATGAAAGACCACTAAAGTACATTTTAGATGACAAAAAATTGACCCAATTCGACATCAAACAATGGAGTTATGGGCGTCTCCGTTGGATCACGCGATTTTGAAAGATTAACGATCCATATGGAAAAATGACGATCAAAGAGTACTAACGTGCTTATAGGATATTGAACGGTCTCTGAATTAGCCAATTCTAGTCCAATTTGTAATCTTGTCAAGTTACCATTCCAATGAGCTCAAAATAGTCTAAATTCGACCTTTGAAGAGAGCGTTATGAGGGTTACTATTGGTGTTTCGGCAAGAAAACAAAAGTGTTTGATTTGGGGGATTTATCTTATTCAGATATAACAGAGAAAAATATAAAGAAAATCATCACACTTTATTGATTTTAAGTTCATTTACATCCCTTAATATCCTTGATTCTAAGATAGATTACTTGGCACAAAGAAACTATTATAAGTTCAACTATCATAGTCAAATATAAATTTAGGCAGCATAACAACAATGATCTCTGTCATCCCCTAGGACTTAGGAGGAATTTGACAAATCGATCAACAATCTTCAAGGAGATAGATATTCCGGTTGTATTTTGGCGCTATCGTCGATGATTCTCCCTCTTTTTCTTAGACAAGAAGAACTTGAAGACTTGAGGGCTTCTAACATTTTGACAGCATGATAGCCCTTTGTTGTTACAGACTGCAGGGCAATCTGTTTGTGCGGTCCTGCGCAAAGCATATCGTTTGTGCGGTCCCGCGTAAACCATATCGGTTGCGCGGTTTCGCGCAACCTGAAGGAACCCTTTGCTCCTACCTTCGATCTTCTCCTTCTCTCTTCTTTCGCTCTGAAATCTTCCAACCGTCTAAATGAAGGAGGGGAAGGGGTATTTATAGGCATTCACACGTGTGAAACCTTAATCTTAGAAATGTGGGACAAAATTACTTGAGATTCTTGTTGAGCATCCACTATACACTTTGCGGGGACTCGCGCAATCGATATTCTTTGCGGGGACCCTCGCAAAGTGCTCTTTGAGCCTTTCCATCATTTCTTTCCTTCATCTCTTTTCCTCAATATTTTGATCTTCCTTTGTCTCAATTCTCCTCTTATTTTTATACCTCAACAGATGCCCCCTTGATCCTTTCTTTGTTTTCTACAAAACTAAAGAAAATGATCAAAAAAATCCTTTCTTCAGGGTTTGCGCGGACCCGCGCAACCAAAACCCACGTACCGTACTCAAGCGTGAATCCTATAATAGTTTAGTGATTTGTCATTTTGATCAGATCTCTTGAGCATTTGTAAAATTTTTATCCTTGCATTTCTCTACCGCGCAATCGATATCGTTTGTGCGATCCCGCGCAAAGCCTTATTGTTTGTGCAAGATTTTCCCGAAGTCCTTACGCACCGCACAACCCTTATGCTTTGCGCGGATCTGTGCAAAGTGTCCCGCACTTAGCCGCTTTTCTCTAGTCATTTGAACTTTTCTGATCACTCGATCTTTCCTAATTTTCTTTCGTATCTCTTCTCCCTTTGATTTTCTTCAAAACCCTTGACTTCATATTTTATCATGGCTCGTACTAAGCGAACCTTTCGCCTCATAAATTCCCCTACTGCCCAACCTTCTCATCCTGAGTTGCCCGATATATCTTCTTACCGTCCTTCTCCTTCTTTTACTCAGCCACCTGCCAAACGAACAAAAACCAGCTCCAACACTCCTGCCTACTTCAAGGAACCCGTACTTCCAACCTTTGATTTCTCTGGCCGTATTAAATATTTGCCTTCTCCGATTCACCGATCAATAGCACTCGGAGAGCTTAAATTCCTCCAAAACATGGTAGAGAGTATGACTGGGATGAATGGTTGAAAACAACCACCCACATCCACACAGACAGCTAAAAACCACCTCCTCGGGAAGACACTCCTCGTGCTTCTCGTTCGAAAAAGGCTCGCCGAAATAAGGAGAAAGAATTTGAAGGAAAAATTTTAGAACACAAGAGGAAAAGACTCAAGAACTCGTGGGACTCGGTACGAGTTGTTGAGGGCGTCATGAAGTTTGGTAACCCTCATGCAGAAGGTATGACAATAATTCCCATCAACGTCTATCGCCACCAGCCTATGCTTGACTGCGAGCCAAAGGATTATGTGCACGGCGAAAGACTAATGTATACTGAGTCATGGGCAACGAGAGAGCCACGCATCCTTGAAGGGATAATACAGACGCAAAAACCGTGGCAAAAGATTGGAGAAGTTCATCCCATGATCTTCCTGGTACCTTTCCATAGCCCACATGACCTTTTCCCCTCACATTTCTATGAAACGATCAGACAGCGTTTCCGAGATCGCGTACAACTCTGGGGACAGGAAGATTTCCGCACCAGGGGTTTATTAACCGCTCGACGCTATTATTCCGACTGGGCAGAAGCTATCTTACTAAAGCACACAAGCATGCTTGCCAAAATCGGCCTTTACGATGCTATAGAAGTGACATCCAAGCACTTCAATAAGGAACCCACGGTGCTGAGAGGCTTCATCGAGTACTGGTCGCCTACTACCAATTCTTTCCACTTACCCTATGGTGAGATGAGTATAACACTTTGGGATCTTCACCGCATAGCTAGTCTTCCAATAACAGGCAGGTTCTATGATGAATTCATTCCAACCAACAGGGAGTTAGCCTTCGTGTCCTCTCCTGATCGTAAACCTTCCATCTCTGAGACCACTATCGAGCTTTTCAAGGAGATGGGGAAATTTCCCAATATTCACAAACCTCCTCCTTTGCAATGGCTTGCACATTTCTCCAGAGGTCTTATGTATTTAAACCCCAGAATCAACTTATATGTATATATATATAATATATATATTAGAGATTTTTCTATACTTATATTTTCCTTCTTCTTCTAGATTCCGCAACTGTCACTCCAAGGAGCTAATGCAGCTGCGAGACGCCATGAAGGAGAGAGCAGATTATAGTTTATTTGGGGAACTTGCAGCTTTCTTGGCCTACTGGCTGAGCCTCGTTGTACTTCCTAGCTCCAAGTGGGCAGACGTTATTCATCCGACAGTCTTTGTCATAGCTGGCGCTTTGGCCGAAGGCCATAAATATTCTCTTGCTCCTCCAGTACTATGCTCCATTTACAGAGCCCTTGGAGAGATAGCCATTCACGTGAAGGATCCTACTCTTGGAACTTCATCAGCATATACTTCTTGGCACTATATCACAGGATGGCTAGGAGTTTATTTTCCTTAGACCTTTGAAGCGCCAAAGAAAGCATACGTTCATCCCTCACATCTTCCGCTCTGGTTCTTCCAACAAAGGGCAATGGCCAAGAGGCATATGACTGGGTTGCGAATAAGATTCGGGATACTGATCAGATGGACTTCTTTCAATTCCATCTCCATCACTATATTGAAGATACAGACATGGTAGACCAAAGAACACTCACTGCACTAGAAAGGTCTTTCTTTCTTTCTATTCGTTCATGCAGTTTATCACTTCAAGAGGGGATAGAATTCTAGCGAGAGCCTTATTATCCCAGCTGCTTTGCTCGCCGATTTGGTTATGATCAAACCGTGCCAAAAGATTGCGGACTAGTTACCAGAAAGATACGTTGTTACGGAACGGGTCCTCTTAACTAGGTCATGAAATGGAAGCAACTGTTGAACGGCCGTGTTGATTCTTCCTTCATAATTCCTAGCTGCGAACGCGTAGTTCGCACCTCATACAGCTGGATGTGGTGGTGGGACCACCAGTCATATTTGGTCACTAAATGCCTACCCGTAGATTCTTCCATCTTTCTTCATCCGCTCAAGCCGAAGGGCAGAAAACTAGACAGTGGGATTGACTATATTCCAGAGAAGAGTCATGCATCCCATCGCGAGAAATTTTGTAGCAAAATATCACTAGAAGACCCCATCCGTGAAATAAAGCCTATTAATACTTTGGATGGCTAGTTTGCTCACGGGGTCTTAATGGAATTTGAGCAAGCTCCTCGTCACTCTACAAGTCAAGCTACGGAAAATGTTGAAGGTGCATCTTCTCCTGTTCTTGCAGAGACTGTAGCAATTCAAGAAGAACTAATTCATGATGTTTCGGTACCTCCTTCACAACCTACTCGCCCTAGCCCATCATCTCCAATGACTAGATCGAGGTCGCGTTTGCAAGCATCACTGCCCGTTCCTCTAAAGGAAACAAGACAAATGTCTGTCTCTCCTTTAATTAGAGAAACCACACCAGAGAGCAGTCAGGCTGCTTCTTCCAAAGGAAAGCAAATTGTTATTAAAGAAGTTGACGAAGAAACTTTGGAGGATGAAAGCTCAGCCTCATCATCAGAGAATACCGCCTCTTCGCAGTATGAGGATGATGAAGACAGTGAAAGCATCGAAGATAAGGATGACGACTTCAAGGAAGGAGAAGTCGATATTAACGGAGAGGAGGAGGCAGTTATAGAAGGCATTGAAATGGAACCTCCTCCCACAACCTCTGAAGCTCTTCCTGGTGTTAAAATTCCTGTCAAATCTCCTGTAACCGTGGAAGAAGAAGAGGAATATTTAGATTACGGTGAATACGGATACTCACCAGGTAAAGGAAATTTAACTTTCATATGCATATTTTTATTTGCATATTTAATAGCAATCATTTATTTAGAATTGTCGTGTCTCCCTTTTTAGGTGCTCGTGTTGCTAATGTCGAGATAGGTGAGATTTCCCTTTCAGATCCTCCTGCGGTAATTTCGCCGAGAGCTTCTCTAGTTCCGTTGGCAGCACGGAAAGTAGTAGCTCATGGGATTATATTTCCGATAGAGACCGCTAACTTGCCGACTCCAACCACCAAAGACTCGAGTACAGAGGCTAGGGCGCCTTCTCTTGCCGATATAGTGGAGGTTGGCCTTTCTGGGATTCAAGGAATTTCTCCTTCTGTCAACCGTATTCCGGCGACAGGTATATGTATATCAATCATTTCACTCAAAACTGCATGTCTTATAACTTTTATCAATATATATGAATATTTCCTTTGTTTATGCTATAGGAACTCCTTCTTGCAGTGGAGCGGCCAGCTCTGATTCTGTGGCCACTACACCCGAACTATTATCTTTTGCGAAAGTCCCTGCGCATAAGATGCTTTTGAAGAGGAATTCTTTATCAACGATAGTCCATATCTTCAAGAATCCTGAGCAATGGTTAGATTTGGATATCGCTATCGAAATTTTGGAAAGTTCTGCAAGGATGGCTAGAATCAGCATATCTTCTTTGCGTGATTCTCTTCTCAAATTTCATGATTCAATAATCTCTTTGGCATTGGCATAAAATGCTACAATTGCCCCTGAGATTTTGGAATACAGGAAGAAGCTAGTTTCATCTCAAGAACAAGCTTCTCTGACGGCTTCCTCTATCTCCAAGCTTGAGCAAGAATATTCAATTCTTCAAGATCAATTAAAGGCTCATACTAATGAGAAAGCAATTATCCAGGATCGCATAGCAATACTGAAAGAAAAAATTTCTCAATTGGAAATGAGGAACCATGAGAAAGAATCGGCCATTCAGGATGTTGAAGGAAGGATGCGAACAAATATTCAATCTATTAATATAGAAAAATCTGCACTGCTCCAGAGTAAAGAAGTGATCACATCTTTGGAAGCAAGTTAGCCGATGTTCCTGATCAAACCAAGATCATTCTTGAAGAAAAATCAAGGCATGATGTAGCTCAAGCGCAATTAAAAGAAGATTTGTGCAGGTATATGGAGGCAGTAGGAGTTGTAGAGGAACTTTAAACATGTAATTCTTGAACATGCAATTTTTGTTTATATGCTTCGAATTAGTAATTTATTTTGACTTCTAGCATATGCCTTTATGGTAGCATCTTAAGACACCGCCTTTTTGTTGAAGAATCATCATATCGCGTATTATCGCAATGATATTTATCTATATAGCAATTTATCATAATATTAATTGCAATTCTTAAACCTTTTATGCTTGGTTAATGCGGGATTCCCTATGTGAGTATTTAAATTTGCAGTACTGAGTTTCAATTTAGTCAGCCACACCCAGTTTAAGCTCATGAGTAGTGGAGCGCACACGCAGTTTAAGCTCTTGAGTAGTGGAGCATGGTCTCACGCGATGGTCTCTGTAACTCTTAGGAGTTCACTGAACTTCTCACTGCCTTGTGACTTCACAAACCGCGATCCATCAGAGGGGCCCAGTGAAGCTACCGGGGTGGTGAAATCGTTTGGTTTTACGCACAGGGTTAGCCACGGTAACTCTCTAGAGTTCGCAGAGCTCGCAAGGCTACCTTTGGGGTACCAAACCTAGGGCCGCCAGTTCGTCAATGAGTAGGTTTAAGCCCTTCCTCATGGGTTAGTACTGAAATCAAGCCATAGATCTGGAGGGTCTTACGCACGGTTGGCCGATGTACAGCTCACACTGTGACCCCTGTTTTCATCTGCAAGGTCGAGCCCATTCACGGGAGGGCACTTTCTTCTGTTCCCCGTGGCGCTGCCGGAAAACTATACAGATGACATGGGGGTTATGCATGACTAGCCTTCACGGACTTTTGGCCTTTTAGGCTCTTAATCCTTGACTCATCAGCTGCCCGCATGGGTGCGCACGATGGTCTTCACGGGGTTTTTAGGGCCACTGACTCATCGCCGCTGCCCGAATGGTGATCTTGATTTTAGGCTTTATGTGTAGCTGGCCGGCCCTTTTAGAGCTTGATCCTTTTAGAGTTTGATCCTTTTAGATCTTTTAGCCCTTTTTTAGAGCTTGATCTTTTTGATTTGGCTCTTTTAGGATTTGGCTTGACTAGACTGCCTTATCATGCCTTGTAAGGCAATAATAATTGTGATCATCGTTATCGCCAGAATGATAGATAGTTCTGACTGAGATTGATACATCGTTACTTTTGATAATATCTTCAAAATGATCTGTTTACTTTTGATAATATCTTTCAAGATGATATTAATTTTGTCGAACTCATCTGGTGATGACGATGATCACTTTTTCTTTAGAACGGTGATGATTACTTTCTTTTCAGAATATTTGCTAATGTAGTCGATACGCTTGTGAATTTCTTCTTTATAGATTCTTTCGATATCATATGAATATGATCTCATTCCTTCTTGCCCCCTTTTGATATAGAATCATTATGCTGATAATATTCTGGATCAAAACCAGAAGCTTCTTTAGGGGTAGTATCTTTTAATGAAGCGAGCGTTGACCGGTATGCTGATACCCTGCCCATCTTGATTTGTGACTCTGTATGCTTTGTTTCGACAAGGAAACAAATGTATTTGATTTGGGAAAATAATCTTATTCAAACATAACAATAGAATAGTTATAAAGACAACCGTCATATTTATTAATTCTGAATTCATTTACATCCTCTGGTATCCCTTGATTCTAAGATAGTTTACAAAGAACTCATTATAAATGAAAATTATTATAGCTAAATATAATTTTCGGCAGCATAACAGCAATGATCTCAATCATCTCCAATGACTTAGGAGGAATAGACAAGTCGTTCAACAGTCTTCAAGAGAACAAAGATTCCAGCAGCATTTCGGTACTATTTTGGTCATCTCCTGAAACTTAGGAGGAATACGTCTCTTCGTCGATGATTCTTCCTTTCTCTTGATCAAGAAGAACTTGAAGCTTTGAGGACTCCAATCATTCCGACAGCATTTCAGCCCATTGCTGTTAAAAAACTGCCAAGCAATAGGTTTGCGCGGGTCCGCGCAAACTATAAGAGCCTTCTGTTGCTTTGCGCTGACCGGCGCAAACTTCAGAGTCCAATACTCCTTTTTGTATCGCAAGAAAGTGCAGGAGTCCAATACTCCGCACCTTCTGTCTTCTCTTTCATCTTTCCTTCACTTCTGAAATCTTCCAACCCCTTTTTTAGAGAAGGAACGGGGTATTTATAGACATTTCCACCAATGAAAATCTCAGATCTGGTCGATGTGGGACAAAATAACATCCAACCATTTTTATCCCATCATCATAGACTTTACGCGGACACGCGCAAACGATATACTTTGCGCGGTGTTGTGCAAACCCTCCATCCTGCGGAAACTGTCTTCATGTTCTCCGCGCAATCATTTCACTTTGCGCGGTCTTGTGTAACTATTTCACTTTGCGCGACCCCGCGCAAAGTGGTCTTGAAGCTGTTTTCTTTCATCTTCAAAGTGATTTCTTGATCTTTGTCATTTTTCACTTCCTTGCTTATTTTATGCCTCAACAGATGCCCCCTTGATCCGTTCTTTGTTTGTTCAGAAAATCAAAGAAAAGGATCAAACCATTCTTTTTCTTCAGGGTTTGCGCGACCCCGCGCAAAGCTCCGGTCGAGTACCATACTCGGTCATAAAGCCTATAAATAGTCCAACGACTTAGTCATTTTCACGAACTGCCTGCTGTTAGAACTCTGCTCTGGCGATTTGCTTCCGCGCAAACCTTCCACTTTGCGCGACCCCGCGCAAACTGTTTAACTTTGCGCGACGTCCTTTGGACTTAGAGATTTTCCGCGCAAACTACATACTTTGCGCGACCTCGCGCAAAGTACTCTGTACTTAACCAATTTTTCAAAATTTTCCAACACTTAGCCACTTTTCTTCTTTCTTCTTTTCTTACTCTGTCACCTTTCTTTCTTCTTCTGTCCTTTTTCCATGGCTCGTATTAAATTAAACAAACAGCCCGTCTTGTGTCTCCTTCTGGTTCACCTTCTGATCAACCTCCTGCTAAGCGGACAAAGACAACTTCCAGGAATCCCGCTTATTTCAAAGAACCTGTTCTTCCCACCTTTGATTTTTCCGAGCGCATTAAGTCTTTACCCTCTCCCATTCACAGATCCATATCATTAGGAGATATTAAATATCCTCCTAAGCATGGTAGAGAATATGACTGGGACGAATGGTGAAAACCACAAGCTCACATTCGTACCGATAGTGAAAGACCACCCTCCGAGAAGATACTCCTCCCGCTTCTCGCTTGAAGAAAACTCGCCGCAATAAAGCGAAAGAGTTTGCAGAAAAAATCAAAGAACATAAGAAGAAACGTCTTCAAAACTCGTGGGACTCAGTACGAGTTGTTGAAGGAGTCATGAAGTTTGACAACCCTCATGCGGAGGGCATGACAATTATTCCAATCAAGGTATATCGCCATCAGTCTATGCTAGACTGTGAATCTAGAGATTGTGTTCATGGCGAAAGGCTGATGTATACCGAATCATGGGCTTCAAGAGAACCCCGAATCTTAGAAGGAACCATTCAAGCTCAGAAGCCGCGACAGAATATAGGAGAAGCTCGTCCCATGATCTTCTTGACTCCCTTCCACAGTCCTCATGATCTCTTTCCTTCTCATTTCTATGAGACAGTGAGACAGCGCTTCAGAGATCGAGAGCAACTCTGGGGCCAGACAGAATTTCGCATTAGGGGCTTGTTAACTGCTCGTCGCTACTATTCTGAATGGGCGGAAGCTATCTTGCTGAAGCATACGAGCACTCTTGCAAAGATAGGCCTTTATGATAATGTTTCGACAAGGAAACAAAAGTATTTGATTTGGGAGAATCATCTTATTTAAACATAACAATGAAATAATTACAAAGACAATCATCACACTTTATTGATTCTGAATTCATTTACATCCTCTGGTATCCCTTGATTCTAAGATAGCTTACAAAGAACTTATTACAAATGTCAATTATCATAGCTAAATATAATTTCGGCAAAGATAACAATGACAATGATGTCAATCATCTCCTATGACTTAGGAGGAAATAGACAAGTCGATCAACGGTCTTCAAGAGAATGAAGATTCCTAAAGACATTCGATACTATTTTGATCATCTCCGAAACTTAGGAGGAATACGTTTCTTCGTCGATGATTCTTCCTTTCTCTTGATCAAGAACTTGAAGCTTTGAAGACTCCAATCATTAAAAAACATTTCGGCCCATTATTGTTGAAAAGCGCAAACAATAGGTTTGCGTGGTCCTAAAACTCTAAACTCTATGCTTTGCGCGGATCCGCGCAAACTATAATAGCCTTCTGTTGTTTTTACTTGTGACCGGCGCAAACTTCCAGAGTCCAATACTCCTTTGCGCGATCGCAAAGTGCGAGGAGTCTATACTCCACACCTTCTGTCTTCTCTTTCGTCCTTACTTCACTTCTGAAATCTTCGAACCCCTTTTCAGAGAAGGAATGGGGTATTTATAGACGTTTTCATCAATGGAAATCTCAGATCTGGTCGATGTGGGACAAAAAATATCATCGATCTATTTTATCACCTGACTTTAGACTTTGCGCGGACACGCGCAAACAATGTTCTTTGCGCGATCTCGCGCAAACCCTCAATCTTCGCGCAAACCTTCCTCTGTCCAATCCGCGCAAACTCTTCACTTTGCGCGGTCTTGTGTAACTATTTCACTTTGCGCGACCCCGCGCAAAGTGGTTTCGAAGCTGTTTTCTTTCATCTTTGAAGTGATTTCTTGATCTTTTCTCCTTCACTTCTTTGCTTATTTTATGCCTCAACAGATGCCCCCTTGATCCGTTCTTTGTTTGTTTCAAAAATTCAAAGAAAAGGATCAATCATTCTTTTTGCTTCATGGTTTGCGCGACCTCGCGCAAAGCTCCACTCGAGTACCTTACTCGGCCATGAAACCTATAAATAGTCCAACGACTTAGCCATTTTCACAAACTTCCCTCTGCTGCCTTCTGCTCTGGCGATTTTATTCCGCGCAAACCATAGGCTTTGCGCGACCTCGCGCAAACTGTTTCACTTTGCGCGACCTCCGCTGAACTTAGAGCTTTCCCGCGCAAACCATAGACTTTGCGCGACCTCGCGCAAAGTGCACTGCACTTAGAAAATTTTCAGCACTTAGACATTTCTTTTTTTTCTTCAGTATGGCTCGCATCAAACAGACAGCCCGTCTTGCATCTCCTTCAAACGACCAACCTCCTGCTAAAAGAACAAAAACAACTTCTAGAAACCCAGCTTACTTCAAAGAACCCGTTCTTCCTACGTTCGATTTCTCTGATCGCATTAAATCTCTACCTTCTCCTATCCATAGATCTATCTCCTTAGGAGATATTAAATGCCCTCCAAAACATGGAAGGGAATATGACTGGGATGAGTGGCTCAAGACCACAGCCCACATCCGTACCGATAGTGAGAGGCCACCTGTTCGAGAAGATACTCCTCCACCTTCCCGCCCGAAGAAGACTCGCCTCAACAAGGCGAAGGAATTTGCAGAAAAGATCAAAGAACACAAGAAGAAGCGACTTCAAAACTCATGGGATTCGGTTCGAGTCGTTGAAGGGGTCATGAAGTTCGACAACCCTCATGCAGAGGGTATGACTATTATTCCTATAAAGGTGTATCGCCATCAGTCTATGCTGGACTGTGAACCTAAAGATTGTGTTCATGGCGAAAGACTAATGTACACCGAATCATGGGCCACAAGAGAGCCCCGGATTCTAGAAGGCATTATTCAAGCTCAAAAGCCACGACAGAATGTCGGAGAAGCTCGCCCCATGATTTTCCTGACTCCCTTCCACAGTCCTCATGATCTCTTTCCTTCTCATTTCTATGAGACGGTGAGACAAATCAACGTTTCGAGATCGAGAGCAACTCGGGGGCCAGCGAATTCGCATCGAGAGGCACGCTAATTGCTCGTCGCTATTACTCTGAATGGGCGGAGGCTATTTTGCTGAAACATACAAGTACTCTTGCAAAGATAGGCCTATATGATGCAATAGAAGTAACTTCAAAATACTTCTATCGAGAACCCAACGTTCTGAAAGGCTTCCTTGAATATTGGTCGCCTACAACCAACTCCTTTCATCTTCCTTACGGCGAAATGAGCATATCTCTTTGGGACCTTCATCGTATAGCTGGTCTCACAATAACGGGGAAATTCTACGATGAATTCATTCCTACCAACGAGAGAGTTGGCCTTTGTATCTTCTCGGATCGCAAGCCCTCCATATCCGAGACCACCATAGAGCTATTCAAAGAGATGGGCAAATTCCCTAATTTCCACAAAATTCCCCCTCTTCAATGGCTGGCCCATTTTTCTAGGGGTTTAAGGTATTTATCAATCTGATAATTGATATTCCTCTTTGTATTCTTCAGCCGCTTATGTATATTAACCTCTTCATTTTTATTTCCTTTGAAGGTTTCGCGACTGCAATTCCAAAGAACTGACAAAGCTTCGCGATGCAGTAAGAGGAAAGCCGGAATATAGCTCTTTCGGAGAGCTTGCAGCGTTTCTGGCCTATTGGCTAAGCTTAGTCGTTTTGCCCAGCTCTAAATGGGCAGATGCTATCCGTCCAAGTGTCTTTGTTGTGGCCGGTGCCTTGGCGGAGGGACATAAATACTCACTCGCTCCTCCAGTATTATGTTCTATCTACCGGGCCCTTGGAGAAATAGCGACTCATATAAAAAACCCCATTCTTGGAACTTCATCTGCGCATACTTCTTGGCACTATTTTACAGGCTGGCTTGGAGTCTACTTCCCTTGGACTTTTGAGGTTTCAGAGCAAGCATATTCTCATCCTTCTCATCTTCCACTCTGGTTCTTCCAGCAGAGGGCAATGGCTAGAAGAGCATATGAATGGGTTATAAATAAGATTCGGGATGATGATCAGATAAACTTCTTTCAGTTCCGCCTTTATCGCTATCCTGCAGACACAGACATGGTGGACGACGAAACTCTTCTTTGCAGCAGAGAGAGCTTTCTTCTTTTCCATTCGCTCATGCAGTTTGCCTCTGCGTGAAGGGACAGAATTCTGGAGAGAACCTTACTACCCCAGTCGTTTTGCTCGTCAATTTGGTTATGATCAAACTGTGCCACAAGACTGTGGGTTGGTTACCAGACAAATGCTTTGTTATGGAACTGGTCCTCTTAACTGGGCCATGATATGGAAACAATTCTTTAAATAGCTGTGTTGGCTCCTCCTTCATAATTCCGAGCTGTGATCGCATAGTCCGTACATCATATAGCTGGATGCGATGGTGGGATCATCAATCATACCTGGTCAATAAATGCCTGCCAGTAGACTCTTCCATCTTTCTTCATCCACCCAGACTGAAGGGCAGAAATTTAGAGAGCGGGATTGGCTACATTCCGGAGAAGAGCCATGCATCTCATCCAGGCGAGATTTGCAGAAAGATATCATTAGAAGATCCCATCCGTGAAATCAAGCCTATCAACACTTTGGATGGCTGGTTTGCCCACGGAATTCTGAGAGAATTTGAGAAATCTCGTCGGGATTCCTCAAACCAGGCTGCGGATGATGCTGCAGGTACATCTTCTCCCATTCCTGCAGAGACTGTGGCGGCTCAAGAGGGACCAGTTATTGGTACTTCAATATCTCCTCCGCAGCCCCTTGGTCCTAGTCCGTCTTCTCCAATGACTAGATCAAGAACACGTTTGCAATCATCGTCTCCTATCCCTTCGGAAAAGATCAGCCAAGCATCTGCTTCCCCTTCAGTTCAAGAGCCCATACTGGAGAGTAGCCAGCCTGTTTCTTACAAAGGGAAGCAGGTTGTTGTTGAAGAGGTTGATGAAGAAATTTTAGACGATGAAAGTTCAACTTCTTCATCGGATACAACTGAATCCTCGCCATACGAAGACAGCAAGGGTAGCGATAGTGGTGAAGATAAAGATGACGACTTCGAAGAAGGTGAAGTCGACATTGGCGAAGGAGAGGGAGCAGCTGCAAAAGAAGTTGAAATGGAGTCTTCCCCTGTTGTTATTAAGACTCCTCCCAACATTAATGTTCCTGTTAAATCTCCTGTAGCAGAGGAAGATGAAGAAGAGCCCTTAGATTATGGGGAATATGGGTATTCACCAGGTAAAGAAATTTCAATTTTCATGCATATATATATTATTTTATATTTTAACAACTATTTATTTAAAATTATTTTATCTCCCTTTTTAGGTGCCCAAGTCGCAGAAACAGGTGTCATTTCTCCAGTGGCCCCTCTTGTAATATCTTCACCGAGAACTTCTGTAGCTCCGTTGGTAGTACCAAGAGTAGTTGCTCGTGAAATTATATTTTCTACGAAACTACTGATTTGCCAACTCCAGCTACTAGGGATTCTAGTACGGAAGCCAGAGCACCCTCTTTGATATGGTGGGACTTGGTCCTTCCATAACTCAGAGAGCTTCTCCTTCTCTTAGCCGTATCCCAATGACAGGTATATATATATATGCGCTGATTTTCTTTTCAAGATTATGATTATTTAATAATATTTTGAATATCCTTCTCCTTTTGCTATAGGAACTCCTTCTTGTAGTGGTGCGGCTAGTTCGATTCTGTGGCCACCGCTTTTGAATTATCATCTTTTGCGAAGATACCAGTTCATAAGATGCTTATGGTGAAGCATTCCTTATTAGCAATAATCCATATCTTCAAGAATCCCGATCAGTGGCTGGATTTGGACGTTGCCATAGAGATTTTGGAGAGTTCTACTAGGATGGCCAGAATTGACATATCTCCCTTACGGGATTCACTCTTCAAGTTTCGTGATTCTGTAATTTCTTTGGCTTCAGTGGAAAATATCACAATTGCGCCTGAAATTTTAGAATATAGAAAACTGCTGGCTCTTTCTCAAGAACAAGTCTCTTTAACAGCTTCTTCAATTTCCAAATTTGAACAAGAACGTATGATTCTTCAAGATCAATTAAAGATTCATGTTGATGAAAGCATAACTATCCAAGATCGCATTGCAGCTCTGAAGGAAGAAATCTCTCAGCTGGAGAGAAAGAATCATGAACAAGCCTTAATCATTCAAGAGGTTGAAGAGAAGATGCGAGTGAATGCCAAATCTATTGATACTGAAAAATCTGCACAACTTCAGAATAAAGAAATGGTTGTTTCTTTGGAGAATAAGCTTGCTGGCATTCCTGATCAGGCGAAACTTATTCTTGAAGAAAAATCTCGACATAATGCAGCTCAGGCGCAATTAAAAGAAGATTTGCTCAGATATTCAGAAGCAATGGGGATCACAGAGAATCTTTGAATCATGTAATTTTAAACATGTGATATTTGCTTTTTGTGTTTCTCGGATGTAATTTATTTTGCTTGACATCTATTTCATGAGATTATTTTGGGATGTTTATGATGGTATTTTCCACCTTGCATATTGATGATATTTGTACTAATATTATCGAATTATATTTATACTTAATATAATATTTTCATTACTAATTTTATCTAATTATATCTATATTTTATATAATATTTTCTATTTATATATTTTTATAATTTCTAAACATTTTATGTTTTGTTAGTATGGGATTCTCTAGGTGAGTATTTAGATTGGCGGTACTAAGTTTCAGTTCAATTAGCCACACACAGTTTATGCTCATGAGTAGTGGAGCGTGCGCACACACACAGTTTAAGCTCGTGAGTAGTGGAGCATTTATGGGTCTTATGTGATGGCCCTTTGTAACTCTCTAGAGTTCGCTTTTGGGCTTCTCATCTTTGCCTTGAGCTCACGGTCACGGTCCATCGAGGGGCCCATTGACGCTCTGGGGACGGTGGCTGTTGGATTACGCGCGCGGGGTTGGCCACGGTAACTCTCAGAGTTCGCGGGGCTCGCAAGGCTACCTTTGGGCACCAAATCTAGGGTCGCCATCCATCAATGAGTAGGTTTAAGCCCTTCCTCACGAGTTACTACCGAAATCAAACCCTAGAGACTGGAGGGTCTTACGCACGGTTGGCATAAAGCTCGCACCGCGGCCCCTGTTTTCTTCGTCTGCGCAAGGTCGAGCCCATTCAGGAGGGCATTTTCATCCGTTCCCCGTGCGCTGCCGGAAGCTATACGAGACGGCATGGGAATTACGGTGACTAGTCTTCGCGGATTTATGGCCTTTTAGGCTTTGAATCCTTGACTTCGTCAACTACCGCATGAGTGCGCACGATGGTCTTCGCGGGCTTTTTAGGGCCACTGACTCCTCGCCGCTGCCCGAATGGCGATCTTCATGGGTCTTACGTATAGTTGGCCGGCTCTTTTAGAGCTTGATCCTTTGAGAGCATTTTTTTTTTTTTTTTTTTTTTTTTTTTTTTTCGAGAGCTTGATCTTTTTGATTTTGCTCAATTTTGCTCTTTTGGGATTTTGGCTTGGCTATACTGCCTCTTTGATTGATATTGATATATCCTTGTAAGGCGATAATATCTTCAAGAAGCTCCATGCCTTGTAAGGCAATATAATTCTCAGCTTAGATAATATCTTCAAGAGAATCTTCAAGAATTTGTGCCTTGTAAGGCAATAATATATATATGATCATCATCATTTGCAAATATAGTAGATATTTCCGCAATATCTTCAAGAAGATCCAAATATAGTAGACATTTCCGAAATATTTCCGAAATATCTTCAAGAAGATCCATGCCTTGTAAGGCAATAATATTCTTAACTTAGATAATATCTTCAGGAGATTTGTTTTAAGGCAATATAACTTTGCCAAATCTTGAGAATCTTGTGCCTTGTAAGGCAATATAACTTTTGCCAATATCTTCTTTGATGATGATGATGATCATATATATATATTTTCCAGATTTGCTGCTTTGATAATTGATATGCTTGTAAATCTCTTCTTTACAGCTTCTTTTGTTGGCATATAGACATGAATATAGACATGATTTTATTCATTTTTTGCCCCCTTTTGATACAGAATCATTATCGATAATATTCTGGGTCAAAATCCATATCTCTATCTTTAGGGATAGTATTTTTGATGAAACGGGCGTTGACAAGTACACCGATACCTGTCCTTCTTGATTTTGATTCTATATGCCCCATTGGAGTATACTTCTTTCACCACATATGGGCCGTCCCATTTAGGCTCAAACTTGCCCTTGTCCGTGAGTGACCACTATAGGTCTTTTCAACATTAACACCATATCCCCTTTTTGAAAGAACGTATTTAACTTTGTTTATCAAATGCGCAGTGAGATATTCGGCCGATATGATTGCAACCATTTCTTTGTCTTAAGACGTTTCTCATCGAGTAAGTCTAATTCTTTCACCTTATTTTTGCATTTTCTTCATCTCGTTATAGATGATGTCGCTATTCTGAGTGATGCCACTTGCATTTCAATTGGGATAAGCGCCTCCATACCATAGACTAATGAATATGGTGTTGCCCCTTTCTTTGCACGATGAGTGGTTCTCAGTAGGCCCATAATGCCTCTTGTAACTTTTCATCCCAATCACGCTTATTGCACTGTCACTTTGTTTTCTTCATAATCTTGACAATTGTTTTGTTAAACGCCTCGCTAATCCATTGGCCGGAGGATAGTAAGGTGTTGAAAAAGAATGTTGAATGCCAAACTTCGACATAACTTTTCCATGCCTCTATTTTTAAAAGGGTGCCATTATCGTGATGATTTTTTTGGAATACCATGACGATATATTATAGCATGACGGATAAAATTGACCACGTCTTTCTCTTTAACACTTCGTAAGGCAACTGCTTCGGTCCATTTGGAGAAAATATCCATTCTTTCGCTTGAGAATATATTGTTTTCCTTTAGATGAAGGGGATTTATGGGACCAATTACATCGAGTCCCCAAGTGAAAAAGGCCAAGAAGCAACAGACTGATGTAATTCTTCTGGAGGAACATGTATTACATCTCCGTGTATTTGACATTCATGACACCGCTTTGCATATTCTATCGCATCTTTAAACATAGTAGGCCAATAATAACCCATTCGATGCACTCTATGGCATAAATTCCGGCCAGCTTGATGTGCTCCGCATTCACCTGAATGTGCCTCCCGCAGTATTTGGTTTGCTTCTTGCTTGTCAAGCACCTCAACAACATTCCATTATAAGATTTTCTATACAATACTTATCTGCACATGATAAATTTACCTCGATCATTTGTTTAATCTTTTTGTTTTTGTGCATTATCTTCGGCAAGATATTATATTTGAGATAATCAACAAAAAAGGCCGACGCCAATCATCTATTGTTACTTCCAGCAGGATATAGGCAATATTTCAACAGCTTTTTTCGATAACATCGCAGATGGCAGGAATCTTCTTTCTTCTATAGTTACCTGAAGAGGACTTCGGTTTGTGCAGGATAAAGCTGCTGCCAAACTGGCTAAAGCATCTGCTTTTGCATTTTCTGACCGCGGTATGTGTTTAATTTCCACATAATAAAATTGTTCAAGCAACTGTTGTGCCTTCCGATAATAGGGCAGGAGTTCTTCTTTCCTTACTTCAAACTCTGTTGTCAATTGATTTACAATTAATTTAGAATCTCCGAAGATATGCAATGATTTTATTTCCATTTGCTGGGCTATTTCCATTCCGATGATAAGAGCTCTGTATTCAGCTTCATTATTTGTGCATGCGGTACCCAACGTGAAAGAATATGGTAATAAATCGCCCTGAGGGGTAATGAATATCACTCCTGCCCCCGCTCCCGATACTCGAGCAGCACCATCAAAATACATCTGCCAAAAATTCTGAGATTCAGCCAACATAACCTGTTCATCTGGGAATTCATCATTGATTTCTTCATTTTCGCTATAGGATGCTTTGCGAGAAGTCTACGCCATAGCTTGTCCTTTCATCGCTTTACAGGCTTATATGAAATAGTATATTCGATAATAATAACATCCACTTGGCTAGTCTTCCGATAACATGGCCTGGTCATCAAGAATTTTATCGGATCTGCTCTCGAGATCGAGTTATATCATGGGGATAGACAATAATGCCTTAACTTTTGCTGACGAATACCAATGCCAAACATTCTTTTTCAATCGGAGAATAATTGGATTCGCCCCCCATCGTGTTCGGCTTAGGATAATAAAAGCGATCTCTTTTCCGGCTTCATTTACTGTGCCAACAAAGCACCCAAAGAATTTTGTAGGCATGAGATGTATATAAGATAAGTGGCTTACCTTTCTGATTTGTTAACACGGCGTAATTTGTTTTAATAATTCTTTAATTGAATCAAAGGCATTCGGCAAGCATGATCCCATACAAATTCAGTATCTTCTTCATTAACCGGGAAAATGGCTGACACCTTCCTGCGAGGTTTGAAATGAAGCGGCGAATGTATGCCAATTTTCCTTGTAAGCTTTTTAATTCTTTCAGCGTTGTTGGTGGTGGCATATTTTGAATAGCTTTAACTTTTTCTGGATCAATTTCGATTCTCTATCTATGCCGTACCACAAAGCCGAGGAATTTGCGGGAAGACACTCCAAATGCACATTTAGTCTGGGTTCATCTTTAATTGCTTCTTTTCGAGTCGCCTAAGACCGATGCCGGATGTTCGCGGTGTTCTTGATGATCTCCGGATCTGACTACCAAGTCATCAACATAGCATTCGACATGTTTATGCATCATATCTTGAAAGATATTTTTCATTGCCCTTTGATATGTTGCCCAAAGCATTTTGAGACCGAAAGGCATGACTTTGTAACAGTAAATTCCAAGTGGCGTTCTGAAAGCCGTCGCCTCTTCATCTTCGGGTGCCATCCTGATTTGATTATAGCCTGCATATCCGTCCATAAAGGACATGATAGCATATTGAGTAGTACTATCAATTAGTAATTATATTATCGGGAGAGGGAAATCGTCTTTTGGACATGCCTCATTCAGATCTCGAAGTCAATACATACTACGATTTGTCCGTTCTTCTTTTTTCACCTTAGGGACAATATTTGATATCCATTTGGGATATTTAACTTCTCCGATGAACCCAACCTTTATTAGCTTATTTACTTCTTTTTCGATTAATGGAATCAGTCTGGGTGAAATCGCCTTTGTGCTTGCTTGATTGGTTTCTTTTCTTTGGAGATATTTAACCGATGCATTGCTACGGAGGGTTCCGATCCGGCATTTCTTCATATGTCCAAGCGAAGACATCTTTATTTTCTTTGAGAAGTTGACCATATTTCTCAAATTCTTGATCTGAAAGGCTGATGCTGATGAATGTGTTCCTTGGTTCTTTGTTGTTCCCAAATTTATTTCTCGCAGGCCATCTATCGTCGGTTGCCCCCCGTCTTCTATTTGCTTTGGAGCGATTTCAGGATATTCAACTATCTTAGTATCTTGCGTGGTGAAGTCACATTAACTGATATCATGTTTTCTTGATTGATTCTACTCCCAATCCTTGGAATTTTCTTCGCTTTTCTTGATTAACCCGAGTGGGATTTGAATTCCTTTCCCATTATTCAAGCCGGTGGGTTTATCACAATCAAAACCCATGTTTCTCATGATCTTCTTGCTTATTGCACTGTACTTTCTTAAATTCTGCGGTGCTAATTCTCCATGATATTCATTGCTTGCATTTTCACTCTTCTCTTCTGATGCAGCATGGAATTCTATCGGTTCAGGATATTTGGCACTGGCTTTGACTTGAAATGTTCTCGAGCGGCTGCAAATGGCTTACATCTTTCGATATTGGGTAATGGCACGTGTAATTGGATTTGTAAAACTTTCAAATTACTGTCGACAACAAAGATGTCAACGGCGGTTGTCCCGGTTGTCTCTCAGCGCTTTGGTACAAAATAGAATTTCTTTTTCTTGCTTCAGAGACCAGGAAGATTCTCGCTCTTTTTTCTTCTTTAACTTTATTTATCCTGCATCTTTTATGATTCTCTTCCCATCATCATTTCTCATTTCTTCAGAGAAACATTTATAATAGCTAGCATCCGCAAAGAAAGACTCAACTTACGTATAGGGTTTTGCATCAGCCATTACTTTACACCGCATCCCATCTTTCTGATTTGAAACATTGGTGTAGAGTAGAAGGTATAATATGATCTTGATGTATCCATGGCCTTCCCAAGAGAAGGTTATATGTCGTCACTGACATTTATAACATGACATACAACATAGTAATTAATTCTCCCACTTCCAATGTTCTTGTAATTTTTACCGAGTGCGCGTTGTCCATCTTGATTAAACCCCCTTGTATCATCATTCACTGGGCGCAAGTCCGATCGACGAAACCCAATTTAGTAATCATTGAGAGTGGCAAAAGATTTACTGCGGACCCATTATCTATCATAAACCTTTTTATCTTCTTCTCACAAATATATCCTTCTATCATCAGTGGCCTGTTATGTTCCTTTTCACCAATTAAATCATCATCAGAGAAAGATATTACTGGTAGACAATTCATCTTTTCACTGTTCCTTTCATTCTTCATTTCGCCAATAAAGTTTCTCTGACATCATGATCAGACAAGTGCTTGAATCAAACTCTCCGAAATTCTTCGACAACTTGAGTGCATCATAAATACTTAACGTCTTTGTATTCCTTCAAGTGGTGACTACATCATAAGCTACTTTTGTTACCGCATCTCCATTTCTATTCTTGTCCTCGATTCGTCTTTCAATCACTTCTTTCTTATGATTCCTGCTTTTTTTGCTGGGACTGGGACTTGTTATTTGCTTCCCCGATCGCAACGTAATCATTGTTGCATTTCTTGTTGACTTTTCCTTTTTCATTCCCCGTGTGTTTTCTTGTATTGACAATACATTTACTGTTACCCTTGCATTCTTTTCTTTGCTTCCATTTGGTTATTATGTCACCTCTATTTATCATTATTTGTATGATGCATTTTAACGTATAACAATTTTCCGTCGGATGCCCCACTAGGCGATGATATTGACAAAAGTTTCTTTCTCGAGTCCTCGTCGCATCTTGGTGGCGCTTTGGTTCTGGTAATTCCAAGTTCCGCTTTTAACAATTGTTGCATCATGGGTACCACGTCCTCTTTATCAAACTCAAATCCTTCATGAGAATCAAGCATTCTGAGCTTTTTCCACCGTATCTGTCCCTTGCTTTGATTCCAGCCTTCTTTTCCTTCTGGCCTTTTATCTCTTGAACCCCTCGCATCTTGATTCTTTTTATCCCGGTCGATGGTATTGACGGTTGTCCTGCCAGGTATTCTTCTGACAGTTTCATGATGAAATGCCGGCATCTTGCGAGTCATTAGTTCCAATGCATGGGCTTTGGTAGCCAAATCGCGAAAGGTTCCAATATCAGCGCTAGTGAGTCCAAACGCAATTCCTGTCTCCATAGAGTTTAGACACATTTTGACTTGTTCCTTTTCTTCCGGCAACTGCCTGCACGATGCCCCCAGTGTCTTCCATCTGTCTATGAATTTTTCAACGGGTTCTCCTTCTCGCTGTCGTACTGAAGCTAGTTCTGTGATGCTAACGTCACGTTCTGACGAGAAGAAGTTTGACATGAAAGCATCTTGCATTTCTTCCCATGTTCGTATGGACCCTGGTGCCAAATTTGAATACCACCTGAAAGCTTTGCTTGTAACGATGACCCAAATAAGCGTAAGCAATATTGAGGTATCGTGGAAAAATTCCCCATCTTTGGTGATGAAATGCATCGGTGTTCTTCCGGTGATCCTTCCCCATTGAACTTTTGGAAAACGGGTGTTTGAAGTTGGTGGAAATGGAACATCCTCTACCTCTCTCGGGTAGGGTGTTCGGTATCCGAAACGACCGGTGTTCGCACGCTCTCTTTCTATTCGATCGCTTCTTCGACGACTTGTCTTACGTCATCTTGTGTTATAGCTCTTGTTCCGGAACCGACCTCGTGATCCTATCCCCTGCGGACGGGAACCTTCAGGCTGGTTCTCTTGTCCATTTGTCGCTCCCATCATGGGTGGAGCCACTATTTGGGCTACATTATGTGCCAGGGTTGTCAAAGCTTCTCTGAGATTCCGGCATTCATCCATTAGCATTCTTTGTGCCTCTGCCATTTGATCAACACGTTCTTCAGTAGTTGGTCTATTTCCTTGACCTGTTTCTGCCATATATACTGCGGCTCCTTGACTGTTTGTCGAAACTGTTTTTGGAGTAGAACGAGAGTATGCTGATATAACAGGACTTATAAAGAGGGGAGAAATTGGAGTCTCATTTGACTCTTGTGTACTTTCTGTGCTTTTAACCGATCGAGGTGATACAGTTATAGGCGAGCTTGTTTGCGGTGATACTTGCATCGGTGATCCTATCATCGTGCTCCTTTTTGTGCTTGTGTCCATTTGGTCTTTGGAGCGACCAAAGTGGAAAATCTGCGATGAAGCTGCTGAAGCAACTTGTTCAGATAAATCGCCGGGGAGCGAGTTCGGGTTTTCTTCTTGCTATGCTCGTGTAATTGGTCCCTCGTTCTTGGTGCAAACAATTTTGCTTGCGACTCTTTAAGGCCTTTGCTTTTGTCCTTTTGGATAAAACCAGAGTCCAGTTTTCATCATTTTCTTGTAGTTGAGGTGAAACGGAAATGACTCCCGCTGTCGCTTGAATCACATTGCACCCGCTTGAAGTGCTTGCTTTTGTATGCTCAGGAATTTCGCTTGGCGCATACTCAATTACAAACCCAGTAGCGATGAATCGGAAGTTCACCTTTCTCACAGTGTTAGCCATTAGCAGTGTTGTGTGATTGAATTTGAGTACCTTCAATAACAAAACATATCTGAAATTAGTACGTGAAAGACTAAGTAAACTATCTTGGAGATGAAGGGGAGGATGTTCCCACTGAGAGTCGCCATTTTGGCGTCTAATAGACGCCAAAAAAAATAGTGACGAGAGTCTTGCAACTTTCCCAATGTTAGTGTTAAATAAGATAATTTCCCCAGCAGAGTCGCCATTTTGTTTCGACAAGGAAACAAAAGTATTTGATTTGGGAGAATCATCTTATTTAAACATAACAATGAAATAATTACAAAGACAATCATCACACTTTATTGATTCTGAATTCATTTACATCCTCTGGTATCCCTTGATTCTAAGATAGCTTACAAAGAACTCATTACAAATGTCAATTATTATAGCTAAATATAATTTCGGCAGCATAACGGCAATGATGTCAATCATCTCCTATGACTTAGGAGGAAATAGACAAGTCGATCAAAGTCTTCAAGAGAACGAAGATTTAAAAACATTTCGATACTATTTGGTCATCTCCTGAAACTTAGGAGGAATACGTCTCTTCATCGATGATTCTTCCTTTCTCTTGATCAGAAGAACTTGAAGCTTTGAAGACTCAATCATTCCAACAAAGACATTTCGGCCATTCATTGTTGTTAAAAAGCGCCAACAATAGTTTTTGCGTGGTCCCGCGCAAACTCATATGCTTTTTGCGTGGTCCGCGCAAACTATAAATAGCCTTCTTTTGCTTTTGCGGCCGGCGCAAACTTCAGAGTCCAATACTCCTTTGCATGGATCGCGCAAAGTGTCGTGAGTCCAATACTCCGCACCTTTGTCTTCTCTTTCGTCCTTGCTTCACTTGAAATCTTGAACCCCTTTGAGAGAAGGAATGGGGTATTTATAGACATTTTCATCAATGAAAATCTCGGATCTGGTCGATGTGGGACAAAAAATATCATCAACTATTTTATCGCACGATTTTAGACTTTGCGCGGACACGCGCAAACATATCTTTTTGCGCGATCTCGCGCAAACCTTCAATCTCGCGCAAACCTTCCTCTGTTAATCCGCGCAAACTCTTCACTCGCGGTCTTTTTGTAATTTCATTTCACTTTGCGTGATCCCACGCAAAGTGGTCTTGAAACTGTTTTCTTTCATCTTCAAAGTGATTTCTTGATCTTTTCTTCCTTCACTTCTTTGCTTATTTTTTATGCCTCAACATCAAAATACTTCTATTGAACCCAATGTTCTGAAAAATTGGCTTTTGAAGCTTAGTTCTTCTTAATCAAGAGAAAGGTCGCCTCACAACCAACTCCTTCCATCTTCCTTATGGCCAAAATGAGCATATCTCTATGGGACCTTTTAATATTGGTTCTATTCCTCAAAGTCATTGGAGAAATTCTATGATGAGTTCATTCCAACAAATAGAGAATTTGGCCAAGTATCTTTGTAAATCTTAGAATCAAATATAAACCTTCCATCAGAATCCAAAACTACTATAGAGTCATAACTATTTCAAAGAGATGGGCAAATAAGATTATTTTCCCAAAAATACCCCCTCAAATCAAAGCACATTTCTCTAGAGGTCTGGGTATTTAACAATCTAATAATTGATCTTCATCTTCATATTCCATCTATCTTAGCCATTTCCACATATTAACCTCCTTCAGGTCAAATCTTTAACTTTTTTTTTGGAATGGTAACTTGTCAAGCTTCAAAATGGCAAATTTAATTGCATAATTTAGAAACCGTTCGATATCCCAAAAAGAATTGGAACTTCGAATTTTCTTCGAGTTAATCTTTGCAATAAGAGGAAGAGATCTTCATAAATAGCCTTGATTTCGGAGATTTTGGTCATTTGAATGGTACTTTAGTGCTCTTTCATTCCTGACTGCATCCGTCTTATTTCGAGACCATTTTAGCATCTGTAAGTGGGATCGCAGTTGTCGGTCTTCAATGTTCCTTCATCTCCTTATCCAATAGTAACCCTCATTACTCTCTCTATAGAGGACGAATTTAGACTATTTCTGGCTCATTGGAATGGTAACTTGCCAAGCTTCCAAATGGGATCAAAATTGCCTAATTAAGAGACAATTTGATATCCCAAAAACACGTTGGAACTCTTCGATCGTCATTTTTAAATATGGATTGTTAATCTTTAAAGGGATCCACGAAGACACCCGTATTCTTGTCGATTGGGTCGATTTTTGGTCATATTCGAAAGGTACCAAAGTGCTCTTCATTCCTGATTTGTCATATTCCAAGACCATTTGGCTGCATTATGGGATCTATCTATGGGCATTCCTTGGAGAAATAGCTACTCATGTAAAAGACCGAAGACTCTGGGGCAATCAATGCACATACTTCTTAGCATTATTTTACGAGGGTGGCTTTGAGTTTATTTCCCTTGGACAAGATTTCAAATTGAATGTTTTGAGTAATTAAGAAGCATTTATTCTAAAAGCGTTGGAATCTTTTCTCATTTCCATATGGATTGTTCTTCCAAATCAAAGAAAACAATGGCTAGAAGATAACTCCATCTTTTGATGTCGGATTGGATCAATTTTTGTCATGCGAAAATAAGAGTGCTCCTTTCGAAATGATGATCGAGATAAACTTTTTTGGGATCATCGCCTTGAATGTTCCTTTATCGCTATAGTAACGTCTTATTCTCTTCATGGTGGACAACGAGACTATTCATTGCTGAGCAAGAAGAGAGCTTTTCTTCTTTTCTATTCGGATACAATTCAATATCCCTCACATTGGAACTCTTCGATCGTCATTTTTCAATATAAATTGTTAATCTTTCTAAATTACTTTACCCCCAAGTCGTTTTGATGTGGGATTGGGTCAATTTTTTATCATTGTTTCGACAAGGAAACAAATGTATTTGATTTGGGAAAATAATCTTATTCAAACATAACAATGGAATGGTTATAAAGACAATCATCACACTTTATTGATTCTGAATTCATTTACATCCTCTGGTATCCCTTGATTCAAAGATAGCTTATAAAGAACTTTATTACAAATATCAATTATTATAGCTAAATATAATTTTCGGCAGCATAACGGCAATGATCTCCATCATCTCCAATGACTTAGGAGGAAATAGACAAGTCAATCAACAGTCTTCAAGAGAATGAAGATTCCGGCAGCATTTCGGTGCTATTTTGGTCATCTCCTGAAACATAGGAGGAAAATGACTCTTCGTTGATGATTCTTCCTTTCTCTTGATCAAGAAGAACTTGAAGCTTTGAGGACTCCAATCATTCCGACAAAGACATTTCACCCATTCATTTGTAAAAACGCAAACAAATAGGTTTCATGGTCAGCAAGAACGATATGCTTGCGGGTCCGCGCAAACCATAAAAGCACTCTCTTGCTTTGCGCGATTGATCGTATGCAAACTTCCAGAGTCCAATACTCCTTTGCGCAAGGGTCGCGCAAAGTGCAGGAGTCCAATACTCCGCACCTTCTGTCTTCTCTTTCGCCTTTGCTTCACTTCTGAAATCTTCGAACCCCTTTTTAGAGAAGGAACGGGGTATTTATAGACATTTTCACCAGTGGAAATCTCAGATCTGGTCGATGTGGGACAAAAATATCATCCAACTATTTTTATCGCAAAGCATTATAGACTTTGCGGACACGCGCAAACAATATACTTTGCGCGGTCTCGCGCAAACCCTCAATCTCGCGCAAACTGTCTTCATGTTCTTCCGCGCAATCGTTCCACTTTGCGCGGTCTTGTGTATCTATTTCACTTTGCGCGACCCCGCGCAAAGTGGTCTTGAAGCTGTTTTTTCTTCCATCTTCAAAGTGATTTCTTGATCTTTGTCGTTTGTCACTTCCTTGCTTATTTTATGCCTCAACAGATGCCCCCTTGATCCTTTCTTTGTTTGTTCAGAAAATCAAAGAAAAGGATCAAACCATTCTTTTTCTTCAAGGTTTGCGCGACCCGCGCAAAGCTCTGGTCGAGTGCCGTACTCGGCCATAAAGGCTATAAATAGTCCAACGACTTAGTCATTTTCACGAACCGCCTCTCGCTAGAACTCGCTCTGGCGATTTGCTTCGCGCAAACGTCCACTTTTTGCGCACCCGCGCAAAACCGTTTTAACTTTGCGCGAGTTTTCGAACTTTAAGATTTTCCGCGCAAACTCCTAGACTTTGCGCGACCTCAAGAAAGTGCAAAGTGCTCTAGCATTTTCGTACTTAGAAAATTTCCAACGCTTTAGCCATTTCTTCTTTCTTCATTATGGCTCGGATCAAACAGACAAATTCGTCTTGTCTCCATCATCTCCTTGGACGACCAACCTCCTGCTAAAAGAATGAAAACAACTCCTAGAAATCCATCTTACTTTAAAGAACCCGTTCTCCCGACTTTTGATTTTTCCGATCGCATCAAGTCTTTACCCTCCCCTATCCATAGATCCATCTCCTTGGGAGATATCAAATGCCCACCAAAACATGGAAAGAGAATATGACTGGGATGAATGGCTCAAAACCACAGCTCATATTCGTACCGATAGTGAGAGGCCACCGTCCGAGAAGATACTCCTCCCGCTTCCCGCTCGAAGAAAACTCGCCGCAATAAGGCGAAAGCGTTTTTGCTGAAAAAATTAAAGAACATAAGAAGAAGCGACTTCAAAACTCGTGGGATTCGGTGCGAGTTGTAGAAGGTGTCATGAAGTTCGACAACCCTCATGCAGAGGGCATGACAATCATTCCTATAAAGGTGTATCGCCATCAGTCTATGCTAGACCTGTGAATCCTAGAGATTGTGTCCATGGCGAGAGGTTGATGTATACCGAGTCATGGGCCACAAGAGAGCCCCGGATTCTTGAAGGAATCATTCAAACAAAGAAGCCGCGACAGAGGATCGGAGAAGTTCATCCCATGATTTTCTTAACTCCTTTCCATAGTCCTCATGATCTCTTTCCTTCTCATTTTTATGAGACTGTACGACAACGCTTCAGAGATCGAGATCAACTCTGGGGCCAGTCAGAATTTCGCATCAGAGGTCTGCTAATTGCTCGTCGTTATTATTCGGAATGGGCGGAAGCTATTTTGCTGAAACATACGAGCACTCTTGCAAAGATAGGCCTTTATGATGCTATAGAAGTAACTTCAAAATACTTCTATCGGGAACCCAATGTTCTGAAGGGCTTCCTTGAGTATTGGTCGCCCACAACCAACTCCTTTCATTTTCCTTACGGCGAAATGAGCATATCTCTTTGGGACCTTCATCGTATAGCTGGTCTCACAATAACGGGCAAATTCTACGATGAGTTTATTCCTACCAACAAAGAATTAGCCTTCGTATCTTCTCCAGACCGCAAGCCTTCCATCTCTGAGACCACCATAGAGCTATTCAAAGAGATGGGCAAATTCCCTAACTTCCACAAAATTCCTCCTCTTCAATGGCTGGCCCATTTTTCTAGAGGTCTAAGGTATTTATCAATCGATAATCGGTCTTCCTCTTTGTATTCTTAGTCATTCCTTCATATTAATCTCCTCATTTTTATTTCCTTTGAAGGTTTTTCATGACATTGCCATTCCAAAGAACTGACAAAGCTTCGGGATCAGGATGATAAGAGGAAAGCGGAATATAGCTCTTTTGGAGAGCTTCATGCAAAGCATTCTCGGCTTATTGGCTAAGCTTGGTCGTTTTGCTTGACTCCAAATGGGCGATCTATTATTCGTCCAAGTGTTTTTGTTGTGGTGGTGCCTTATGAAGGACATAAATACTCTCTCGCTCCTCCAGTATTGTGTTCTATCTACCGGGCCCTTGGAGAAATAGCTACTCATATAAAAGACCCAATTCTTGGAACTTCATCGGCGCATACTTCTTGGCATTATTTTTTACTGGGATGGCTTGGAGTCTATTTCCCTTGGACTTTTGAGGCTTGAGCAAGCATATTCTCATCCCTCTCATCTTCCGCTCTGGTTCTTTCAACAAAGAGCAATGGCTAGAAGAGCATATGAGTGGGTAGCAAATAAAATTCGGGATGATGATCAAATAAACTTCTTTCAATTCCGCCTCTATCGCTATCCCGTAGATACAAATATGGTGGACAATGAAACACTTACTCGCATGCAGAGAGAGCTTTCTTCTTCTCTATTCGCTCATGTAGTTTACCTTTCGGGAGAGGGACAGAATTTTGGAGAGAACCTTACTATCCCAGTCGCTTCGCTCGTCAATTCGGTTATGATCAAACCGTACCTCAAGACTGTGGGCTTGTTACAAGAAAAATGCGCTGTTACGGAACTGGTCCTCTTAACTGGGCCATGATATGGAAACAATTGTTGAATGGTGTGTTGGCTCCCTCTTCATAATTCCAGTTGTGTTGTGATCGTGTAGTCCATACTTCATATAGCTGGATGCGATGGTGGGATCATCAATCGTACCTGGTTGCTAAATGCTTGCCTAGGTAGATTCTTCTATCTTTCTTCATCCACCCAGGCTGAAGGGCAGAAACTTAGAGAGCGGAATCGGGTATATTCCGGAGAAGAGCCACGCATCTCATCCCGGGAGAAATTTGCAGGAAGATATCACTGGAAGAACCCATCCGTGAAATCAAGCCCATCAATACTTTGGATGGCTGGTTTGCCCATGGAGATCTAAGAGAATTTGAAAAATCCCGTCGGGACTCTTCAAATCAAGATGCGGATGATGCTGCAGGTATTCTTCTCCAATTCGCAGAGACTATAGGTTCAAGAAGGACCAGCTATTGGTACTTCAATATCTTCTCCGCAACCCCTTGGTCCTAGTCCATCTTCTCCGATGACTAGATCAAGAACGCGTTTACAATCATCATCCCCTATCCCTCCAGAAGAAACTCGTCCAACCTCTCGCTTCTCCTATAGTTCAAGAGCTTGCACCAGAGAGCAAGTCAACCCGTCTCTTATAAAGGGAAGCAAGTTATCGTTGAAGAAGTTGACGAAGAAATTTTGGGAGATGAAAGTTCAACTTCATCATCAAGTACAACCGAATCTTCAGGATGAAGATAAGCGGAGATAGTGATAATGGCGAAGATAAAGATGATGACTTTGAAGAAGGTGAAGTTGATATTGGCGAAGAAGAGGAAACAGCTGTGAAAGAAGTTGAGATAGCATCTTCCCCTGCAACTGCTAAGACTCCTTCTAGCATTAATATCCCTGCTAAATCTCCTGCAGCTGAGGAAGATGAAGAGGAGCCTTTAGATTATGGAGAATATGGGTATTCACCAGGTAAAGGAAAAATTTCATATACATATTTTGATTTATATTTTAACAACTATTGTTTATCTAAAATCATTGCATCTCCCTTTTTTAGGTGCCCAAGTTGCAGAAGTAGGTGCTATCTCTTCAGCGAGCCCTCTTGTGGTATCTTCACCAAGAGCATCTGTAGTTCCATTGGTAGTACAGAGAGTAGTGGCTCGAGAAATCATATTTTCTACAGAAACTACTGACTTGCCAACTCCAGCTACAAGAGATTCTAGTACGGAAGCTAGAGCACCATCTTTCGCTGATATGGTGGGACTTGGTCCTTCCATAGCTCCAAGAGCTTCTCCTTCTGTTAGTCGTGTTCCAGTGACAGGTATATATATATATATATATGCGTTGCTTATCTTCATTCAAGACTATATATATTTCATAATAATATATTGAATATTCTTCTTCTTTTGCTATAGGAACTTATCCCCGTAGCGGTGCGGCTAGTTCTGATTCAGTAACCACTACTTGAACTATCATCCTTTGCAAAGATTCCTGCTCACAAAATGCTTATGGTGAAACATTCTCTATTAGCAATAATCCATATCTTGAGAAATCCCGATCAGTGGTCGGATTTGGATGTTGCTATAGAAATTTTGGAAAGCTCGCTAAGATCTAGAATCAACATATCTCCTTTACGGGATTCACTCCTCAAATTTCGTGATTCCGTAATTTCTTTTGGCGTCAAGAGAGAATATTACAATTGCTCCCGAGATTTTAGAGTGTAGAAGGCGATTGGCTTCATCACAAGAACAAGCTCTTTCGATGACTTCATCAATTTCCAAACTTGAACAAGAGCATATAATTCTTCAGATAAATTAAAGATTCATGTTGATGAAAGCAAGACTATTCAAGACCGCATTGCAATTTTAAAGGAAGAAATCTTGCTGAAATTGGAGAGGAAGAATCATGAACAGATTTTGATCATTCAGGATGTTGAAGAGAAGATACGGGTGAATGCTCAATCTATTGATGTCGAAAAATCCGCACAACTTCAAGGTAAAGAAATGATTGCTTCTTTGGAGAATAAGCTTCTTGGCGTTCCTGATCATGCGAGACTTATTTTTGAAGAAAAATCTAGACATGATGCAAACTCAGCACAATTAATTGAAAGAAGATTTGCTCAGATATTGAAAGCAATGGGGATCAGAGAGAATCTTTGAATCATGTAATTTTAAACATGTGATATTTGCTTTTGTGTTTCTTGGATGTAATTTATTTTGCTTAACATCTATTTCATGATTATTTTGAGATGTTTATGATGGTATTTTCCATCTTGTATATTGATGATATTTATACTAATATTATCAACTTATATTTGTGCTTTATATGATAATTTCATTATATTTACATTTTTTTTACTAATATTATCAAATTATATTTATATAATAATTTATTATATTTATATTTTATTAATATTATCAATTTATTTATTCTTTATATTAATAATTTCATTACACATATTTTTTTTTTACAATTTTTAAACCTTTTATGCTTTGTTAGTACGGGATTTTCTAGGTGAGTATTTAAATTGGCGGTACTAAGTTTCAATTCAATTAGCCACACGCAGATTTATGCTCATGAGTAGTGGAGCGTGCGCACACACACGCTTTAAGCTCGTGAGAGTAGTGGAGCATTTATGGGTCTTATGTGATGGCCTTTGTAACTCTCTAGAGTTCACTTTTGGGCTTCTCACGCCTTGAGCTCACGGTCACGGTCCATCGAGGGGCCCATTGACGCTACCGGACGGTGAAGCTGTTGGATTTACGCCATGGGTTGGCCACGGTAACTCTCTCAGAGTTCGCGGGGCTCGCAAGGCTACCT
Organism: Magnolia changhungtana; assembly: GCA_030180095.1. Lineage (NCBI taxonomy): Eukaryota > Viridiplantae > Streptophyta > Magnoliopsida > Magnoliales > Magnoliaceae > Magnolia > Magnolia changhungtana. Next base: position 371,934 of record JASAUF010000605.1, read on the forward strand.
TTGGGCACCAAATCTAGGGTCGCCCGATCCATCAATGAGTAGGTTTAAGCCCTTCCTCACGAGTTACTACCGAAATCAAACCCTAGACACTGGAGGGTCTTACGCACGGTTGGCATAAAGCTCGCACCGCGCCCCCGTTTTCTTCCCGTCGCAAGGTCGAGCCCATTCACAGGAGGGCATTTTCATCCGTTTCCCGTGGCATGCTGCAGGAAGCTATACTGACGGCATGGGAATTACGGTGACTAGTCTTCGCGGATTTATGGCCTTTTAGGCTTTGAATCCTTGACTTTGTCAGCTACCCATGGGTGCGCACGATGGTCTTCGCGGGCTTTTTAGGGCCACCGACTCTCGCCGCCATTGCCCGAATGGCGATCTTCATGGGTCTTACGTATAGTTGGCCGGCTCTTTTTAGAGCTTGATCCTTTTTTTTTTTTTTTTTTTTTCCCGAGCTTGATCTTTTTGATTTTGCTCAATTTTGGCTCTTTTAGGATTTTGGCTTGGCTATATTGCCTCTTTGATTGATATTGATATATCCTTGCTTTTGATAATATCTTCAAGAAGATCCATGCCTTGTAAGGCAATAATATATATATGATCATCATCATTTGTAAATATAGTGAGATATTTCCGAAATATCTTCAAGAAGATCCATGCCTTGTAAGGCAATATAACTTTGAGCTTAGATAATATCTTCAAGAGAATCTTCAAAATTTGTGCCTTGTAAGGCAATATAACCTTGAGAATTTGTGCCTTGTAAGGCAATATAACTTTGAGAATTTGTGCCTTGTAAGGCAATATACTTTGTCAATCTCTTCAAGAGAATCTTTAAGATAATGATATTGTCTTTATCATACTTATTTGGTGATGATGATGACCATATATATTTTTGGATTTTGATGCTTGATAATTGACATGCTTGTGAGTTTCTTCTTCATAGCTTCTTTTGTTGACATATAGACATGATTTTATTCATCTTTGCCCCTTTTTTTTGATACAGAATCATTATGCCGATAATATTTTGGGTCAAAATCCACATCTATCTTTAAGGATAGTATCTTTTGATGAAGCGGGCATTGACGAGCACACCAATACCCTGTCCTTCTTGATTTGTGATTCTATATGCCCCATTGGAATATACTTCTTTACCACATATGGACCGTCCCATTTAGGCTCGAACTTGCCCTTTGTCCGTGAGTGACCACTATAGGTCTTTTCAACATTAACACCATATCCCCTTTTTGAAAGAGCGATATTTGACTGTTTATCAAAGGCAAACCGATATTCGGCTCGATATGATCGCAGCAACATTCTTTTCTTGAAGCCGCAAGACGTTTCTCATCAAGCAAATCTAATTCTTTCAAACCTTATTTTTGCATTTTCATCATCCGTTATAGATTGATGTATCGCTATTCGGATGATGCCACCTGCATTTCAATTGGGATAACCGCCTCCATACCATAGACTAATGAATATGGTGTGCTCTGTTGTCTTTTACGATGAGTGGTTCAGTAGGCCCATAATGCTTCTTGTAACTTTTCATCCCAATCGCGCTTATTGCACTCGTCACCGTTTTCTTCATTATCTTGACAATTGTTTTGTTAAACGCCTCGCTAATCCATTGGCCGGAGGATAATAAGGTGTTGAAAAAGAATGTTGGATGCCGAACTTCGACATAACTTTTCCATGCCTCTATTTTTAAAAGGGGTGCCATTATCGCGATGATCGATCTTTTTGAATACCATGACGGTATATTATATTATAGCATGACGGATGAAATTGACCACGTCTTTCTCTTTAACATTACGCAAGGCGATCGCTTCGGTCCATTTGGAGAAATAATCCGTTCTTTTTGTTGAATATATCTTGTTTTCCTTTAGATGAAGGAGGATTTATAGGACCAATAACGTCGAGTCCCAGTGCGAAAAGGCCAAGAAGCAACAGACTGATGTAATTCTTCTGGGGGAATATGTATTACATCTCCGTGTATTTGACATTCATGACACCGCTTTGCATATTCTATCGCATCTTTAAACATAGTAGGCCAATAATAACCCATTCGATGCACTCTATGGCATAAATTCCGGCCAGCTTGATGTGCTCCACATTCACCTGAATGTGCCTCCCGCAGCATTTGGTTTGCTTCTCGCTTGTCCAAGCACCTTAACAGCATTCCATTATAAGATTTTCTATATAATATTTCGCTGCATATGACAAATTTTCCTGATCGCTGCTTAATCTGCTGTCTTTGTACATTGTCTTCTGGCAAGATATTATATTTGAGATAATCAACAAAAGGCTGACGCCAATCATCCATTGTTACTTCCAGACAGGATATAGGCAACATTTCAACAGTTTCTTCAATAACCTCTGCAGATGGCAGGAATCTTCTTTCTTCTATAGTTACCTGAAGAGGACTTCGGTTTGTGCAGGATAAAGCTGCTGCCAAACTGGCTAAAGCATCTGCTTTTGCATTTTCTGACCGCGGTATGTGTTTAATTTCCACATAATAAAATTGTTCAAGCAACTGTTGTGCCTTCCGATAATAAGGCAGGAGTTCTTCTTTCCTTACTTCAAACTCTGTTGTCAATTGATTTACAATTAATTTAGAATCTCCGAAGATATGCAATGATTTTATTTCCATTTTTTGGGCTATTTCCATTCCGATGATAAGAGCTAGTATTCAGCTTCATTATTTGTACATGCGATACCCAACGTGAAAGAGTATGGTAATAAATCGCCCGAGGCGTAATGAATATCACTCCCGCCCCGCTCCCGATACTCGAAAGACCATCAAAATACATCGCCAAAGATTCGAGATTCACCAACATAACCTGTTCATCTGGGAATTCATCATTGATTTCTTCATTTTCTGCTATAGGATGTGCTGCGAGAAAGTCTGCCATAGCTTGTCCTTTCACTGCTTTCGCAGGCTTATAGGAAATAGTATATTCTGATAACAATAGCATCCACTTGGCTAGTCTTCCCGATAACATTGGTCTGGTCATCAAGAATTTTATCGGATCTGCTCTTGAAATCAGAGTTATATCATGGGAGAGACAATAATGCCTCAACTTTTGCACAGCGAATACCAATGCCAAACATTCTTTTTCAATCGAAGAATAATTGGATTCTGCCCCCATCAGTGTTCGGCTTAGATAATAAAGAGCGGTCTCTTTTCCGGCTTCGTTTACCTGTGCCAACAAAGCACCCAAAGAATTTGTAGCGGCAGATGTATATAAAATAAGTGGCTTACCTTTTACTGGAGCTGTTAACACCGGCGGCTGTTTTAATAATTCTTTAATTGAATCGAAAGCATTCTGGCAAGCCTGATCCCATACGAATTTTGTATCTTTCTTCATTAACCGAGAAAATGGCTGACACCTTCCTGCAAGGTTTGAAATGAAGCGACGAATATATGCCAATTTTCCTTGTAAGCTTTTTAATTCCTTCAACGTTGTTGGTGGCGGCATATTTTGAATAGCTTTAACTTTTTCTCGATCAATTTCGATTCCTCTGCGTGCCGTACCACAAAGCCGAGGAATTTTTGGAAGATACTCCAAATGCACATTTAGCCGGATTCATCTTTAATTGCTTCTTTCTGAGTCGTCGGAAGACCGATGCTAGATGTTCGCGGTGCTCTTGATGATCCCCGGATCTGACTACCAAGTCATCAACATAGCATTCGACATGTTTATGCATCATATCTTGGAAGATATTTTTCATTGCCCTTTGATATGTTGCCCCAGCATTTTTAAGACCGAAAGGCATAACTTTATAACAATAAATTCCAAGCGGCGTTCTGAAAGCCGTCGCCTCTTCATCTTCAGGTGCCATCCTGATTTGATTATATCCTGCATATCCGTCCATAAAGGACATGATAGCATATTGAGTAGTGCTATCGATTAGTAATTCTGTTATCGGGAGAGGGAAATCGTCCTTTGGACATGCCTCATTCAGATCTCTGAAGTCAATACATACTCTGATCTGTCCGTTCTTCTTTTTTACCGGGACAATATTTGATATCCATTTGGGATATTTAACTTCTCTGATGAACCCAACCTTTATTAGCTTATTTACTTCTTTTTCGATTAACGGAATTAAGTCTGGGTGAAATCGCCTCTGTGCCTGCTTTACTGGTTTCTTTTCTTTAGAAATATTTAATCGATGCATTGCTACGGAAGGTTCCATCCGGCATTTCTTCATATGTCCAGCGAAAACATCTTTATTTTCCTTGAGAAGTTGACCATATTTCTCTCTAAATTTCGATCCGAAAGGCTAACGCCGATGAATGTGTTCCTTGGCTCTTTGTTGTTCCCAAATTTATTCTCGCAGGCCATCTATCGTCGGTTGCCCCCGTCTTCTATTTGCCTTGGAGCGGTTTCGGGATATTCAATTACCTTAGTATCTGGTGTAGCTGAGGTCATGTTAAGCTGATACCATATTTACTGCTGATTCTGCTCCCAATCCTTGGAATTTTCTTCGTTTTTTCTAATTAATCCCAAGAGGGATCTGAATTCCTTTCCCATGATTCAAGCCGGTGGGTTTGTCACAATCAAAACCCATATTTTTCATGATCTTCTTGCTTGTCTTTGACTTTGTATTTTCTCAAATTTTGCGATGCTAACTCTCCATGATATACATTGCTTATATTTTCATCCTTTACTTCTGGTGCAGCGTGAAACTCTATTGGTTCAGGATATTTAGCACTTGGCTTTGACTTGAAATGTTCTTGGGAGCGGATGCAAATGGCTTACATCTTTCGATATTGGGTAATGGCACTTGTGTAATTGGATTGTAAGACTTTCAGGTGTTCTGTGACAATAGTGTCAACGGGGTTGTCCCGGTTGTCTCAGGCGCTTTGGTACAAAATAGAATTTCTTTCTTGCCTCCGCAGACCCAGAAGATTCTGCTCTTTCTTTTTTAACTTTATTTACCCTGGCATCTTTTATGATTCTCTTCCCATCATCATTTCTCATTTCTTCAGAGAAACATTTATAATAGCTAGCATCCGCAAAGAAAGACTCAGCTTCTGTATAGGGTTTTGCATCAGCCATTACTTTACACTGCATCCCATCTTTACAGTATTTGAAGCACTGGTGTAGAGTAGAAGGTATAATATTGTACTGATGTATCCACGGCCTTCCCAAGAGAAGGTTATATGTCGTCACAACATTTATAACGTGACATACAACAGTAGTAATTAATTCTCCCACCTCCAATGTTACTGTAATTTTTCCGAGCGCGCGTTGTCCATCTTGATTAAATCCTTGTATCATCATTCCGCTGGGGCGCAAGTCTGAACGACGAAAACCCAATTTAGTAATCATTGAGAGTGGCAAAAGATTCACTGCAGACCCATTATCTATCATGATCCTTTTTATCTTCTTCTCACAAATGTATCCTTCTATCATCAATGGCCTGTTATGTTCCTTTTCGCCAATTAAATCATCATCAGAGAAAGATATTACTGGTAGACAATTCATCTTTTCATTATTTCTTTCATCCTTCATTTCTGCCAGTAAAGTTTCTCTCACACCGTGATCAGACAGTGCTTGAATCAAACTTTGACGAAATTCTTCTGATAACTTAAGTGCATCATAAATACTTAATCGAGCCGGTATACCCTTTAAGTGGCTGACTACATCATAAGCCACTTTTGTCACTGCAGCTCCATTTCTATTCTTGTCTTCGAGATTAAATCTTTCAATCACTCCTTTCCTTATGATTCCGCTTTTTGTTTTACCGGATTTGTTATTTGCTTCCCTGATCGCAACGTAATCATTGTTGCATTTCTCATAGACCTTCGATCTTCCTTCCCTTTCGGTTCCTGAGTCTCTTCCTGTATTGACAATACATTTACTGTTGCTCTTGCATTCTTTTCTTTGCTTCCATTTGGTTATTATGTCACCTCTGTTTATCATCATTTGTATGATGCATTTTAACGTATAACAATTTTCCGTCGGATGTCCCACTAGGCGATGATGATACGGCAAAAGTTTCTTTTCGAGTCCTCGTCACATCTTCAGGGCGTTTTGGTTCTGGTAATTTCAAGGTACCTGCCTTTAACAATTGTTGCATCATAGGTACCACATCTTCTTTATCAAACTCAAATCCTTCATGTGAATCGAGCATTCTAAGCTTTTTTCCACCGTATCTATCCCTTGATTGATTCCACCCTTCTTTTCCTTCTGGCCTTTTATCTCTTGAGCCTCTGGCATCTTGATTCTTCTTATCCCGATCAATGGTGTTGACAGTTGTCCTGCCAGGTATTCTTCTGACAGTTTCATGATGAAATGCCGGCATCTTGCGAGTCATCAGTTCCAATGCATGGGCTTTGGTAGCCAAATCACGAAAGGTTCCGATATCAGCGCTAGTGAGTCCAAACGCGATTCCTGTTTCCATAGAGTTCAGACACATCTTGACTTGTTCCTTTTTCCTGCAAGAATCGCCCGCATGATACCCCCAAGTGTCTTCCATCTGTCTATGAATTTTTCGATTTGGTTCTCCTTCTTCATTTGTCGTCTTGAAGCTAATTTGTGTGATGCTAACATCGCGCTCTGACGAGAAGAAGTTTGACATGAAAGCATCTTGCATTTCTTCCCATGTTCGTATGGACCCTGGTGCCAAATTTGAATACCACCTGAAAGCTTTACTTGTCAACGATGACCCAAATAAGCGTAAGCAATATTGAGGTATCGTAGAAAAATTCCCCATGCTGGTGATGAAATGCATCAGGTGTTCCTCTGGTGATCCTTCCCCATTAAATTTCTGAAAATCTGGATGTTTAAAATTGGCTGGGAATGGAACATCCTCTACTTCTCTTGGGTAGGGTGTTTGGTATCTGAAACGACCAGTGTTTGCGCGCCATTTTGTTTCGACAAGGAAACAAATGTATTTGATTTGGGAAAATAATCTTATTCAAACATAACAATGGAATGGTTATAAAGACAATCATCACACTTTATTGACGGGAATTCATTTTCATCTTGTCCATTTGTTGCTCCCATCATCCCTATTTGATTCAAAGATAGCTCGATAAAGAATTTCCATTACAAATATCAATTATTGTGCTTCCGCCATTTGATCAACACGTTCTTGATCTATTGGTCTATTAAATATGATTTTCTACACCATGTATACCGCGGCCTCTTCATTGTTAAATATCATTTGTTATGGAGTAAAACGAGAGTATGATTCGTAACGGGGCTTGTAAAGAGGGGAGAAATGGAGTCTTATTTGATTCTTAGTGTACTTTCCCGTACTTTTATCCTTGAGGTACCAATGATCTCCATCATCTCCAATGACTTAGGAGGAAATAGACAAGTGCTTTCAGCCTTTTCACAGAATCTTCAAGAGAATGAAGATTCGAAGCAAAGACATCTCAAAGAATTTTCCTCTTCTTTGCTATTTTGGTCATCTCCTGAAACATAGGAGGAAAATGACTCTTCGATGATGATTCTTCCTTTCTCTTGATCAAGAAGAATTTTGAAGCTTTGAGGACTCAATCATTCGAAAGAAGATTTAGCGAGTCATGAAGATTTATCATCATCTCTTGCGAAAAAAAAAATCGCAAACAATAAGTTTGCGCTTTGGTAATGCATTTAAAAAACGATATGCTTTTTAAACGGGTTCGCGCAAACCATAAAAGCACTCAGTTGCTTTTGAATCGCGATCTTATAGAACTTCAGGAGTCAATACTCCTTTAAAGTAATATAATTAGTCGCAAAGTGCGAGAGTCCAATACTCGCACCTTTGTCTTCTCTTTCGCCTTTTCTTCGCTTCTGAAATCTTCGAACCCTTTTTAGAGAAGGAACGGGGTATTTATAGACATTTTCACCAGTGGAAATCTCAGATCTGGTCGATGTGGGACAAAAATATCATCCAACTGTTTTTATCGCAGCATTATAGACTTTTACGGACATCGCATTCAAATAATATATTTTGCGCGGTCTCGCGCAAACCCTCAATCTCTCAATCTTGCAAACTGTCTTCATGTTCTTCCGCTCAATCCTTCCACTTTGCGCGGTCTTGTGTATCTATTTCACTTTGCGCGACCCCGCACAAAGTGGTCTTGAAGCTATTTTTTCTTCCATCTTCAAAGTGATTTCTTGATCTTTGTCGTTTGTCACTTCCTTGCTTATTTTATGCCTCAATAGTGGGACTTGGCCCTTCCATAGCTCAAAGAGCTTCTCCTTCTGTTAGTCGCGTTCCAGTGACAGGTAAACATATATGCATTGCTTATCTTCATTCAAGACTATATATATTTCATAATAATATATTGAATATTCTTCTTTTTTACTATAGGAACTTATCCCTGTAGCGGTGCGGCTAGTTCTGATTCGTAACCACTACTTTGAACTATCATCCTTTGCAAAGATTCTCGCTCACAAAATGCTTATGGTGAAACATTTCTCACATTTAATCAATAATCCATATCTTGAAATCGATCAAGTGGTGATTTGGATGTTGCTTATAGAAATTTTGGAAAAGCTCTGCTAAGATGGCGAGAATCAACATATCTCCTTTACGGGATTCACTCCTCAAATTTCGTGATTCAAGTAATTTCTTAAGCGTCGATAGAGAATATTACAATTGCTCTCAGATTTTAGAGTATAGAAGGCGATTGGCTTCATCACAAGAACAAGCTCTTCTTGATGACTTCATCAATTTCAAAACTTGAACAAGAGCATATAATTCTTGAGGGATAAATTAAAGATTCACGTCGATGAAAGCAAGATTATTCAAGACCGCATTGCAATTTTAAAGGAAGAAATCTTAACTGGAGAGGAAGAACCATGAACAGTTTTAATCATTCAGGATATTGAAGAGAAAATACAGGTGAATGCTCAATCTATTGATGTTGAAAAATCTGCACAACTTCAAGGTAAAGAAATGATCGCTTCTTTGGAGAATAAGCTTGCTGGCGTTCCTGATCATGCGAGACTTATTTTTGAAGAAAAATCTAGACATGATGCAGCTCAGGCGCAATTGAAAGAAGATTTGCTCAGATATTCAGAAGCAATGGGAATTTCAGAGGATCTTTGAATCATGTAATTTTAAACATGTGATATTTGCTTTTGTGTTCCTTGGATGTAATTTATCACATATTTCATGATAATATTTTGAGATGTTTTATGATGGTATTTTCTATCTTGCATATTGATGATATTTATACTGGTATTATCACATTATATTTGTGCTTTATATGATAATTTCATTATATTTATATTTTTTATTAATATTATCAAATTATATTTATATAATAATTCTATTATATTTATATTTTTATTAATATTGTCAAGTTTTATTTACTTTTTATGTAATAATTTCATTACACACATTTTTTTTACAATTTTTAAACCTTTTATGCTTTGTTAGTACGGAATTTTCTAGGTGAGTATTTAAATTGGCGGTACTAAGTTTCAATTCAATTAGCCACACGCAAAGATTATGCTCATCAAAGTAGTGGAGCGTATGCACACACACGATTTAAGCTCGTGAGTAGTGGAGCATTTATGGGTCTTATGTGATGGAAGCAACGTTGAACTCTCAAGATTCGCTTTTGGGCTTCTTAGCAAACGCTTGAGCTCACGGTCACGGTCCATCAAGATCGAGGGCCCATTGAGCATTAAGGGGAAATTGAAAATCAAGTTGGATTTGACGCTGTGAAAGAGGTTGGGCTTTGAAGTAACTCTCTAGAGTTCGCAGGGTGCAAAGAGGCTACCTTTGGGCACCAAAGTCTAGGGTCGAATGCCGATCCATCAATGAGTAGGTTTAAACCCTTCCTCGATCGATGATATTTTTTGTCCCAAATCGTGAAATAGACTGGAGGGTTTACACGTGAAAACGTGTTTCGACAAGGAAACAAAAGTATTTGATTTTGGGAAAAAAAAAAAGATTTTCAAACATAACAAGCAAGAATTACAAAGAAATCATCATACTTTATTGATTGATTGAATTCATTTACATCCTACTGGTATCCCTTGATTCTAAGATAGATTTTTTACAGCGCGAAATTATTGGACAAATCAAAATTATCATAGCTAAATATAATTTAGAATATAATTTTATGGTTTGAAGACCAGCGGACCCGCGCAATGATGTTTGCGGATCATCTCCTATTTCTTAGTAGTTTTTGACAAAGAATGGGTGAAAATCTTTTTGGAATGATTGAGTCCTCAAAGCTTCAAGTTCTTCTTGATCAAGAGAAAGGAAGAATCATCGATGAAGAGACGTATTCCTCCTAAGTTTCGGGAGATGACCAAAATAGCATTGAAATGCTGCCAGAATTTGCGTTCTCTTGAAGACTGTTGAACAACTTGTCTATTTCTTCCTAAGTCATAGGAGATGATTGACATCATTGCCGTTATGCTTCCGAAATTATATTTAGCTATAATAATTGACATTTGTAATAAGTTCTTTGTAAGCTATCTTAGAATCAAGGGATACCAGAGGATGTAAATGAATCTAGAATCAATAAAGTGTGATGATTGTCTTTGTAATTATTTCATTGTTATGTTTGAATAAGATTATTCTCCCAAATCAAATACATTTGTTTCCTTGTCGAAACAAAATGGCGACTCTGCTGGGGACATTATCTTATTTAACACTAACATTGGGAAAGTTGCAAGACTCTCGTCACTTTTTTTTTTGGCGTCTATTAGACGCCAAAATGGCGACTCTCAGTGGGAACATCCTCCCCTTCATCTCCAAGATAGTTTACTTAGTCTTTCACGTACTAATTTCAGATATGTTTTGTTATTGAAGGTACTCAAATTCAATCACACAACACGCTAATGGCTAACACTGTGAGAAAGGTGAACTTCCGATTCATCGCTACTGGGTTTGTAATTGAGTATGCGCCAAGCGAAATTCCTGAGCATACAAAAGCAAGCACTTCAAGCGGGTGCAATGTGATTCAAGTGACAGCGGGAGTTATTTCCGTTTCACCTCAACTACAAGAAAATGATGAAAACTGGACTCTGGTTTTATCCAAAAGGACAAAAGCAAAGGCCTTAAAGAGTCGCAAGGCAAAATTGTTTGCACCAAGTGAGGGACCAATTACACGGAGCATAGCAAGAAGAAAACCCGAACTCGCTCCCCCGGCGATTTATCCTGAACAAGTTGCTTCGCAGTTCTCGTCGCAGGATTTTCCAGCTTTGGTCGCTCCAAAGACCAAATGGACACAAGCACAAAAAGGTAAAGCACTGATGGTAGGATCACCGATGCAAGTATCACCGCAAACAAGCTCGCCTATAACTGTATCACCTCGATCGGTTAAAAGCACAGAAAGTACACGAGAGTCAAATGAGACTCCAATTTCTCCCCTCTTTATAAGTCCTGTTATATCAGCATACTCTCGTTCTACTCCAAAAACAGTTTCGACAAACAGTCAAGGAGCCGCAGTATATATGGCAGAAACGGGTCAAGGAAATAGACCAACTACTGAAGAACGTGTTGATCAAATGGCGGAGGCACAAAGAATGCTAATGGATGAATGCCGGAATCTCAGAGAAGCTTTGACAACCCTGGCACATAATGTAGCCCAAATAGTGGCTCCACCCATGATGGGAGCGACAAATGGACAAGAGAACCAGCCTGAAGGTTCCCGTCCGCAGGGGATAGGATCACGAGGTTCGGTTTCCAGCGACAAGAGCTATAACACAAGATGACGTAAGACAAGTCGTCGAAGAAGCAGTTAGAATAGAGAGAGAGCGCGCGAATACCGGTCGTTTCAGATACCGAACACCCTACCCGAGAGAGGTAGAGGATGTTCCATTTCCAGCCAACTTCAAACACCCAGATTTCCAAAAGTTCAATGGGGAAGGATCGCCGGAAGAACACCTGATGCATTTCATCACCAGATGGGGAATTTTTCCACGATACCTCAATATTGCTTACGCTTATTTGGGTCATCGTTGACAAGCAAAGCTTTCAGGTGGTATTCAAATTTGGCACCAGGGTCCATACGGACATGGGAAGAAATGCAAGATGCTTTCATGTCGAACTTCTTCTCGTCAGAACGTGACGTTAGCATCACAGAACTAGCTTCAGTACGACAGCGAGAAGGAGAACCCGTTGAAAAATTCATAGACAGATGGAAGACCTTTGGGGGCATCGTGCGGCGATTCTTGCCGGGAAGAAAAGGAACAAGTCAAAATGTGTCTGAACTCTATGGAGACAGAATTGCGTTCGGACTCACTAGCGCTGATATTGGAACTTTTCGCGATTTGGCTACCAAAGCCCATGCATTGGAGCTAATGACTCGCAAGATGCCGGCATTTCATCATGAAAGCTGTCAGAAGAATGCCAGCAGGACAACCGTCAATACCATTGACCGGGATAAAAAGAATCAAGATGTGAGGGGTTCAAGAGATAAAAGGCCGAAGGAAAAGAAGGTGGAATCAAACAAGAGACGGATCGGTGGAAAAAAGCTCGAGAATGCTCGATTCTCATGAAGGATTTGAGTTCGATAAAGAAGATGTGGTACCTATGATGCAACAATTGTTAAAGGCGGTACCTTGGAATTACCAGAACCAAACGCCATGAAGATGTAACGAGGACTCGAGAAAGAAACTTTTTTGTCAATATCATCGCCTAGTAGGGCATCCGACGGAAAATTGTTATACGTTAAAATGCATTATACAGCGAATGATAAATAGAGGTGACATAATAACCAGCGGAAGCAAAGAAAAGAATGCAAAGGCAACAGTAAATGTATTGTCAATACAAGAAAGCACGCGGGGATGAAAAAGGAAAGGTCAACAAGAAATGCAACAATGATTACGTTGCGATCAGGGAAGCAAATAACAAGTCCGGTAAAGCAAAAAGCAGGAATCATAAGGAAAGAAGTGATTGAAAGACAGAGTACTGAAGACAAGAATAGAAATGGAGATGCAGTGACAAAAGTGGCTTATGATGTAGTCAGCCACTTGAAGGGTATACGGCTGCACGATTAAGTATTTATGATGCACTCAAGTTGTCGAAGAATTTACAGAGTTTGATTCAAGCACTATCGATCACGATGTCGAGAGAAACTTTCTTTGGCGAAATGAAGAATGAAAGAACAATGAAAAGATGAATTGTCTACCAAGTAATATCTTTCTCTCGAAGATGATTTAATTGGTGAAATGGAACATAACAGCCATTGATGATAGAAGGATATATTTGTGAAAAGAAGATAAAAAGAATTATGATAGATAATGGGTCGGCGGTGAACCTTTTGCCACTCTCCATGGTTACTAAATTGGGTTTTCGATCGATCGGACTTTCTTCAAATGAATGATGATACAGGGGTTTAATCAAGATGGGCAACGTGCACTCGGTAAAATCACAGTAACATTGGAAATAGAGGAATTAATCACTACTGTTGTATGTCATGTTATAAATGCTGTGACGACATATAACCTTCTCTTGGGAAGGCCATGGATACATCAGTATCATATCGTACCTTCTACTCTACACCAATGTTTCAAATACTGTAAAGATGGGGTGCAGTGTAAAGTAATGGCTGATGCAAAACCCTACACAGAAGCTGAGTCTTTCTTTGCAGACGCCAGTTATTACAAATGTTTCTCTGAAGAAATGGGAAATGATTATGAGAAGAGAATCGTAAAAGATGCTAGGTTAAATAAAGTTAAAGAAGAAAGAGCAGAATCTTCCGGGTCTGCAGAAGCAAGAAAGAAATTCTATTTTGTACCAAAGCGCTGAGACAACCGGGACAACCGCCGTTGACACTTGTTATTGTCAATGTATCACAGTGAAAGTTTTGATCCAATTTACAGTTCCATTACCCAATATCGAAAGATGTAAGCCATTTGCAGCCGCTCCAAGAACATTTCGAGTCAAAGCCAGTGATAAATATCCTGAACCGATAGAATTCCATGCTGCATCAGAAGAGAAGAGTGAAAATGCAAGCAATGTATATCATGGAGAATTAGCACCGCAGAATTTAAGAAAGTACAGTGCAATAAGCAAGAAGATCATGAGAAACATGGGTTTTGATTGTGATAAACCCACCGGCTTGAATAATGGAAAAGGGATTCAAATCCCACTCGGGGTTAATCAAGAAAAACGAAGAAAATTCCAAGGATTGGGAGTAGAGTCAAGTAAACATGATATCAGTTAATATGACTTCAGCCGCGCAAGATACTAAGATAGTTGAATATCCTGAAATCGCTCCAAAGCAAATAGAAGACAGGGGGCAACCGACGATAGATGGCTTGCGAGAAATAAATTTGGGAACAATAGAAGAGCCAAGGAATACATTCATCAGCATCAGTCTTTCAGATCAAGAATTTGAGAAATATGGTCAACTTCTCAAAGAAAATAAAGATGTCTTCGCTTGGACCTATGAAGAAATGCCGGGACTGGAACCCTCCGTAGCGATGCATCGGTTAAATATCTCCAAAGAAAAGAAACCAGTCAAGCAAGCACAAAGGCGATTTCACCCAGACCTGATTCCATTAATCGAAAAAGAAGTAAATAAGCTAATAAAGGTTGGGTTCATCAGAGAAGTTAAATATCCCAAATGGATATCAAATATTGTCCCGGTAAAAAAGAAGAACGGACAGATCAGAGTATGTATTGACTTCAGAGATCTGAATGAGGCATGTCCAAAAGACGATTTCCCCCTCCCGATAACAGAATTACTAATTGACAGCACTACTCAATATGCTATCATGTCCTTTATGGATGGATATGCAGGCTATAATCAAATCAGGATGGCACCCGAAGATGAAGAAGCAACGGCTTTAACGCCACTTGGAATTTATTGTTATAAAGTTATGCCTTTCGGTCTCAAAAATCTTTGGGGCAACATATCAAAGGGCAATGAAAAATATCTTTCAAGATATGATGCATAAACATGTCGAATGCTATGTTGATGACTTGGTAGTCAGATCCGGAGATCATCAAGAACACCGCGAACATCTAGCATCAGTCTTCCGACGACTCAGAAAGAAGCAATTAAAGATGAATCCGGCTAAATGTGCATTTGGAGTGTCTCTTCCAAGAAATTCCTCGGCTTTGTGGTACGACATAGAGGAATCGAAATTGATCCGAGAAAAAGTTAAAGCTATTCAAAATATGCCACCACCAACAACGCCGAAAGGAATTAAAAAGCTTACAAGGAAAATTGGCATACATTCGCCGTTTTATTTCAAACCTCGCAGAAGGTGTCACCATTTTTCGGTTAATGAAGAAAGATACAGAATTTGTATGGGATCATGCTTGCCAGAATGCCTTTGATTCAATTAAAGAATTATTAAAACAAATTACTTGGTGTTGTTAACACTCCGATAAAAGGTAAGCCACTTATTTTATATACATCTACATGCCGCAAATTCTTTGGGTGCTTTGTTGGCACTGTGTAAACGGTTTTAAAAGAGATCGCTCTTTATTATCTAAGCCGAACAACGATGGGGAGAATCCAATTATTCTCCGATTGAAAAAGAATGTTTGGCATTGGTATTATTGTGTGCAAAAGTTAAGGCATTATTGTCTATCCCATGATATAACTCTGATCTCGAGAGCAGATCCGATAAAATTCTTGATGACCAGGCCAATGTTATCGGGAGACTAGCCAAGTGGATGCTATTATTATCGAATATACTATTTCATATAAGCTGCGAAAGCGATGAAAGGACAAGCTATGGCGATTTTCTCGCGCAAGACATCCTATAGCAGAAAATGAAGAAATCAATGATGAATTCCCAGATGAACAGGTTATGTTGGCTGAATCTCAGAATCTTTGGCAGATGTATTTTGATGGTGCTGCTCGAGTATCGGGAGCGGGGGCAGGAGTGATATTCATTACACCTCAGGGCGATTTATTACCATACTCTTTCACATTGGGTATCGCATGCACAAACAATGAAGCCGAATATAAAGCTCTTATCATCGGAATGGAAATAGCACAGCAAATGGAAATAAAATCATTGCATATCTTCGGAGATTCTAAATTGATTGTAAATCAGTTAACCACAGAATTTGAAGTAAGGAAAGAGGAACTCTTGCCTTATTATCGGAAGGCACAACAGTTGCTTGAACAGTTCTATTATGTGGAAATTAAACACATACCGCGGTCGGAAAATGCAAAAGCAGATGCTTTAGCCAGATTTAGCTAACTGCTTTATCTCGCACAAACCGAAGTCCTCTTCAGGTAACTATAGAAGAAAGAAGATTCCTGCCATCTGCAGAGGTTATCGAAGAAACTGTTGAAATATTGCCTATATCCTGTCTGGAGAGTAACAATGGATGATTGGCGTCAGCCTTTTGTTGATTATCTCAAATATAATATCTTGCCAGAAGATAATGCACAAAGACAGCAAATTAAACAGCGATCAGGAAAATTTGTCATATGCGCGTAAGTATTATATAGAAAATCTTATAATGGAAATGTTGTTAAGGTGCTTGGACAAGCGAGAAGCAAACCAAATCTTTGCGAGAGGCACATTCAGTGAATGTGGAGCACATCAAGTCGGGCCGAATTTATGCCATAGAGTGCATCGAATGGGTTATTATTGGCCTACTATGTTTAAAGATGCAATAGAATATGCAAAGCGATGCCATGAATGTCAAATACATGGAGATATAATACATATTCCTCCAGAAGAATTACATCAGTCTGTTGCCTCTTGGCCTTTCTCAGCTTGGGGGCTCGACGTTATTGGTCCCATAAATCCCCCTTCATCTAAAGGAAAACAGTATATTCTGGCAGCAACGGATTATTTCTCCAAATGGACTGAAGCGGTCGCCTTGCGTAATGTCAAAGAAAAAGACGTGGTCAATTTCATCCGTCATGCTATAATATACCGTCATGGTATTCCGAAGAAGATCATCACTGATAATGGCACCCCTTTTAAAAATAGAGGCATGGAAAAGTTATGTCGAAGTTTGACATCCAACATTCTTTTTCAACACCTTATTATCCTCGGCCAATGGATTAGCGAGGCGTTTAACAAAACAATTGTAAAAATAATGAAGAAAACAGTGACAGGCAATAAGCGTGATTGGGATGAAAAGTTGCAAGAAGCGTTATGGGCTCTACAGAACCACCCATCGTACAGCAACACGGGGGCGACGCCATATTCATTAATTTATGGTATGGAAGCAGTTATCCCAATTGAAATCCAAGTGGCATCACTCAGAGTGGCAGTACATCAGTCTATAACAGATGATGAAAATGCAAAAATAAGGCTGAAAGAATTAGACTTACTCGATGAGAAACGTCTCGCAGCACAGCAACGATTGCAATCATATCAGCCGAATATCGGTCATTTGCATTTGATAAACAGGTTAAATACCGTTCTTTCAAAAAAGGGGATATGGTGTTAATGTTGAAAAGACCTATAGTGGTCACTCGCCGGACAGGGGGCAAGTTTGAGCCTAAATGGGACGGCCCATATGTGGTGAAAGAAGTATACTCCAATGGGGCATATAGAATTGTAAATCAAGAAGGACAGGGTATCAGTGTACTTGTCAACGCCCGTTTCATCAAAAGATACTATCCCTAAAGATAGAGATGTGGATTTTGACCCAGAATATTATCAGCATAATGATTCTGTATCAAAAGGGGCAAAAATGAATAAGATCATGTCTATATTCATGTCTATATGCCAACAAAAGAAGTCAGAAGAAGAGATTCACAAGCATATCAATTATCAAAGCACAAATCTGGAAAAAATATATATATATGATCATCATCATCATCAAAGAAGATATTGGCAAAGTTATATTGCCTTACAAGGCACAAATTCTTGAAGATTCTCCTAAAGATATTGGCAAAGTTATATTGCCTTACAAGGCACAAATTCTTGAAGATTTCTCCTGAAGATATTATCTAAGCTAAGAATATTATTGCCTTACAAGGCATGGATCTTCTTGAAGATAAATATATTTGATCTAATATATCTATCTATATTTGCAAATGATGATGATATATATATATTGCCTTACAAGGCACAAATTCTTGAAGCTTGAAGATATTATCTTACAAGGCATGGATCTTCTTGAAGATATTATCAAAAGCAAGGATATATCAATATCAATCAAAGAGGCAGTATAGCCAAGCCAAAATCCTAAAAGAGCCAAATTGAGCAAAATCAAAAAGATCAAGCTCGAAAAAAAAAAAAAATGCTCTCAAAGGATCAAGCTCTAAAAGAGCCGGCCAACTATACGTAAGACCCATGAAGATCGCCATTCGGGCGGGCGGCGAGGAGTCGGTGGCCCTAAAAGCCCGCGAAGACCATCGTGCGCACCCATGCGGGTAGTCGACGAAGTCAAGGATTCAAAGCCTAAAAGGCCATAAATCCGCGAAGACTAGTCACCGTAATTCCCATGCCGTCAGTATAGCTTCGGCGGCAGCGCTACACGGGGAACGGATGAAAATGCCCTCTGTGAATGGGCTCGACCTTGCGAGACGAAGAAAACGGGGGCCGCGGTGCGAGCTTTATGCCAACCGTGCGTAAGACCCTCCAGGTCTAGGGTTTGATTTCGTAGTAACTCGTGAGGAAGGGCTTAAACCTACTTCATTGATGGTGGCGACCCTAGATTTGGTGCCCAAAGGTAGCCTTGCGAGCCCTGCGAACTCTAGAGAGTTACCGTGGCCAACCCTGCGCGTAAATCCAACAGTTCACCGTCCGGTAGCGTCAATGGGCCCCTCTGATGGACCGTGACCGTGAGCTCAAGGCAGTGAGAAGCCCAAAAGCGAACTCTAGAGAGTTACAGTGGCCATCACATAAGACCCATAAATGCTCCACTACTCACGAGCTTAAACTGTGTGTGTGCGCACGCTCCACTACTCATGAGCATAAACTGTGTGTGGCTAATTGAATTGAAACTTAGTACCGCCAATCTAAATACTCACCTAGAGAATCCCTTACTAACAAAGCATAAAAGGTTTAGAAATTATAAAAATGTGTAATGAAAATTATTATATAAAGAATAAATATAACTTGATAATATTAATAAAAAAAAAAAAAGAATAAATATAATAAAATATTATATAAATATAATATGATAATATTAGTATAAATATCATCAATATGCAAGATAGAAAATATATACCATCATAAAACATCCCAAAATAATATCATGAGATAAATGATAAATTACATCCGAGAAACACAAAAGCAAATATCACATGTTTAAAATTACATGATTCAAAGATTCTCTGTAATTCCCATTGCTTCTGAATATCTGAGCAAATCTTCTTTTAATTGCGCCTGAGCTGCATTATGCCGAGATTTTTCTTCAAGAATAAGTTTCGCCTGATCAGGAACGCCCGCAAGCTTATTCTCCAAAGAAACAACCATTTCTTTATTCTGAAGTTGTGCAGATTTTTCAGTATCAATAGATTTGGCATTCACTCGCATCTTCTCTTCAACCTCTTGAATGATTAAGGCTTGCTCATGATTCTTTCTCTCCAAATTTGAGAGATTTCTTCCTTAGAGTTGCAATGCGATCTTGGATAGTTATGCTTTCATCAACATGAATCTTTAATTGATCTTGAAGAATCATACGTTTTTGTTCAAATTTGGAAATTGAAGAAGTTTGTTAAAGAGACTTGTTCTTGAGAAAGAGCCAATGACTTTTATATTCTAAAATTTCAAAGCAATCGTGATATTTTCCATCTGAAGCTAAAGAAATTACGGAATCACGAAACTTGAAGAGTGAATCCCGTAAGGAGATATGTTGAATTCGGCCATCTTAGCGAACTCTCCAAAATCTCTATAGCAACATCCAAATCCGACCATTGATCGGGATTCTTGAAGATATGGATTATTGCTAATAAGAATGCTTCACCATAAGCATCTTATGAAGCGTGGTATCTTCGCAAAAGACGATAGTTCAGATGTAGTGGCCATAGAATCGGAACTGGCCGCACCACTACAAGAAGGAGTTCCTATAAAAAAAGAGAAGGATATTCAAAATATTATTAAATAATCTTGAAGAAAGGAAAATCAGCGCATATATATATATATACCTGTTATTGGGATACGGCTAAGAGAAGGAGAAGCTCCCTGAGTTATGGAAGGACCAAGTCCCACCATATCAGCAAAAGAGGGTGCTCTGGCTTCCGTACTAGAATCCCTAGTAGCTGGAGTTGGCAGATCAGTAGTTTCTGTAGAAAATATAATTTCACGAGCAACTACTCTTGGTACTACCAATGGAGCTACAGATGTTCTCGGTGAAGATATTACAAGAGGGGCCACTGGAGAGATGACACCTGTTTCTGCAACTTGGGCACCTAAAAAGGGAGATAAAATAATTTTAAATAAATAGTTGTTAAAATATAAAATAATATATATATGCATGAAAATTGAAATTTCTTTACCTGGAGAATATCCATATTCCCCATAATCTAAAGGCTCTTCT
Source organism: Magnolia changhungtana (assembly GCA_030180095.1). Taxonomy (NCBI): domain Eukaryota; kingdom Viridiplantae; phylum Streptophyta; class Magnoliopsida; order Magnoliales; family Magnoliaceae; genus Magnolia; species Magnolia changhungtana. The sequence continues at coordinate 392,313 of JASAUF010000605.1, forward strand.
TCATCTTCCTCCTCGCTACAGGAGATTTAACGGGAACATTAATGCTAGAAGGAGTCTTAATAACAAATGGGGAAGATCCATTTCAACTTTTTCGCATTTGTTTCCTCTTCTTCGCCAATATCAACTTCACCTTCTTCAAAGTCATCATCTTTTATCTTCACCATTATCACTATCTCCTTCTTTATCTTCATATGGCGAAGATTCGGTTGTATCCGATGAAGAAGTTGAACTTTCATCTCCAAAATTTCTTCATCAACCTCTTCAACAATAACTTGCTTCCCTTTATAAGAAACAGTGGCTGCTCTCGGTGCAAGGCTCTTGACTAAGGGAAAGCTGGACGCCGATCTTTTCCGAAGGGATAGGAGACGATGATTGCAAACGTGTTCTTGATCTAGTCATTGGAGAAGACGGACTAGGACCAAGGGGTCTGCGGAGGAGATATTGAAGTACCAATAACTGGTCCTCTTGAGCCGCTACAGTCTCTGCGCAGAATTGGAGAAGATGTACTGCTGACATCATCCGCACTGGTTTGAAGAATCCCGACGAGATTTCTCAAATTCTCTCGAACTCAGGGCAAACCACCATCCAAAGTGTTGATAGGCTTGATTTCACGGATGGGATCTTCTAATGATATCTTCTCGCAAATCTCTCCTGGATGAGATGCATGGCTCTTCTCGGAATATAGCCAATCCCGCTCTCTAAATTTACGCCCTTCACTGGGTGGATGAAGAAAGATGGAAGAGTCTATTGTGAGCATTTATTGACCGGGTATGATTGATGATCCCACCATCGCATCCACTATATGATGTACGGACTATGCGATCACTCTGGAATTATGAAGGAGGAGCCAACACGACTATTCAAACAATTGTTTCCATATCATGGCCCGATTAAGAGGACCGGTTCCATAACAAGCGCATTTGTCGGTAACCAACCCGCGATCTTGTGGCACGGTTTGATCATAACCAAATTGACGAGCAAAACGACCGGGGTAGTAAGGTTCTCTCCTGCAGTCTGTCCCTTCCCGCAGAGGCAAACCGCATGAGCGAATAGAAAAGAAGAAAGCTCTCTCTCTGCGAAGAAGAGTTTCGTCGTCCACCATGTCTGTGTCTGCAGGATAGCGATAAAGGCGGAACTGAAAGAAGTTTATCGATCATCATCCCGAATCTTATTTATAACCCATTCATATGCTCTTCTAGCCATTGCCCTCTGTTGGAAGAACCGAGTGGAAGATGAGAAGGATGAGAATATGCTTGCTCGAAACCTCAAAAGTCCAAGGGAAGTAGACTCCAAGCCACCTGTGAAATAGTGCCAAGAAGTATGTGCAGATGAAGTTCCAAGAATGGGGTTTTTTATATGAGTCGCTATTTCTCCAAGGGCCCGGTAGATAGAACATAATACTGGAGGAGCAAGTGAGTATTTATGTCCCTCCGCCAAGGCACCGGCCACAACAAAGACACTTGGACGGATAGCATCTGCCCATTTAGAGCTGGGCAAAACGACTAAGCTTAGCCAATAGGCCAGAAATGTTGCAAGCTCTCCAAAAGAGCTATATTCGGCTTTCCTCTTATCGCATCCCGAAGCTTTGTCAGTTCTTTGGAATTGCAGTCGCGAAACCTTCAAAGGAAATAAAAATGAAGAGGTTAATATACATAAATGGCTGAAGAATACAAAGAGGAAGATCAATTATCAGATTGATAAATACCTTAAACCCCTAGAAAAATGGGCCAGCCATTGAAGAGGGGGAATTTTGTGGAAATTGGGGAATTTGCCCATCTCTTTGAATAGCTCTATGGTAGTCTCGGATATGGAGGGCTTGCGATCCGGAAAAGACACAAAGGCCAATTCTCTGTTGGTAGGAATGAATTCATCGTAGAATTTCCCCGTTATTGTGAGACCAGCTATACGATGAAGGTCCCAAAGAGATATGCTCATTTCGCCAGTAAGGAAGATGAAAGGAGTTGGTTGTAGGCGACCAATATTCAAGGAAGCCTTTCAGAACGTTGGGTTCCCGATAGAAGTATTTTGAAGTTACTTCTATTGCATCATATAGGCCTATCTTTGCAAGAGTACTTGTATGTTTCAGCAAAATAGCCTCCGCCCATTCAGAGTAATAGCGACGAGCAATTAGCAGGCCTCTGATGCGGAATTCTGCTGGCCCCAGAGTTGCTCTCGATCTCTGAAACGCTGTCTCACTGTCTCATAGAAATGAGAAGGAAAGAGATCATGAGGACTGTGGAAGGGAGTCAGGAAAATCATGGGGCGAGCTTCTCCGACATTCTGTCGTGGCTTTTGAGCTTGAATAGTGCCTTCTAGAATTCGGGGCTCTCTTGTGGCCCATGATTCGGTGTACATCAGTCTTTCGCCATGAACACAATCTTTAGGTTCACAGTCCAGCATAGACGATGGCGATACACCTTTATGGGAATGATGGTCATACCCTCTGCATGAGGGTTGTCGAACTTCATAACCCCTTCAACGACTCGAACTGAGTCCCATGAGTTTTGAAGTCGCTTCTTCTTATGTTCTTTAATTTTTTCTTCAAATTCCTTCGCCTTGTTGTGGCGAGTCTTCTTCGGGCGAGAAGCAGGAGGAGTATCTTCGCGTAAAGGCGGTCTCTCACTATCGGTACGGATGTGGGATGTGGTCTTGAGCCACTCATCCCAATCGTATTCTCTCCCATGCTTTGGCGGGCATTTAATATCTCCCAAGGAGATGGATCTGTGAATAGGAGAGGGTAAAGATTTGATACGGTCAGAGAAATCGAAAGTGGGGAGAACAGGCTCTTTAAAGTAAGCTGGATTTCTAGAAGTTGTTTTTATTCTTTTAGCAGAAAGGTTGGTCAGAAGGAGGAGAGTTTGAAGGAGATACAAGACGAGCAGTCTGTTTGATACGAGCCATAATGAAAGAAAGAAGAAAGAAGATAAGTCAAAGAGCAAGAAATGAAGAAAGAAGAAATAGGTCTAAGTGCTGAAAATTTTCTAAGTACAGGGAACTTTGCGCGAGGTCGCGCAAAGTCTAGGAGTTTGCGCGGAAAATCTCAAAGTTCGGAGAGCTCGCGCAAAGCTAAACAGTTTGCGCGGGGTCGCGCAAAGTGAAGGGTTTGCGCGGAATAAAATCGCCAGAGCAAGTGTCAGCAGAGGGAAGTTCGTGAAAATGACTAAGTCATTGGACTATTTATAGGCTTTATGGCCGAGTACGGTACTCGGGTAGGGCTTTGCGCGAGGTCGCGCAAACCTTGGAAGAAAGGAATAGTTTGATCCTTTTCTTTGATTTCGAACAAACAAAGAACGGATCAAGGGGCATCTGTTGAGGCATAATCATTCCAACAAAGAGAAGAAAAAAGATCAATCAAAACTTGAACTAAGAAATAGGTTTCAAGCGCACTTTGGGTCGCAAAAAACAAATCGAGTTTTTTTGTCGCGCGCAAAGTCCGCGCAAACTATAAAATCCTTCAGTTGCTTTGCGCGACCGGCGCAATCTTCGAGTCCAATACTCCTTTATGCGGATCGCGCAAAGTGCTGATAAGTGGAGTCCAATACTCCGCACCTTTCAATTTCTCTTTCGTCCTTGCTTCACTTGAAATCTGAATAAAATCTTTGAACCCTTTTTCGAGAGAATGAATGGAGTATTTATAGATGTTTTCACCGGTGGAAATCTCGAGATCGAGATATTTCGATGTGGGACAAAAATATCATCCAAATTTACTTTCATCACTGATTTTAGACTTTCAAGAGAAAGCGGAGACGCGCAAACAATATACTTTGCGCGACCTCGCACAGAACCGTCAATCTCGCGCAAACTCTTCACTTTTCAATCTGCAAGCAAACTCTTCACTTTTGCATTGATCGTTGGGTAAGTTTATTTCACTTTGCGCGACCCACGATGTAAAAGTGGTCTTGAATTGGTATTTTTTCTTTTATCTTCAAAGTGATTTCTTGATCTTTTTCTTCTTCTCTTCCTTGCTTATTTTATGCCTCACAAGCACGGTTGCATAAAGCTCATATGCGGCCCCCATTTTTTTTCTTCGTCGCAAGGTCGAGCCCATTCACAGGAGGGCATTTTCATCCGTTCATTTGTAAGATGCCGCTTCTGAAGCTATCAGACGGCATGGGAATTACTTGTGACTAGTCTTCGCGGATTTATGGCCTTTTAGGCTTTGAATCCTTGACTTAAAAAAACTACCCGCATGGGTGCGCACGACGATGTCTTTGCGGGCTTTTTAGGCCACCGACTCCTCGCCATTGCCCGAATGGCGATCTTCATGGGTCTTACGTATAGTTGGTCGGCTTTTAAGAGCTTGATCCTTTGAGAGCTTTTTTTTTTTTTTTTTTTCGAGCTTGATCTTTTGATTTTGCTCTGTTTTGGCTCTTTTAGGATTTTGGCTTTATCTTCGCCTCTTTGATTGATATTGATATATCCTTGCTTTTGATAATATCTTCAAGAAAATCCATGCCTTATAAGGCAATAATATATATGTGATCATCATCATTTGCAAATATAGTAGATATTTTGAAATATCTTCAAGAAGATCCATGCCTTAAAAGGCATTACTAATTCTCAGCTTAGATAATATCTTCAGGAGAATCTTCAAAAATTTGTGCCTTGTAAGGCAATATAACTTTGTCAATATCTTCAAGAGAATCTTCAAGAATTTGTGCCTTGTAAGGCAATATAACTTTGTCAATATCTTATTTGATGATGATGATCATATATATTTTCCAGATTTGCTGCTTTGATAATTGATATGCTTTCGTGAATTTCTTCTTCAGACTTCTTTTGTTGGCATATAGACATGATCTTATTCATCTTTGCTCCCCTTTGATGATCTGTAATCATTATGGCGATAATATTCGGGTCAAAATTCACATCTTTATCTTTAGGGATAGTATTTTTTGATAAAGCTAGCGTTGACAATTACATCGATACCACTGTCCTTCTTGATTTGTAATCCTATATGCCCCATTGGAGTATACTTCTTTCACCACATATGGGCCGTCCCATTTAGGCTCGAACTTGCTTGTCTGATGAGTGACCATTATAGGTCTTTTCAACATTAACACCATATCCCCTTTTTTGAAAGAACGATTATTTAACACGCTTCGTTTTTATCGAATACCTTGTCGTAATGATATTACGGCACGCCTCGATATGATTCTTTGAAACGCTCATTTGTCTTTGCGAGAAAGTCTGCCATAGCTTGTCCTTTTTTGATTGCTTGAGAGGTTTATACGAAATAGTATATTCGATAACAATAGCATCCACTTGGCTAGTCTTCCCGATAACATTGGCCTGGTCATCAAGAATTTTATGGATCGCTCTCGAGATCGAGTTATATCATGAGAGAGACAATAATGCCTTAACTTTTACCATGTATAATACTAATGCCAAACATTCTTTTTCAATGAAGAATAATTGGATTCTGCCCCCATCAGTGTTCGGCTTAGATAATAAAAGCGCTTCTTCTCTTTTAAAACCGTTTACATTGTGCCAACAAAGCACCCAAAGAATTTGTAGCGAAAGCAGATGTATATATATAAAATAAGTGGCTTACCTTTTATTGGGTCATTAACACCTATGCGTAATTTTTTTAATAATTCTTTAATTGAATCGAAGGCATTCTGCAGCAAGCTTTGATCCCATATAAATTTCAGTATCTTTCTTCATTAACCAAGAAAATGGCTGACACCTTCTTGCAAGGTTCGAAATGAAGCGACGAATGTATGCCAATTTTCCTTGTAAGCTTTTTAATTCCTTCAACGTCGTTGGTGGCGGCATATTTTGAATAGCTTTAACTTTTTCTGGATCAATTTCGATTCCTCTGTGCCGTACAACAAAGCCGAGAAATTTGCCAGAAGACACTCCAAATGCACATTTAGCCGGATTCATCTTTAATTGCTTCTTTCTGAGTCGTCGGAAGACCGATGCTAAATGTTCGCGGTGCTCTTGATGATCCCCGGATCTGACTACCAAGTCATCAACATAGCATTCGACATGTTTATGCATCATATCTTGAAAGATATTTTTCATTGCCCTTTGATATGTTGCCCCAAACATTTTTGAGACCGAAAGGCATAACTTTATAACAATGAATTAAATTCCAAGCGGCGTTAGAAAGCGTCGCCTCTTCATCTTCGGGTGCCATCCTGATTTTATTATATCTCGCATATCCGTCCATAAAGGACATGATAGCATATTGAGTAGTGCTATCGATTAGTAATTCTGTTATCGGGAGGGAAAATCGTCTTTTGGACATGCCTCATTCAGATCTCTGAAGTCAATACATACTCTGATCTGTCCGTTCTTCTTTTTTAGGACAATATTTGATATCCATTTGGGATATTTAACTTCTCTGATGAACCCAACCTTTATTAGCTTATTTACTTCTTTTTCGATTAACGGAATTAGGTCTGGGTGAAATCGCCTTTGTGCTTGCTTGACTGGTTTCTTTTCTTTGGAGATATTTAACCGATGCATTGCTACGGAGGGTTCTAGCCCAGGCATTTCTTCATATGTCCAGGCAAAAACGTCCTTATTTTCCTTGAGAAGTTGGCCATATTTCTCAGTTTCCTGATCTGAAAGGCTAATGCTGATGAATGTGTTCCTTGGCTCTTCTGCTGTTCCCAAATTTATTTCTCGCAGGCCATCTATTGTCGGTTGTCCCCCGTCTTCTAATTGCCTTAGAGCGGTTTCAGGATATTCAATTACCTTGGTATCTGGTGTAGTTGAGGTCATGATTAATCGACGATATCATATTTTATCATTGATTCTGCTCCCAATCCTTGAAATTTTCTTCGCTTTTCCTGATTAACCCCGAGAGGGATCTGAATTCCTTTCCCATGATTCAAGCCGGTGGGTTTGTCACAATCAAAGCCCATATTTCTCATAATTTTCTTACTTGCTGCACTGTATTTCCTCAAGTTTTGCGATGCTAACTCTCCATGATATATGTTGCTTATATTTTCATCCCTCCCTTCTGATGCAGCGTGAAACTCTATTGGTTCAGGATATTTAGCACTAGCTTTGACTTGAAATGTTCTCGGAGCGGCTGCGAATGGTTTACATCTTTCGATATTGGGTAATGGCACTGTGTAATTGGACTGTAGGACTTTAATTCAGTTTCTGACAATTGACAACAAGTGTCAACGGCGTGGTTATCATCCGTTGTCTCAGCGCTTTGGTATAAAATAGAATTTCTTTCTTGTCTCTGCAGACCCAGAAGATTCTGCTCTTTCTTCTTTATCTTTATTTATCCTGGCATTCTTTATGATTCTTTTCCCATCATCATTTCCCATTTCTTCAGAGAAACATTTATAATAACTAGCATCCGCAAAGAAAGACTAGAAACTTACGTATAGGGTTTTGCATCGCCATTACTTTTATCTTGCATCCCATCTTTCTGATGATTTGAAGCTCTTGGTGTAGAGTAGAAGGTATAATATTGTACTGATGTATCCACGGCCTTCCCAAGAGAAGGTTATATGTCGTCATAGCGTTTATAACGTGACATACAACAGTAGTGATTAATTCTCCCACTTCTAATGTCACCGTAATTTTACCGAGTGCGCGTTGTCCATCTTGATTGAACCCTTGTATCATCATCCCGCTAGGGCGCAAGTCTGAACGACGAAAACCCAATTTAGTAACCATTGAGAGTGGCAAAAGATTTACTGCGGACCCATTATCTATCATAATTCTTTTTATCTTCTTCTCACAAATATATCCTTCTATCATCAATGGCCTGTTATATTCCTTTTCACCAATTAAATCATCATCAGAGAAAGATATTACTGGTAAACAATTCATCTTCTCATTGTTCCTTTCATTCTTCATTTCTGCCAGTAAAGTTTCTCTCACATTGTGATCAGACAGTGCTTGAATCAAACTCTGTCGAAATTCTTCTGACAACTTGAGCGCATCGTAAATACTTAACCGTGCCGGTATACCTTTCAAGTGGCTGACTACATCATAAGCCACTCTTGTCACTGCATCTCCATTTCTACTTTTATCCTCAGTATTCTGTCTTTTCGTCACTTCTTTCCTTATGATTCCTGTTTTTTGCTTTACTGGACTTGTTATTTGCTTCCCTGATCGCAACGTAATCATTGTTGCACTTCTTGTCAACTTTTCCTTTTTCAGTCCCCGCTTGTTTTCTTGTATTGACAGTACATTTACTGTTGCCCTTGCATTCTTTTCTTTGCTTCCGCTGGTTATTATGTCACCTCTGTTTATCATCCGCTGTATAATGCATTTTAACGTATAACAATTTTCCGTCGGATGCCCTACTAGGCGATGATAACGGCAGAAGTTTCTTTCCCGAGTCCTTGTCGCATCTTCAGGACGTTTTGGTTCTGGTAATTCCAAGGTACCTGTCTTTAGTAATTGTTGCATCATAGGCACCACGTCTTCTTTATCAAACTCAAATCCTTCATGTGAATCGAGCATTCTGAGCTTTTTTCCACCATATCTATCCCTTGATTGGTTCCAGCTTTCTTTTCCTTCTGGCCTTTTATCTCTTGAACCTTTTGCATCTTGATTCTTCTTATCCCGCTCGATGGTGTTGACAGTTGTCCTGCCGGGTATTCTTCTGACAGGTTCATGATGAAATGCCGGCATCTTACGAGTCATCAGTTCTAATGCATGGGCTTTGGTAGCCAAATCACGAAAAGTTCCGATATCAGCGCTGGTGAGTCCAAATACGATTCCCGTTTCCATAGAGTTTAGACACATTTTGACTTGTTCCTTTTCTTCTGGCAACTGCCTGCATGATGCCCCCAGTGTCTTCCATCTGTCTATGAATTTTTCGACTGGTTCTCCTTCTCGCTGTCGTACTGAAGCTAACTCTGTGATGCTAACATCGCGCTCTGACGAAAAAAAGTTTGACATAAAAGCATCTTGCATTTCTTCCCATGTGCGTATGGATCCTGGTGCTAAATTTGAATACCACCTGAAAGCTTTGTTCGTCAACGATGACCCAAATAAGCGTAAGCAATATTGAGGTATCATGGAAAAATTCCCCATACTGGTGATGAAATGCATCAGGTGTTCTTCTGGTGACCCTTCCCCATTAAATTTTTGAAAATCTGGATGCTTAAAATTGGCTGGGAATGGAACATCCTCTACCTCTCTCGGATAGGGTGTTCGGTATCTGAAACGACCGGTGTTTGCGCGCTCCCTTTCTATCCTGACCGCTTCTTCGACAACTTGTCTTACATCATCTTGTGTTATGGCTCTTGTCACCGGAACGGATCCTCGAGATCCTATTCCCTGTGGACGGGAACCTTCAGGTTGGTTCTCTTGTCCATTTGTTGCTCCCATCATGGGTGGAGCCACTATTTGGGCTACATTATGTGCCAGAGTTGTCAGAGCTTCTCTGAGGTTCCGGCATTCATCCATTAGCACCCTTTGTGCCTCCGCCATTTGATCAACACGTTCTTCAGTAGTCGGTCTATTTTCTTGACCTGTCTTTGCCATGTATACTGCGGCCTCTTGACTATTCGTCGAAGTTGTTATTGGAGTAAAACGAGAGTATATTGACGTAACAGGGCTTGTAAAGAGGGGAGAATTTGGAGTCCTGTTTGATTCTTGTGTGTTTCCCGTGCTTTTAACCGATTGGGGTGATACAGTTGTAGGCGAGCTTGTTTGTGGTGATACGGGTACCGGGGATCCTATCATCAGTGCTTTGCCCTTTTGTGCTTCTGTCCATTTGGTCTTCGGGACGACCAAAGCTGGAAAATCTTGTGACGAGAACTGCGTAGCAGCTTGTTCAGGATAAATCGCCGGAGGAGCGAGATCAGGTTTTCTTCTTGCTATGCTCCGCGTGATTGGTCCCTCCGCTCTTAGTGCAAACAATTTTGCTTTGCGGTTTTTTAATGTTTTTGCTTTCGTCTTCCTAGACAAGACCAAAGTCCAGTTTTCATCACTCTCTTGTGGTTGAGGTGAAACGGAAATGACTCCTGCTGTTACTGGAACCACCTTGCACCTGCTTGTAGTGCTTGCTTTCGTACGCTCAGGAGTTTGGTTTGGCACATATTCAATTATGAACCCAGTGGCGATGAATCGGAGTTCACTTTTCTCGCGATATTAGCCATTAATAGTGTTGTGTGTTTGAATTCAGGTACCTTCAATAGTAAAACATACTTGAAATTAGTACATGAAAGATTAAGTAAGCTATCTTGGAGATGAAGGGGAGGATGTTCCCACTGAGAGTCGCCATTTTGGCGTCAAATAGACGCCAAAAATAGTGATGAGAGTCTTACAACTTTCCCAATGTTAATGTTAAATAAAATAATTTTCCCCAGCAGAGTCGCCATTTTGTTTCGACAAGGAAACAAAAGTATTTGATTTGGGAAAATAATCTTATTCAAACATAACAATGAAATAATTATGAAGACAACTGTCACATTTTATTAATTCTGAATTCATTTACATCCTCTGGTATCCCTTGATTCTAAGATAGCTTATAAAGAACCTATTACAAAAGTAATTTTTCGACAGCATAACGACAATGATCTCAATCATCTCCAATGACTTAGGAGGAATGGACAAGTTTTGTCAATAGTCTTCAAGAGAATGAAGATTCCGGCAACATTTCGGTACTATTTTGATCATCTCCTGAAACTTAGGAGGAATACGCCTCTTCGTCGATGACTCTTCCTTTCTCGAACAAGAATCATTGAAGCTTTGAGGACTCAATCATTTAAAGACATTTCACCCATTCTTTTGTGAAAAAAGCTTGCAATCAATAGGTTTGCGCGGATCAGCAAGAACGATATGCTTTGCGGATCCGCGCAAACTATAAAAAGCACTCTGCTATGCCGACCGTCAATGGCGCAATCTTCAGAGTCCAATACTCTTTGCGCTGCGGATCGCAGGAAAGCGGGGAGTCCAGTACTCCGCACCTTCTGTCTTCTATTTGCTTCACTTCTGAAATCTTCGAACCCCTTTTTAGAGAAGGAATGGGGTATTTATAGACATTTTCTCCAATGAAAATCTCAGATCTGGTCGATGTGGGACAAAAATATCATCCAACTACTTTTATCGCACTATTATAGACTTTGCGCGGACACGCGCAAACAATATACTTTGCGCGGTCTCGCGCAAACCCTCAATCTCGCGCAAACTTCTCCTCTGTTCAATCCGCGCAAACTCTTCACTCTGCGCGATTTTGTGTGATTATTCACTTTGCGCGACCCCGCGCAAAGTGGTCTTGAAGCTGTTTTCTTTCATCTTCAAAGTGGTTTCTTGATCTTTTTCTTCTTCTCTTACTTGCTTATTTTATGCCTCAATAGATTCCTCTGTGCCGTACCACAAAGCCGAGGAATTTGCTGGAAGACACTCCAAATGCACATTTAGCCGGATTCATCTTTAATTGCTTCTTTCTGAGTCATCGGAAGACTGATGCTAGATGTTCGCGGTGCTCTTGATGATCTCCGGATCTGACTACCAAGTCATCAACATAGCATTCGACATGTTTATGCATCATATCTTGAAAGATATTTTTCATTGCCCTTTGATATGTTGCCCCATCATTTTTAAGACCGAAAGGCATAACTTTATAACAGTAAATTCCAAGCGGCGTTCTGAAGGCCGTCGCCTCTTCATCTTCAGGCGCCATCCTGACTTGATTATAGCCTGCATATCCGTCCATAAAGGACATGATAGCATACTGAGTAGTGCTATCAATTAGTAATTCTCTTATTGGGAGAGGGAAATCATCCTTTGGACATGCTTCATTCAGATCTCTGAAGTCAATACATACTCTAATCTGTCCATTCTTCTTTTTCACCGGAACAATGTTTGATATCCATTTGGGATACTTAACTTCTCTGATGAACCCAACCTTTATTAGTTTATTTACTTCTTTTCGATTAATGGAATTAGGTCCAGGTGAAATCGCCCTGCTTGCTTTTCTTGGTTTCTTTTCTTTAGAAATATTTAATCGATGCATTGCTATGGAAGGTTCTAGTCCAGGCATTTCTTCATATGTCCAGGCGAAAACGTCTTTATTTTCCTTGAGAAGTTGGCCATATTTCTCGGATTTCACGATCCGAAAAGGCTATTGATGAATGTATTCCTTGGCTCTTCTGTTGTTCCCAAATTTATTTCTCGCAGGCCATCTATTGTCGGTTGCCCCCCGTCTTCTATTTGCCTTGGAGCGGTTTCAGGATATTCAATTACCTTAGTATCTGGTGTAGCTGAGGTCATGTTAACTGATACTATATTTACTGCTGATTCTGCTCCCAATCCTTGGAATTTTCTTCGCTTTTCTTTGATTAACCCCGAGAGGGATCTGAATTCCTTTATTGATTCAAGCCGGTGGGTTTGTCACAATCAAAACCTATATTTCTCATGATTTTCTTGCTTAGCACTTGCTTTTTTGTATTTCCTCAAATTTTGCGATGCTAACTCTCCATGATATATATTGCTTATATTTTCATCCTTCACTTCACTGTGCGTGAAACTCTATTGGTTCGGGATATTTAGCAGCTTTGACTTGAAATGTTCTTGGAAGCGGTATGCAAATGGCTTACATCTTTCGATATTGGGTAATGGCACTTTGTATAATTTGGAGACTTTAAGACTTTCAATTACATCGACAATAGTGTCAACGGCGGTTGTCGGTTGTCTCAGGCGCTTTGGTACAAAATAGAATTTTTTTCTTGCTCTCTGAGACCCAGAAGATTCTGCTCTTTCTTCTTTAACTTTATTTATTCTGGCATCTTTTATGATTCTCTTCCCATCATCATTTCTCATTTCTTGAGAGAAACATTTATAATAGCTAGCATCGCAAAGAAAGAAAGACTCGAAACTTACGTATAGGGTTTTGCATTAGCCATTACTTTACTTGCATCCCATCTTTCTGATGTTGAAGCAACTTGGTGTAGAGTAGAAGGTATAATATTGTCTTGATGTATCCACGGCCTTCCCAAGAGAAGGTTATATGTAAATCACTGACATTTATAACGTGACATACAACAATAGTGATTAATTCTCCCACTTCGATATTGTTAGTAATTTTACCGAGTGCGCGTTGTCCATCTTGATTGAACCCTTGTATCATCATCCCGCTAAGGCGTAAGTCTGAAGCAGCGAAAACCCAATTTAGTAATCATTGAGAGTGGCAAAAGATTTCTTTGCGGACCCATTATCTATCATAATCCTTTTTATCTTCTTTTCACAAATGTATCCTTCTATCATCAATGGCCTATTATGTTCCTTTTCACCAATTAAATCATCATCAGAGAAAGATATTATTGGTAGACAATTCATCTTTTCATTGTTCCTTTCATTCTTCATTTACGCGATAAAGTTTCTTACATCATGATCAGACAATGCTTGAATCAAAACTTTGACGAAATTCTTCGATAATTTGAGTGCATCATAAATACTTAATCGTGTGGGTATACCCTTTAAGTGGTGACTACATCATAAGCCACTTTTGTCCTTTGCATCTCCATTTCTATTCTTGTCTTGATTATACTGTCTTTCAATCACTTCTTTCCTTATGATTTCTGCTTTTTGCTTTTGGGACTTGTTATTTGCTTCCACGATCATAGCGTAATCATTGTTGCATTTCTTGTTGACCTTTCCTTTTTCATCCCGCGTGTTTTCTTGTATTGACAATACATTTCTTGTTGCCCTTGCATTCTTTTCTTTGCTTCCATTTGGTTATTATGTCACCTCTATTTATCATTATTTGTATAATGCATTTTAACGTATAACAATTTTCCGTCGGATGCCCCACTAAGCGATGATACGGCAAAAGTTTCTTTCTCGAGTCCTCGTCACATCTTGAGGCGTTTTGGTTACAGGTAATTCCAAGGTACTGCTTTTAACAATTGTTGCATCATAGGTACCACATCTTCTTTATCAAACTCAAATCCTTCATGTGAATCGAGCATTGAGCTTTTTTTTCCATAGTATCTATCTCTTGATTGATTCCGACCTTCTTTTCCTTACGGCCTTTTATCTCTTAAACCTTTTGCGTCTTGATTCTTCTTATCCCGATCGATGGTGTTGTGACGGTTGTCTGCCAGGTATTCTTTGACAGTTTCATGATGAAATGCGGGCATCTTATGAGTCATCGGTTCCAATGCATGGGCTTTGGTAGCCAAATCACGAAAGGTTCCGATATCAATTTGGTGAGTCAAACGCGATTCTGTTTCCATAGAGTTCGAGACACATTTTGACTTGTTCCTTTTCTTCCAAACAAGCGCACTGCATGATGCCCCCCAGTGTCTTCCATCGTCATGAATTTTTATTTGGTTCTCCTTCTCATTTGTCGTCTTTGAAGCTAATTACGTGATGCTAACATAGCGCTCGACGAAAAGAAGTTTGACATGAAAGCATCTTGCATTTCTTCCCATGTTCGTATGGACCACGGTGCCAAATTTGAATACCACACTGAAAGCTTTGCTTGTCAACGATGACCCAAATAAGCGTAAGCAATATTGAGGTATCGTGGAAAAATTCCCCATCTTTGGTGATGAAATGCATCGGGTGTTCCTCGGTGATCCTTCCCCATTAAATTTACGAAAATCTGGATGCTTAAAATTGGTGGGAATGGAACATCCTCTACCTCTCTTGGGTAGGGTGTTCGGTATCGAAACGACCGGTATTTGCGCGCTCCTTTCTATTCTACCGCTTCTTCGACGACTTGTCTTACGTCATCTTGTGTTATAGCTCTTGTCCTTTGGAACGGACCCTCGGGATCCTATCCCCTGCGGACGGGAACCTTATGGTTGGTTCTCTTGTCCATTTGTTGCTCCCATCATGGGTGGAGCCACTATTTGGGCTACATTATGTGCCAGAGTTGTCAGAGCTTCTCTGAGATTCCGGCATTCATCCATTAGCACTCTTTGTGCCTCCGCCATTTGATCAACACGTTCTTGAGTAGTTGGTCTATTTCCTTGACTTTGTCTACGCCATGTATGCCATGCCTCTTGATTTGTTCGTCGAAAAGCATTATTGGAGTAAAACGAGAGTATGTTGACATAACGGGGCTTATAAAGAGGGGAGAAATTGGAGTCTTGTTTGATTCTTGTGTACTTCCGTGCTTTTAATCGATTGAGGTGACTGACTATAGGCGAGCTTGTTTGAGGTGAAGTAGGCATTGGGGATCCTATCATCAGTGCTTTGCCTTTCTGTGCTTCTGTCCATTTGGTCTTGGGCGACCAAAGCTGGAAAATCTTGTGACGAGAAGCTGCGTAGCGAATTGTTGAGATAAATCGCCGGAGGAGCGAGCTCGGGTTTTCTTCTTCTATGCTCGTGTGATTGGTCCCTCGGCTCTTGGTGCAAACAATTTTGCTTTCTTTGACTTTAAGGTTTTGCTTTGTCTTTTAGACAAGACCAAAGTCAGTTATCATCACTTTCTTGTGGTGAGGTGAAACGGAAATGACTCCTCTTTTACTTGAGTCATTTGCTTGCTTGTAGTGCTTGCTTTCGTATGCTCAGGAGTTCGGCTTGGCGCATATTCAATTACGAACCCGGTAGCGATGAATCGGAAGTTCACTTTTCTCGCAATATTAGCCATTAGTAGTATTGTGTAATTGAATTTAGGTACCTTCAATAATAAAACATACCTGAAATTAGTACATAAAAGACTAAGTAGACTATCTTGGAGATGAAGGGGAGGATGTTCCCACTGAGAGTCGCCATTTTGGCGTCTAATAGACGCCAAAAAAAAAATGACGAGAATTTTACAACTTTCCCAATGTTAATGTTAAATAAGACAATTACATTCCCCAGCGAGTCAGCATTTTGTTTCGACAAGGAAACAAATGTATTTGATTTGGGAAAATAATCTTATTCAAACATAATAATGAAAAAGTTATAAAGACAACCGTCACATTTATTGATTCTAATTCATTTACATCTCTCGATATCCCTTGATTCTAAGATAGTTTACAAAGAACTTATTACAAATGTCAATTATTATAGCTAAATATAATTTTCGGCAGCATAACGGCAATGATCTCAATCATCTCCAATGACTTAGGAGGAAATAGACAAATCGATCAACAGTCTTCAAGAGAACGAAGATTCCGGCAGCATTTCGGTACTATTTTGGTCATTTCCTGAAACTTAGGAGGAATACGACTCTTCGTCAATGATTCTTCCTTTCTCTTGATCAAGAAGAACTTGAAGCTTTTGAGGACTCAATCATTCGAAAATGACATTCCAACTCATTCTTTGTTAAAAGCGCCAAGCAATAGGTTTGCATGGTCAAAGCGCAAACTATATGCTTTGCGCTTTGAGTTCGCGCAAACTATGAAAGCCTCTGTTGCTTTTTACTGGCTCGACCGGCGCAAACTTCAGGAGTCATACTCGCTGCGCGTGGTCGCACAAAGTGCGAGAGTCTTCAATACTCCGCACCTTTGTCTTCTCTTTCGTCTTTCTTCACTTCTGAAATCTTCCAACCCCTTTTTAGAGAAGGAATGGGATATTTATAGACATTTTCACCAGTGGAAATCTCAGATCTGGTCGATGTGGGATAAAAATATCATCCATCCATTTTTATCACATCATTATAGACTTTGCGCGGATATGCGCAAACGATATACTTTGCGCGGTGTATCGCAAACCAAAATCTTCATGCAAAATCTGTCTTCATGTTCTCGTGCAATCATTTCACTTTAGAATGAGGCTTCTTGATCTTGTTCTAAGCTTTGTTTCACTTTTCGCTGACCAAGAAAGTGGTCTTTGTTGAGGCATAAAATAAGCATGGAAGTGAAAGATAAGAAAGATCAAGAAATCAGTTTTAAACATCAAAGAAACAACTTGAAGACCACTTTGCGCGGAGTCGCGCAAAGAGAAATACTTGTGCAGAAACGCGCAAAGTGTAAGGATTGCGCGGGTTAAGGAAAGAAGAAGGTTTGCGCGAGATTGAAGGATTGCGCGTGACCGCGCAAAGTATATTGTTTGCGCGTGTCCGCGCAAAGTCTATAATGATGTGATAAAAATAGTTGGATGATATTTTTGTCCCACATCGACCAGATCTGAGATTTCCATTGGTGAAAATGTCTATAAATACCCCGTTCCTTCTCTAAAAAGGGGTTCGAAGATTTCAGAAGTGAAGCAAAGACGAAAGAGAAGAGAAGTGAAGGAGATCTATTGGACTCCCCACTTTGCTTTGCGCGACCGCGCGCAAAGGAGTATTGGACTCTGGAAGTTTGCGTCATACGGTCGCAAGGCAAAAAGCGAGTGCTTTTTTATGGTTTGCGACATGAGTCGCGCAAAGCATATAGTTTGCGGACCGCGCAAACCTATTGCTTTAGCGATTTTAACAAAGCAATGGAAATGAAATCTTTGTCGGAATGATTGGAGTCCTCGGAATAATTGGAGTCCTCAAAGCTTCAAGCTCTTCTTGATCAAGAGAAAGGAAGAATCATGACGAAGAGTCGTATTCCTCCTAAGTTTTAGGAGATGACCAAAATAGCACCGAAATCTTAGGAATCTTCGTTCTCTTGAAAGACTGTTGATCGACTTGTCTATTCCTCCTAAGTCATTGGAGATGATTGAGATCATTGCCGTTATGCTGCCGAAAATTATATTTAGCTATAATAATTGACATTTGTAATGAGTTCTTTGTAAGCTATCTTAGAATCAAGGGATATCAGAGGATGTAAATGAATTCAGAATCAATAAAGTATGACGGTTGTCTTTATAATTATTTCATTGTTATGTTTAAATAAGATTATTTTCCCAAACAAAATACCTTTGTTTCCTTGTCGAAACAAAATGGCGACTCTGCTGGGGAACATATCTTATTTAACATTAACATTGGGAAAGTTGTAAGACTCTCGTCACTATTTTTGGCGTCTATTTGACGCCAAAATGGCGACTCTCAGTGGGAACATCCTCCCCTTCATCTCCAAGATAGTTTACTTAATCTTTCATGTACTAATTTCAAGTATGTTTTATTATTGAAGGTACCTGAATTCAATCACACAACACTACTAATGGCTAATATCGCGAGAAAAGTGAACTTCCGATTTATCGCCACTGGGTTCATAATTGAATATGCGCCAAACCAAATTCCTGAGCGTACGAAAGCAAGCACTACAAGCAAGCGCAAAGTGATTCCAGTAACAGCAGGAGTCATTTCCGTTTCACCTCAACCACAAGAGAGTGATGAAAACTGGACTTTGGTCTTGTCTAGAAAGACGAAAGCAAAAACCTTAAAAAACCGCAAAGCAAAATTGTTTGCACTAAGAGCTGAGGGACCAATCACGGAGCATAGCAAGAAGAAAACCTGAGCTCGCTCCTCCGGCAATTTATCCTGAACAAGCTACTACGCAGTTCTCGTCACAAGATTTTCCAGCTTTGGTCGCCCCGAAGACCAAATGGACAGAAGCACAGAAAGGCAAAGCACTGATGATAGGATCCCCGTGCCCATATCACCACAAACAAGCTCGCCTATATAGTTGTATCACCTCAATCGGTTAAAAGCACGGGAAACACAAGAATCAAACGAGACTCCAATTTCTCCCCTCTTTACAAGTCCCTGTTACGTCAACATACTCTCGTTTTACTCCAATAACAACTTCGACGAACGGTCAAGAGGCGCGGTATACATGGCGAGAGAGACAGTCAAGGAAATAGACCGACTCTTGAAGAACGTGTTGATCAAATGGCGGAGGCACAAAGAGTGCTAATGGATGAATGCGGAATCTCGGAGAAGCTCGACAACTCGGCACATAATGTAGCCCAAATAGTGGCTCCACCCATGATGGGAGCAACAAATGGACAAGAGAACCAACCCGAAGGTTCCGTCCCTAGGGGATAGGATCCCGAGGATCCGTTCCGGTGACAAGAGCCATAACACAAGATGATGTAAGACAAGTTGTCGAAGAAGCGGTCAGAATAGAAAGGGAGCGCGCAAACACCGGTCGTTTCAGATACCGAACACCCTACCCAAGAGAGGTAGAGGATGTTCCATTCCCAGCCAATTTTAAGCATCCAGATTTTCAGAAATTTAATGGGGAAGGATCACCAGAGGAACACCTGATGCATTTCATCACCAGCATGGGAAATTTCTCCACGATACCTCAATATTGCTTACGCTTATTTGGGTCATCGTTAACGAGTAAAGCTTTCAGATGGTATTCAAATTTGGCACCAGGGTCCATACGAACATGGGAAGAAATGCAAGATGCTTTCATGTCAAACTTCTTTTCGTCAGAGCGCGATGTTAGCATCACAGAACTAGCTTCAGTACGACAGCGAGAAGGAGAACCAGTCGAAAAATTCATAGACAGATGGAAGACACTGGGGGCATCATGCGGCGATTCTTCGGAAGAAAAGGAACAAGTCAAAATGTGTCTGAACTCTATGGAAACAGGAATCGCGTTTGGACTCACCAGCGCTGATATCGGAACCTTCCGTGATTTGGCTACCAAAGCCCATGCATTGGAACTGATGACTCGCAAGATGCCCGCATTTCATCATGAAACTGTCAGAAGAATACCTGGTAGGACAACTGTCAACACCATCGATCGAGATAAGAAGAATCAAGACGCAAAAGGTTCAAGAGATAAAAGGCCAGAAGGAAAAGAAGGCTGGAATCAATCAAGAGATAGATACAGTGGAAAAAAGCTCAGAATGCTCGATTCACATGAAGGATTTGAGTTTGATAAAGAAGATGTGGTACCTATGATGCAACAATTGTTAAAAGCGGGTACCTTGGAATTACCAGAACCAAAACGTCCTGAAGATATGACGAGGACTCGAGAAAGAAACTTTTGCCGTTATCATCGCCTAGTGGGGCATCCGACAGAAAATTGTTATACGTTAAAATGCATTATACAGCGAATGATAAACAGAGGTGACATAATAACCAGCGGAAGCAAAGAAAAGAATGCAAAGGCAACAGTAAATGTATTGTCAATACAAGAAAGCACGCGGGGGATGAAAAAGGAAAGGTCAACAAGAAATGCAACAATGATTACGTTGCGATCAGGGAAGCAAATAACAAGTCCGGTAAAGCAAAAAGCAGGAATCATAAGGAAAGAAGTGATTGAAAGACAGAGTACTGAAGACAAGAATAGAAATGGAGATGCAGTGACAAAAGTGGCTTATGATGTAGTCAGCCACTTAAAGGGTATACCGGCTCGATTAAGTATTTATGATGCACTCAAATTATCAGAAGAATTTCGTCAAAGTTTGATTCAAGCATTGTCTGATCATGATGTAAGAGAAACTTTACTGGCAGAAATGAAGAATGAAAGGAACAGTGAAAAGATGAATTGTCTACCAGTAATATCTTTCTCTGATGATGATTTAATTGGCGAAAAGGAACATAACAGGCCATTGATGATAGAAGGATACATTTGTGAGAAGAAGATAAAAAGGATTATGATAGATAATGGGTCCGCAGTAAATCTTTTGCCACTCTCAATGATTACTAAATTGGGTTTTCGTCGTTCGGACTTTGCTGTGAGTGGGATGATGATACAAGGGTTCAATCAAGATGGACAACGCGCACTCGGTAAAATTACGGTGACATTAGAAGTAGGAGAATTAATTACTCCTGTTGTATGTCACGTTATAAATGTTGTAACGACATATAACCTTCTCTTGGGAAGGCCGTGGATACATCATCAGTACAATATTATACCTTCTACTCTACATCGGTGCTTCAAATCTTTGTAAAGATGGGGTGCGGTGTAAAGTAATGGCTGATGCAAAACCCTATAGAAGTGAGTCTTTCTTTGCGGATGCTAGCTATTATAAATGTTTCTCTGAAGAAATGAGAAATGATGATGGAAAGAGAATCGTAAAAGATGCCGGGATAAATAAAGTTAAAGAAGAAAAAGCGAGAATCTTCGGTCGCGAAGCAAGAAAGAAATTCTATTTTGTACCAAAGCGCTTGAGACAACCGGGACAACCGCCGTTGACACTATTGTCGACGAGCAGTGAAAGTCTTCTGATCCAATTACAGTGCCATTACCCAATATCGAAAGATGTAAGCCATTTGCGGCCGCTCAAGAACATTTCAAGTCAAAGCCGGTGTTAAATATCTGAACCAATAGAGTTTCACGCGCATCGAAGTGAAGGATGAAAATATAAGCAATATATATCATGGAGAGTTAGCATCGCAAAATTTGAGAAAATACAATGCAAAAGCAAGAAAATCATGAGAAATATGGGTTTTGATTGTGACAAACCCACCGGCTTGAATCATGGGAAAGGAATTCAGATCCTCTCGGGGTTAATCGGGAAAAGCGAAGAAAATTCAAGGATTGGGAGAGAATCGGCGGTAAATATAGTATCGATTAACATGACCTCGGCTACACCGGATACTAAGGTAATTGAATATCTGAAACCGCTCCAAGGCAATTAGAAGACGGGGGCAACCGACGATAGATGGCTGCGAGAAATAAATTTAGGAACAACGAGAAGAGCCAAGGAACACATTCATCGGCGTTAGCCTTTCGGATCGAGAAACCGAGAAATATGGCCAACTTCTAAGGAAAATAAAGATGTTTTCGCTGGACATATGAAGAAATGCTGGAATTTGGAACCCTCTGTAGCAATGCATCGATTAAATATTTCAAAGAAAAGAAACCGATAAAGCAAGCACAAAAGCGATTTCACCCAGACCTAATTCCGTTAATCGAAAAAGAAGTAAATAAGTTAATAAAGGTTGGGTTCATCGAGAGAAGTTAAATATCCCAAATGGATATCAAATATTGTTCGGTGAAAAGAAGAACGGACAGATTAGAGTATGTATTGACTTGAGAGATCTGAATGAGGCATGTCCAAAAGACGATTTCCCTCTCCCGATAATGAATTACTAATCGATAGCACTACTCAATATGCTATCATGTCCTATTATGGACGGATATGAGGATATAATCAAATCAGGATGGCTCTGAAGATGAAGAGGCAACGGCATTTAGAACGCCGCTTGGAATTTTCTTGTTATAAAGTTATGCCCTTCGGTCTCAAAAATCTTTGGGGCAACATATCAAAGGGCAATGAAAAATATCTTCAAGATATGATGCATAAACATGTCGAATGCTATGTTGATGACTTGGTAGTCAGATCAGGAGATCATCAAGAGCACCGCGAACATCTAGCATCAGTCTTCCGACGACTCAGAAAGAAGCAATTAAAGATGAATCTGGCTAAATGTGCATTTGGAGTGTCTTCTGGCAAATTCCTCGGCTTTGTGGTACGGCACAGAGGAATCGAAATTGATCCAGAAAAAGTTAAAGCTATTCAAAATATGCCGCCACCAACGACGTTGAAGGAATTAAAAAGCTTACAAGGAAAATTGGCATACATTCGCCGCTTCATTTCGAACCTTGCAGGAAGGTGTCACCATTTTCTCGGTTAATGAAGAAAGATATAGAATTTGTATGGGATCAGGCTTGCCAGAATGCCTTCGATTCAATTAAAGAATTATTAAAACAGTACATGCGGTGTTAACAGCTCAGTAAAAGGTAAGCCACTTATCTTATATACATCTGCCGCTACAAATTCTTTGGGTGCTTTGTTGGCAGTGTGTAAAATTAGGAAAAGAGCGCTCTTTATTATTTAAGCGAACAACGATGGGGCGAGAATCAATTATTCTCCGATTGAAAAAGAATGTTTGGCGTTGGTATTGCCGTGCAAAAGTTAAGGCATTATTGTCTCTCTCATGATATAACTCTAATCTCGAAGCAGATCAGATAAAATTCTTGATGACCAGGCCAATGTTATCGGGAAGACTAGCCAAGTGGATGCTATTGTTATCGAGAATATACTATTTCGTATAAACTGCTGAAAGCAGTAAAAGGACAAGCTATGGCGGACTTTCTCGCAGCACATCCTATAGCAGAAAATGAAAAAATCAATGATGAATTCCCAGATGAACAGGTTATGTTGGCTGAATCTCAAAATCTTTGGCAGATGTATTTTGATGGTGCTGCTCGAGTATCGGGAGCGGGGGCAGGAGTGATATTCATTACACCTCAGGGTGATTTATTACCATACTCTTTCACATTGGGTATCGCGTGCACAAACAATGAAGCTGAATACAGAGCTCTTATCATCGGAATGGAAATAGCACGACAAATGGAAGTAAAATCATTGCATATCTTCGGAGATTCCAAATTGATTGTGAATCAATTAACAACAGAATTTGAAGTAAGGAAAGAGGGACTTTTGCCTTATTATCGGAAGGCACAACAGTTGCTTGAACAGTTCTATTATGTGGAAATTAAACACATACCGCGGTCGGAGAATGCAAAAGCAGATGCTTTAGCAAGTTTAGCAGCGGCTTTATCCTGCACAAACCGAAGTCCTCTTCAGGTAACTATAGAAGAAAGAAGATTCCTGCCATCTGCAGAAGTTATTGAAGAAACCGTTGAAATGCTGCCTATATCCTGTTTGGAGATAACAATGGATGATTGGCGGCAACCTTTGTTGACTATATCAAATATAATATCTTGCCAGAAGATAATGCACAAAACTGACAAATTAAAGCAATGATCAGGAAAATTTGTCATATGCTGTGAAGTATTATATAGAAAATCTTATAATGGAATCTTTGTTAAGGTGCTTGGACAAGCGAGAAGCAAACCAAATCTTTGCGGGAAGCACATTGGTGAATGTGGAGCACATCAAGTGGCGGAATTTATGCCATAGAGTGCATCGAATGGGTTATTATTGGCCTACTATGTTTAAAGATGCGATAGAATATGCAAAGCGGTGCCATGAATGTCAAATACACGGAGATGTAATACATGTTCCTCGGAAGAATTACATCAATCTGTTGCTTCTTGGCCTTTCTCGGCACTGGGACTCGACGTTATTGGTCCTATAAGTCCTCCTTCATCAAAAGAAAAACAAGTATATTAAAGCGAATAAGATTATTTCTCCAAATGGACCAGAAAGCGATCGCCTTGCGTAATGTTAAAGAGAAAGACGTGGTCAATTTCATCCGTCATGCTATAATATACCGTCATGGTATTCCGAAGAAGATCATCACTGATAATGGTACCCCTTTTAAAAATAGAGGCATGGAAAAGTTATGTCAGAAGTTTGGCATCCAACATTCTTTTTCGACACCTTACTATCCTCCAGCCAATGGATTAGCGAAGCGTTTAACAAAACAATTGTCAAAATAATGAAGAAAACGGTGACAGGCAATAGGCGCGATTGGGATGAAAAGTTACAAGAAGCATTATGGGCCTACAGAACCACCCATCGTACAGCAACAGGGGTGACACCGTATTCATTAATCTATGGTATGGAGGCAGTTATCCCAATTGAAATGCAGGTGGCATCACTCAGAATAGCAGTGCATCAGTCTATAACAGATGATGAAAATGCAAAAATAAGGTTGAAAGAATTAGACTTACTCGACGAGAAACGTCTTGCAGCTCAGCAGCGGTTACAATCATATCAGGCCAGAATATCGGCTGCATTTGATAAACAGGTTAAATACCGATCTTTCAAAAAAGGGGATATGGTGTTAATGTTGAAAAGACCTATAATGGTCACTCGCCGGACAGGGGGCAAGTTCGAGCCTAAATGGGACGGTCCATATGTGGTGAAAGAAGTATACTCCAACGGGGCATATAGAATCACAAATCAAGAAGGACAGGGTATCAGTGTACTTGTCAATGCCCGTTTCATCAAAAAATACTATCCCTAAAGATAGAGATGTGGATTTTGACCCAGAATGTTATCGGCATAATGATTCTGTATCAAAAGGGGGCAAAGATGAATAAGATCATGTCTATATACCAACAAAAAGAAGCTATAAAGAAGAAATTCACAAGCATGTCAATTATCAAAGCAGCAAATCTGGAAAATATATATATGATCATCATCATCAAATAAGATACAAAGTTATATTGCCTTACAAGGCACAAATTCTTGAAGAAAGGCACAAATTCTTGAAGATTCTCTTGAAGATATTGACAAAGTTATATTGCCTTACAAGGCACAAATTCTTGAAGATTCCCTAAAGATATTATCTAAGTGAGAATTAGATTGCCTTACAAAGCATGGATCTTCTTGAAGATATTTCGGAAATATTTACTATATTTGCAAAGATGATGATCATATATATATATTGCCTTACAAGGCATGGATTTTCTTGAAGATATTATCAAAAGCAAGGATATATCAATATCAATCAAAGAGGCAGTATAGCCAAGCCAAAATCCTAAAAGAGCCAAAATTGAGCAAAATCAAAAAGATCAAGCTCGTGAAAAATAATAATAATAAAAAAAAATGCTCTCAAAGGATCAAGCTCTAAAAAGAGCCGGCCAACTATACGTAAGACCCATGAAGATCGCCATTCGGGGCGGCGAGGAGTCAGTGGCCAAAAAGCCCGCGAAGACCATCGTGCGCACCTATGCGGGTAGCTGACGAAGTCAAGGATTCAAAGCCTAAAAGGCCATAAATCCGCGAAGACTAGTCACCGTAATTCCCATGCCGTCTGTATAGCTTCTGGCAGCGCCACGGGGAACGGATGAAAATGCCCTCCTGTGAATGGGCTCGACCTTGCGGACGAAGAAAACGGGGGCGCGGTGCGAGCTTTATGCCAACCGTGCGTAAGACCCTCCAGGTCTAGGGTTTGATTTCAGTAGTAACTCGTGAGGAAGGGCTTAAACCTACTCATTGATGGACTGGCGACCCTAGATTTGGTGCCCAAAGGTAGCCTTGCGAGCCCTGCGAACTCTAGAGAGTTACCGTGGCCAACCCACGCGCGTAAATCCAACAGTTCATCGTCCAGTAGCGTCAATGGGCCCCTCGATGGACCGTGACCGTGAGCTCAAGGCGGTGAGAAGCCCCAAAAGCAAACTCTAGAGAGTTACAGTGGCCATCACATAAGACCCATAAATGCTCCACTACTCATGAGCTTAAAGTGTGTGTGCGCACGCTCCACTACTCATGAGCATAAAGCTGCGTGTGGCTAATTGAATTGAAACTTAGCACCGCCAATTTAAATATTCACCTAGAAGATCCCGTACTAACAAAGCATAAAAGGTTAAGAAATTATAAAAAATGTGTAATGAAATTATTATATAGAGAATAAATATAACTTGATAATATTGATAAAAATATAAATATAATAAAATTATCATATAAATATAATTTGACAATACTAGTATAAGTATCATCAATATGCAAGATAGAAAATATATACCATCATAAAACATCCCAAAATACTATCATGAGATATATGATAAATTACATCCAAGAAACACGAAAGCAAATATCACATGTTTAAAATTACATGATTCAAAGATCCTCTGTAATTCCCATTGCTTCTGAATATCTGAGCAAATCTTCTTTCAATTGCGCCTGAGCTGCATCATGTCTAGATTTTTCTTCAAAAATAAGTCTCGCATGATCAGGAACGCCAGCAAGCTTATTCTCCAAAGAAGCGATCATTTCTTTACCTTGAAGTTGTGCGGATTTTTCAACATCAATAGATTGAGCATTCACCTGTATCTTCTCTTCAATATCTGAATGATTAAAAAACTGTTCATGATTCTTCTTCTCCAATTGCAAGATTTCTTCCTTTAAAATTGCAATGCGGTCTTGAATAGTCTTGCTTTCATCAACATGAATTTTTAATTGATCTGAAGAATTATATGCTCTTGTTCAAGTTTAGAAATCGATGAAAGCTGTCAGAAGGGCTTGTTCTTGTGATGAAGCCAAGCTGCCGTCTACACTCTAAAATCTCGGGAGCAATTGTAACATTCTCTACCGACGCCAAAGAAATTACGGAATCACGAAATTTGAGGAGTGAATCCCATGCAAAGGAGATATGTTGATTCGGCCATCTTAGCGAGCTTTCCAAAATTTCTATAGACATCCAAATCCGACCATTGATCGGGATTTACGAGAAGATATGGATTATTGCTTAACTGAGAGAATGTTTCACCATAAGCATTTTGTGAGCGGGAATGTTTGCAAAGGATGATAGTTCGAAGTAGTGGTTCTGAGAATCGAACTAGCCGCATGCCATTGCTGGGGATAAGTTCCTATAGTAAAAGAAGAAGGATATTTAATATATTATTATGAAATATATATAGCCTTGAGTGATGATAGGCGGTGCATATATATACATCCTTTGGAACACGACTAATGAAGGAGAAGCTCTTTGAGCTATGGAAGGACCAAGTCCCACCATATCGGCGAAAGATGGTGCCCTAGCTTCGTACTAGAATCTCTGGTAGTGGAGTTGGCAAGTCGAGTAGTTTACGTAGAAAATATGATTTCACGAGCCACTACTCTCTGTACTACCAATGGAACTACGGATGCTCTTGGTGAAGATATCACAGAGAGGGCTCATTTGAAGAGATAGTACCTACTACGCAACTTGGGCACCTAAAAAGGGAGATGCAATAATTTTAAATAAATAATAGTTGTTATAATATAAATCAAGATATGTATATGAAAATTTTCTTTTACTGGTGAATACCCATATTCTCCATAATCTAAAGGCTCCTCTTCATCTTCCTCGGTACTTGGGGAGATTTAGCGGGAACATTAATGCTAGAAGGAGTCTTAGCGATTGCTGGGAGAAGATTCTATCTCAATTTCTTTCGTGATTGTTTCCTCTTCTTCGCCAATATCAACTTCACCTTCTTCAAAGTCATCATCTTTATCTTCGCCATTATCACTATTTCGCTATCTTCATCTGCGAAGATTCGGTTGTACTTGATGATGAAGTTGAACTTTCATCTCCCAAAATTTCTTCGTCAACTTCTTCAACGATAACTTGCTTCCCTTTATAAGAAACGGGTTGGTTGCTCTCGGTGCAAGCTCTTGGACTATAGGAGAAGCGAGAGGTGGTCGGACGAGTTCATACGGAAGGGATAGGGGATGATGATTGTAAACGCGTTCTTGATCTAGTCATCGGAGAAGATGGACTAGGACCAAGGGTTGTGGAGGAGATGTGGAAGTACCAATAATAGGTCCTTCTTGAACCACTGCAGTCTCTCTGAGGAATTGGAGAAGATGTACCTTGACATTATCTGTGACTGGTTTGAAGAATCCGACGAGATTTCTCAAATTCTCTCAAATCTCAGGTGGGCAAACCTGACCATCCAAAGTGTTGATGGGCTTGATTTCACGGATGGGATCTTCCAATGATATCTTTCTACAAATCTCTCCAGGATGAGATGCATGGCTCTTCTCAGGAATATAGCCAATTCCGCTCTCTAAATTTCTACCCTTGATCACTGGGTGGATGAAGAAAGATAGAAGAATCTCTTGGCAAGCATTTGTTGACCGGATATGATTGGTGATCCCACCATCGCATCCGGCTATATGATGTACGAACTATGCGATCACAACTTGGAATTATGAAAGAGGAGCCAACACGGACCATTCGGACAATTGTTTCCATATCATGGCCCGATTAAGAGGACCGGTTCCATAATGGCGCATTTGTCAGTAACCAACCCGCAATCTTTGTGGCACAGTTTGATCATAACCAAATTGACGAGCAAAACGACTGGGGTAGTAAGGTTCTCTCCAAAATTTTGTCCCTTCCGCAGAGGCAAACTGCATGAGCGAATAGAAAAGAAGAAAGCTCTCTCTGCTGCAGTAAGAGTTTCGTTGTCCACCATGTCCGTGTCTGCAGGATAGCGATAAAGGCGGGCGAAAGAAGTTTATCTGATCATCATCCCGAATCTTATTTGCAACCCACTCATATGCTCTTCTAGCCATTGCTCTTTGCTGAAAGAACCAGAGTGGAAGATGAGAAGGATGTGAATATGCTTGCTCAGAAACTTCGAAAGTCCAAGGAAATAAACTCCAAGCCACCCCAGTAAAATAATGCCAAGAAGTATGCGCAGATGAAGCTCCCAGAGTTGGGTCTTTTACGTGTGTAGCTATTTCTCCAAGGCCCTGTAGATAGAACATAATACAGGAGGAGCAAGAGAATATTTATGACCCTCTGCTAAAGTGCCAGCTACAACAAAGACAGTGGGACGAACAACATCGCCCACTTGGAGCTAGGCAATACAACCAAGCTTAGCCAGTAAGCCAAGAATGCCACAAGTTCTCCAAAAGGGCTATATTCTGGCTTTCCTCTTATCGTATCTCGAAGATTAGTCAATTCTTTCGAGCGGCAGTCACGAAACCTTCAAAGAAAATGAAGGAGGTTAATATACGGGAATGGTGAAATAATAAGAATATAAAGAAGAAAATAATGATCAAATTGGTAAATACCTGAGACCTCTAGAGAAATGAGCTAGCCATTGTAGGGGGGGAATTTTGTGGAAGTTGGGAAATTTGCCCATTTCTTTGAATAGCTCTATGGTGGTCTCAGAGATGGAAGGCTTGCGGTCTGGAGAAGATACGAAGGCTAATTCTCTGTTGGTAGGAATAAACTCATCATAGAATTTGCCTGTGATTGTGAGACCAGCTATGCGATGAAGGTCCCAAAGAGATATGCTCATTTCGCCATAAGGAAAATGGAAGGAGTTGGTTGTAGGTGACCAATATTCAAGGAAGCCTTTCAGAATATTGGGTTCTCTGTAGAAGTATTTTGAGGTTACTTCTATTGCATCATAAAGCCCGATCTTTGCAAGAGTGCTCGTATGTTTTAGCAATATGGCCTCCGCCCATTCGGAATAGTAGCGACGAGCAATCAACAAACCCCTGACACGGAATTCTGCTTGTCCCCGAGTTGTTCGCGATCTACGAAAGCGTTGTCGCACCGTTTCGTAGAAATGAGAAGGAAAGAGATCATGAGGACTATAGAAGGGAGTTAAGAAGATCATGGGACGAACTTCTCGACATTCTGTCGCGGCATGAGCTTGAATAGTGCCTTCTAAGATTCGGGGCTCTCTTGAGGCCCATGATTCGGTGTACATCAGCCTTTCGCCATGAACACAATCTCTAGGTTCACAGTCTAGCATAGACTGATGGCGATATACCTTGATTGGAATGATTGTCATGCCCTCCGCATGAGGGTTGTCAAACTTCATGACCCCTTCAACGACTCGTACTGAATCCCACGAGTTCTGAAGCCGTTTCTTCTTATGTTCTTTAATTTTTTCTGCAAACTCTTTCGCCTTATTGCGGCGAGTTTTCTTCAAGCGAGAAGGTGGAGGAGTATCTTCACGAGGAGGGGGTCTCTCACTGTCGGTACGAATGTGGGCCGTGGTCTTGAGCCATTCATCCCAGTCATATTCCCTTCCATGTTTTGGCGGGCATTTAATATCTCCCAAGGAGATGGATCTATGAATAGGAGAGGGTAAAGACTTAATGCGATCAGAGAAATCGAAAGTAGGAAGAACGGGTTCTTTAAAAAGTGGATTTCTGGAAGTTGTTTTTATTCTTTTAGGGTGGTTGGTCAGAAGGAGGCGAGTTTGAAGGAGACACAGACGAGCAGTTTGTTTAATACGAGCCATAAAGAAAGAAGACAGAGAGTCGAGAAAATGGCTAAGTGTTGGAAAAAGTTGAAAATTTTCTAAGTCTGAGTACTTTGCGCAAAAGTCGCGCGCAGTCGCAAAGTATATGGTTTTGGGGAAAGCTCTAAGTTCGAAGACGTCGCGCAAAGTGAAACGGTTCTTGTGAGTCGCGCAAAGTGGAGGTTTCGCGGAAGCAAATCGCAGAGCGAGTTCGCAAGAGCGGTTCGTGAAAATGACTAAGTCGTTGGACTATTTATAGGCTTTATGGCGAGTACGGTACTCGAGTAGGACTTTGCGCGAGGTCGCGCAAACCTTGGAAGAAAGGAATAGTTTGATCCTTTTCTTTGATTTTTCGAAAATAAACAAAGAACGGATCAAGGGGGCATCTGTTGAGGCATAAAATAAGCATGGAAGTGAAAGATAAGAAAGATCAAGAAATCAGTTTTAAACATCAAAGAAACAACTTGAAGACCACTTTACTCTGAGTCGCACAAAGAGAAATACTTGTGCAGAAACGTAAAGTGTAAGGATTGCGGGTTAAGGAAAAGAAGAAGGTTTGCGCGAGATTGAAGGATTGCGCGTGACCGCGCAAAGTATATTGTTTGCGCGTGTCGGCGCAAAGTCTATAATGATGTGATAAAAATAGTTGGATGATATTTTTGTCCCACATTGTTGAAGCATAAAAATAACCAAGAGAGTGAAGACAAGAAAGATCAAGAAGTAAGAAAGAACAAAGGAAAAATAGTTTCAAGACCACTTTGCTCGGGGTCGCGCAAAGAGAATCAGCCGCGCAAAGAGAAGGGTTTCGCGGGTTAAAGAAGGAAGAAGAGCGCGAGATGAGGGTTTGCGCGAGACCGCGCAAAGCATATCGTTTGCGCGTGTCCGCGCAAAGTCTATGATGGTGCGATAAAAGTGATTGGATGATATTTTTGTCCCACATCGACCAGATCCGAGATTTCCACTGGTGAAAATGTCTATAAATACCCCGTTCCTTCTCTAAAAAGGGGTTGGAAGATTTCAGAAGTGAAGCAAAGAGAAGACAGAAGGTGCGGAGTACTGGACTCCCCCCCGCTTTGCGCGACTGCGCGCAAAGGAGTATTGGACTCCTGGAAGATTGCGCGGTGGCGCGCAAGCAAAAGAAAACGTTGAGTGCTTTTATGGTTTTGCGGACCAGCGCAAAGCATATCGTTCTGTGGATCCGCGCAAACCTATTGATTAGCGATTTTTGACAAAGAATGAATGAAATCTTGTCGGAATGATGGAGTTCTCAAAGCTTCAAGTTCTTCTTGATCAAGAGAAAGGAAGAATCATCGACGAAGAGTGTATTCCTCCTAAGTTTAGGAGATGATCAAAATATACCGAAATCTTTCTTAGGAATCTTCGTTCTCTTGAAGATTTGTTGTTTCGACTTGTTATTTCCTCCTAAGTCATTGGAGATGATTGAGATCATTGCCGTTATGCTTTTGAAAATTATATTTAGCTATAATAATTAATATTTGTGATGAGTTCTTTGTAAGCTATCTTAGAATCAAGGGATATCAGAGGATGTAAATGAATTCAGAATCAATAAAGTGTGACGGTTGTGTTTATAACTATTTCATTGTTATGCTTGAATAAGATTATTTTCCCAAATCAAATACTTTTGTTTCCTTGTCGAAACAAAATGGCGACTCTGCTGGGGAAAATTATTTTATTTAACATTAACATTGGGAAAGTTGTAAGACTCTCGTCACTATTTTTGGCGTCTATTTGACGCCAAAATGGCGACTCTCAGTGGGAATATCCTCCCCTTCATCTC
Source organism: Magnolia changhungtana (assembly GCA_030180095.1). Classification (NCBI taxonomy): domain Eukaryota; kingdom Viridiplantae; phylum Streptophyta; class Magnoliopsida; order Magnoliales; family Magnoliaceae; genus Magnolia; species Magnolia changhungtana. The sequence goes on from JASAUF010000605.1 coordinate 424,491, forward strand.
TAAAATAGCTTACTTGGTCTTTCATGTACTAATTTCAAATATGTTTTATTATTGAAGGTACCTGAATTCAATCACACAACACTACTAATGGCTAATATCGCGAGAAAAGTGAACTTCCGATTCATCGCCACTGGGTTCATAATTGAATATGCGCCAAATCAAACTCCTGAACGTACGAAAGTAAGCATTACAAGCAGGCGCAAAGTGATTCCAGTAACAGCAGGAGTCATTTCCGTTTCACCTCAACCACAAGAGAGTGAGGAAAACTGGACTTTGGTCTTGTCTAGAAAGACGAAAGCAAAAACCTTAAAAAACCGCAAAGCGAAATTGTTGGCACTAAGAGCTGAGGGACCAATCACGCGGAGCATAGCAAGAAGAAAACTTGAGCTCGCTCCTCCGGCGATTTTTATCAAACACTGCACGTAGTTCTCGTCACAAGATTTTCCAGCTTTGATCGTCCCGAAGACCAAATGGACAGAAGCACAGAAAGGCAAAGCACTGATGATAGGATCCCCGGTGCCCGTATCACCACAAACAAGCTCGCCTACAGCTGCATCACTCAAATCGGTTAAAAGCACGGGAAACACACAAGAATCAAACAAGACTCCAATTTCTCCCTTCTTTGCAAGCCCTGTTACGTCAACATACTCTCGTTTTACCCCAATAACAGCTTCGGTGAACAGTCAAGAGGCCGCGGTATATATGGCAGAGACAGGTCAAGGAAATAGACCGACTACTGAAGAACGTGTTGATCAGATGGCGGAAGCACAAAGAGTGCTGATGGATGAATGCCGGAACCTCAGAGAAGCTCTGGCAACTCTGGCACATAATGTAGCCCAAATAGTGGCTCCGCCCATGATGGGAGCAACAAATGGACAAGAGAACCAACCTGAAGGTTCCCGTCCACAGGGAATAGGATCTCGAGGATCCGTTCCGGTGACAAGAGCCATAACACAAGATGACGTAAGACAAGTTGTCGAAGAAGCGGTCAGAATAGAAAGGGAGCGCGCAAAAAACGGTCGTTTGAGATACCGAACACCCTATCCAAGAGAGGTAGAGGATGTTCCATTCCCAGCCAATTTTAAGCATCAGATTTTCAGAAATTTAATGGGGAAGGATCACCAGAAGAACACCTGATGCATTTCATCACCAGTATGGGGAATTTCTCCACGATACCTCAATATTGCTTACGCTTATTTGGGTCATCGTTAACGAGTAAAGCTTTCAGATGGTATTCAAATTTGGCACCAGGGTCCATACGAACATGGGAAGAAATGCAAGATGCTTTTATGTCAAACTTCTTTTCGTCAGAGCGTGATGTTAGCATCACAGAATTAGCTTCAGTACGGCAACGAGAGGGAGAACCAGTCGAAAAATTCATAGACAGATGGAAGACACTGGGGGCATCATGCGGCAATTCCCGGAAGAAAAGAACAAGTCAAAATGTGTCTGAACTCTATGGAAACAGGAATCGCATTTGGACTCACCAGCGCTGATATTGGAACCTTCCGCGATCTGGCTACCAAAGCCCATGCACTGGAATTGATGACTCGTAAGATGCCAGCATTTCATCATGAGACTGTCAGAAGAATACCTGGCAGGACAACTGTCAACACCATCGACCGGGATAAGAAGAATCAAGATGCGAGGGGTTCAAGAGATAAAAGGCCGGAAGGAAAAAAGAATCTGGAATCAAACAAGGGACAGATACGGTGGAAAAAAGCTCAGAATGCTCGATTCACATGAAGGATTTGAGTTCGATAAAGAAGACGTGGTGCCTATGATGCAACAATTGCTGAAGGCAGGTACCTTGGAATTACCAGAACCAAAACGTCCTGAAGATGCGACAAGGACTCGGGAAAGAAACTTCTGCCGTTATCATCGCCTAGTAGGGCATCCGACGGAAAATTGTTATACATTAAAATGCATTATACAGCGGATGATAAACAGAGGTGACATAATAACCAGCGGAAGCAAAGAAAAGAATGCAAGGGCGACAGTAAATGTACTGTCAATACAAGAAAACAAGCAGGGACTGAAAAAGGAAAAGTTGACAAGAAGTGCAACAATGATTACGTTGCGATCGGGAAGCAAATAACAAGTCCGGTAAAGCAAAAAGCAGAAATCATAAGGAAAGAAGTGATTGAAAAGACGAATCGAGGAAAAAGTAGAAATGGAGATGCGGTGACAAAAGTGGCTTATGATGTAGTCACCACTTGAAGGGTATACCAAGCACGATTAAGTATTTATGATGCGCTCAAGTTGTCAGAAGAATTTTAAAGAGTTTGATTCAAGCACTGTCTGATCACAATGTGAGAGAAACTTTACTGGCAGAAATGAAGGATGAAAGAAATAATGAAAAAATGAATTGTTTACCAGTAATATCTTTCTCTGATGATGATTTAATTGGTGAAAAGGAACATAACAGGCCATTGATGATAGAAGGATACATTTGTGAGAAGAAGATAAAAAGAATTATGATAGATAATGGGTCCGCAGTAAATCTTTTGCCACTCTCAATGGTTACTAAATTGGGTTTTCGTCGTTCAGACTTGCGTCCTAGCGGGATGATGATACAAGGGTTCAATCAAGATGGACAACGCGCACTCGGTAAAATTACGGTGACATTAGAAGTGGAAGAATTAATCACTACTGTCGTATGTCACGTTATAAATGCTGTGACGACATATAACCTTCTCCTGGGAAGGCCGTGGATACATCAGTACAATATTATACCTTCTACTCTACACCAGTGCTTCAAGTATTGTAAAGATGGGATGCAATATAAAGTAATGGCTGATGCAAAACCCTATACAGAAGCTGAGTCTTTCTTTGCGGATGCTAGTTATTATAAATGTTTCTCTGAAGAAATGGGAAATGATGATGGGAAGAGAATCATAAAAGATGTCAGGATAAATAAAGATAAAGAAGAAAGAGCAGAATCTTCTGGGTCTGCAGAGGCAAGAAAGAAATTCTATTTTGTACCAAAGCGCCTGAGACAACCGGGACAACCGCCATTGACACATTGTGTCATGAGCACTAAAAGTCTTCTGATCCAATTACAGTGCCATTACCCAATATCGAAAGATGTAAGCCATTTGCGGCCGCTCTCGAGAACATTTCAAGTCAAAGCCGATGCTAAATATATCTGAACCAATAGAGTTTCCATGCACTGCATCGAGAAGGAGGGATGAAAATATAAGCAACATATATCATGGAGAGTTAGCATCGCAAAATTTGAGAAATACAATCAAAGCAAGCAAGAAAATCATGAGAAATATGGGTTTTGATTGTGACAAACCCAAGCTTGAATCATGGAAAAGGAATTCAGATCCCTCTCGGGGTTAATCAGAAAAGCGAAGAAAATTTCAAGGATTGGGGAGCGAGAATCAACGATAAATATGATGATCGTTAATATGACCTTGACTACACCAGATACTAAGGTAATTGAATATCCTGAAACCGCTCCAAGGCAATTAGAAGATGGGGGCAACCGACAATAGATGGCCTGCGAGAAATAAATTTGGGAACAGCAGAAGAGCCAAGGAACACATTCATCAGCATTAGCCTTTCAGATCAGGAAACTGAGAAATATGGCCAACTTCTCAAGGAAAATAAAGATTTTTGCTGGACATATGAAGAAATGCCTGGATTTGGAACCTTCCGTAGCAATGCATCGATTAAATATTTCTAAAGAAAAGAAAGAAAAGAAAGCAGGCACAAAGGCGATTTCACCCAGACCTAATTCCGTTAATCGAAAAAGAAGTAAATAAGCTAATAAAGGTTGGGTTTATCAGAGAAGTTAAATATCCCAAATGGATATCAAATATTGTTCGGGAAAAAAAGAAGAATGGGCAGATCGAGTATGTATTGACTTCAGAGATCTGAATGAGGCATGTCCAAAAGACGATTTCCCTCTCCCGATAACAGAATTACTAATCGATAGCACTACTCAATATGCTATCATGTCCTTTATGGACGGATATGCAGGATATAATCAAATCAGGATGGCGCCTGAAGATGAAGAGGCGACGGCCTTCAGAACGCCGCTTGGAATTTACTGTTATAAAGTAATGCCTTTTGGGCTCAAAAATGCTGGGGCAACATATCAAAGGGCAATGAAAAATATCTTTCAAGATATGATGCATAAACATATCGAATGTTATGTCGATGACTTGGTAGTCAGATCCAGGGATCATCAAGAGCACCGCGAACATCTAGCATCAGTCTTCCGACGACTCAGAAAGAAGCAATTAAAGATGAATCCGGCTAAATGTGCATTTGGAGTGTCTTCTGGCAAATTCCTCGGCTTTGTGGTACGACATAGAGGAATCGAAATTGATCCAGAAAAAGTTAAAGCTATTCAAAATATGCCGCCACCAACGACGTTGAAAGAATTAAAAAGCTTACAAGGAAAATTGGCATACATTCGTCGCTTCATTTCGAACCTTGCAGGAAGGTGTCAGCCATTTTCCCGGTTAATGAAGAAAGATACGGAATTCGTATGGGATCAGGCTTGCCAAAATGCCTTTGATTCAATTAAAGAGTTATTAAAACAGCCGCCGGTGTTAACAGCTCCAGTAAAAGGTAAACCACTTATCTTATATACATCTGCCGCTACAAATTCTTTGGGTGCTTTGTTGGCACAGGTAAACGAAGCCGGAAAAGAGACTGCCCTTTATTATTTAAGCCGAACACTGATGGGGGCAGAATCCAATTATTCTCCGATTGAAAAAGAATGCTTGGCATTAGTATTCGCTGTGCAAAAGTTAAGGCATTATTGTCTCTCCCATGACATAACTCTGATCTCAAGAGCAGATCCGATAAAATTCTTGATGACCAGGCCAATGTTATCAGGAAGACTAGCTAAGTGGATGCTATTGTTATCAGAATATACTATTTCGTATAAGCCTGCGAAAGCAGTAAAAGGACAAGCTATGGCAGACTTTCTCGCGGCACATCCTATAGCAGAAAATGAAGAAATCAATGATGAATTCCCAGATGAACAGGTTATGTTGGTTGAATCTCAGAATCTTTGGCAGATGTATTTTGATGGTGCTGCTCGAGTATCGGGAGCGGGAGCAGGAGTGATATTCGTTACGCCTCAAGGCGATTTATTACCATACTCTTTCACATTGGGTATCGCGTGCACAAACAATGAAGCTGAATACAGAGCTCTTATCATCGGAATGGAAATAGCACAGCAAATGGAAGTAAAATCATTACATATCTTCGGAGATTCTAAATTGATTGTAAATCAATTGACAACAGAATTTGAGGTAAGGAAAGAAGAACTTTTGCCTTATTATCGGAAGGCACAACAGTTGCTTGAACAGTTCTATTATGTGGAAATTAAACACATACCGCGGTCGGAGAATGCAAAAAAGCGATGCTTTAGCCAGTTTTTATGAATGGCTTTATCCTGCACAAACCGAAGTCCTCTTCAGGTAACTATAGAAGAAAGAAGATTCCTGCCATCTGCAGAAGTTATCAAAGAAACTGTTGAAATATTGCCTATATCCTGTCTGGAGATAACAATGGATGATTGGCGGCAGCCTTTTGTTGATTATCTCAAATATAATATCTTGCCAGAAGATAATGAACAAAGACAGCAGATTAAGCAGCGATCGAGCAAATTTGTCATGTGCAGCGAAGTATTGTATAGAAAATCTTATAATGGAATGTTGTTGAGGTGCTTGGACAAGCAAGAAGCAAACCAAATAATGCGGGAGGCACATTCAGGTGAATGTGGAGCACATCAAGCTGGCCGGAATTTATGCCATAGAGTGCATCGAATGGGTTATTATTGGCCTACTATGTTTAAAGATGCGATAGAATATGCAAAACGGTGTCATGAATGTCAAATACACGGAGATGTAATACATGTTCCTCCAGAAGAATTACATCAGTCTGTTGCATCTTGGCCTTTCTCAGCCTGGGGACTCGACGTTATTGGTCCCATAAATCCTCCTTCGTCTAAAGGAAAACAGTATATCTTGGCAGCAACAGATTATTTCTCCAAATGGACCGAAGCAGTCGCCTTGCGTAATGTTAAAGAGAAAGATGTGGTCAATTTCATCCGTCATGCTATAATATACCGTCATGGTATTCCGAAAAAGATCGTCACTGATAATGGCACCCCTTTTAAAAATAGAGGCATGGAAAAGTTATGTCAGAAGTTCGGCATCCAACATTCTTTTTCAACACCTTATTATCCTCCAGCCAATGGACTAGCAGAGGCGTTTAACAAAACAATTATCAAGATTATGAAGAAAACAGTGACAGGCAATAAGCGTGATTGGGACGAAAAGTTACAAGAAGCGTTATGGGCCTACAGAACCACTCATCGTACAGCAACGGGGGCGACACCATATTCATTAATCTATGGTATGGAGGCAGTTATTCCAATTGAAATACAAGTGGCATCACTCAGGGTGGCAGTGCACCAGTCTATAACAGATGATGAAAATGCAAAAATAAGGCTGAAAGAATTAGACTTACTCGATGAGAAACGTCTTGCAGCTCAGCAACGATTGCAATCATATCAGGCCAGAATATCGGCTGCCTTTGATAAACAGGTCAAATACCGCTCTTTCAAAAAAGGGGATATGGTGTTAATGTTGAAAAGACCTATAGTGGTCACTCGCCGGACAGGGGGCAAGTTTGAGCCTAAATGGGGTGGTCCATATGTGGTAAAAGAAGTATATTCCAATGGGGCATATAAAATCACAAATCAAGAAGGACAGGATACTGGTGTACTCGTCAACGCCCGTTTCATCAAAAGATACTATCCCTAAAAACAGACGTATGGATTTTGATCCGGAATATTATCAGCATAATGATTCTGTATCAAAAGGCGGCAAAGATGAATAAAATCATGTCTATATGTCAGCAAAAGAAGCTATGAAGAGGAAATTCATAAGCATGTCAATTATTAAGCATCAAAATCCGGAAAATATACCGAAAATATATATGATCATCATCATCACTAAATAAGTATGATAAAGACAAATATCACTATCTTGAAGATTCTCTTGAAAAGATTCTCAAAGTTATATTGCCTTACAAGGCACAAATTCTTGAAGATTCTCTTGAAGATACTATCTAAGCTAAGAATTATAAGGCATGGATCTTCTTGAAGATATTGCAGAAATATCTACTATATTTGCAAATGATGATGATCATATATATAATTGCCTTACAAGGCACAAATTCAATTCTCTTGAATACAAGGATATATTGAAGGATATATTGCCTTACAAGGATATTATCTTACAAGATATGAGAATGAGAATTATATTGCCTTACAAGGCATGGATCTTCTTGAAGATATTATCGCCTTACAAGGATATATCAAATCAATCAAAGAGGCAGTATAGCCAAGCCAAAATCCCAAAAGAGCAAAATTGAGCAAAATCAAAAAGATCAAGCTCGAAAAAAAAAAAAAAAAAAAAAATGCTCTCAAAGGATTAAGCTCTAAAAGAGCCGGCCAACTATACGTAAGACCCATGAAGATCGCCATTCGGGCAGCGGCGAGGAGTCAGTGGCCCTAAAAAGCCCGCGAAGACCATCGTGCGCACCCATGCGGGTAGCTGACAAAGTCAAGGATTCAAAGCCTAAAAGGCCATAAATCCGCGAAGACTAGTCACCGTAATTCCCATGCCGTCTGTATAGCTTTCAGCAAGCACACGGGGAACGGATGAAAATGCCCTCCTGTGAATGGGCTCGACCTTGCAGACGAAGAAAACGGGGGCGGCAAAGGCGAGCTTTATGCCAACCGTGCGTAAGACCCTCCAGGTCTAGGGTTTGATTTCGTAGTAACTCGTGAGGAAGGGCTTAAACCTACTCATTGATGGGTGGCGACCCTAGATTTGGTGCCCAAAGGTAGCCTTGCGAGCCCTGCGAAACAGAGAGTTACCGTGGCCAACCCTGCGCGTAAATCCAACAGTTCACCGTCCGGTAGCGTCAATGGGCCCCTCTGATGGACCGTGACCGTGAGCTCAAGGCAGTGAGAAGCCCAAAAGCGAACTCTAGAGAGTTACAGTGGCCATCACATAAGACCCATAAATGCTCCACTACTCACGAGCTTAAACTGTGTGTGTGCGCACGCTCCACTACTCATGAGCATAAACTGTGTGTGGCTAATTGAATTGAAACTTAGTACCGCCAATCTAAATATTCACCTAGAGAATCCCATACTAACAAGACATAAAAGGTTTAAAAATTGTAAAGAATATAGAAAATATTATACAAAATATAGATATAATTTAATAAAAATGAGTAATGAAAATATTAACAAAGTATAAAAGGTTTAGAAATTATAAAAATGAGTAATGAAAATTATTATATAAAGAATAAATATAACTTGATAATATTAATAGAAAAATATAAATATAATGAAATTATCATATAAAGCACAAATATAATGAGATAATATTAGTATAAATATCATCAATATGCAAGATAGAAAATACCATCATAAGACATCCCAAAATATTATCATAAAATATATGATAAATTACATCCAAGAAACATGAAAGCAAATATCACATGTTTAAAATTACAAGATTCAAAGATCTTCTGTAATTCCCATTGCTTCTGAATATCTGAGCAAATCTTCTTTCAATTGCGCCTGAGCTGCATCATGTCTAGATTTTTCCTCCAAGATAAGTCTCGCATGATCAGGAACGCCAGCAAGCTTATTCTCCAAAGAAGCAATCATTTCTTTACCTTGAAGTTGAGCGGATTTTTCGACATCAATGGATTGAGCATTCACTTGTATTTTCTCTTCAATATCCTGAATGATTAAAACCTGTTCATGGTTCTTCCTCTCCAGCTGCAAGATTTCTTCTTTTAAAATTGCAATGCGGTCTTGAATAGTCTTACTTTCATCAACATGAATCTTTAATTTATCCTGAAGAATTATATGCTCTTGTTCAAGTTTGGAAATTGATGAAGCTGTCAGAAGAGCTTGTTCTTGTGATGAAGCCAACTGCCTTCTACACTCTAAAATCTCAGGAGCAATTGTAATATTCTCTACCGACGCCAAAGAAATTACGGAATCACGAAATTTGAGGAGTGAATCCCGCAAAGGAGATATGTTGATTCTGGCCATCTTAGCAGAGCTTTCCAAAATTTCTATAGCAACATCCAAATCTGACCACTGATCAGGATTTCTGAAGATATGGGTTATTGCTAATAGAGAATGTTTCACCATAAGCATTTTGTGAGCAGGAATCTTTGCAAAGGATGATAGTTCAGAAGTAGTGGTTACAGAATCAGAACTAGCCACACCACTACGAGGATAAGTTCCTATAGTAAAAGAAGAAGAATATTCAATATATTATTATGAAATATATATAGTCTTGAATGAAGGTAAGTAATGCATATATGTATACCTGTCACTGGAACGCGACTAACAGAAGGAGAAGCTCTTTGAGTTATGGAAGGACCAAGTCCCACCATATCAGCGAAAGATGGTGCTCTAGCTTAAAATCTTGGAATCTCTAGTAGCCGGAGTTGGCAAGTCAAGTAGTTTCGTAGGAAATATAATTTCAGAGCCACTACTTCTCTGTACTACCAATGGAACTACAGATGCTCTTGGTGAAGATATTACAGGAGGGCTCGCTGAAGAGATAGTACCTACTTCTGCAACTTGGGCACCTAAAAAAAGGGAGATGCAATGATTTTAAATAAATAATAGTTGTCACAATATAAATTGAGATATATATATATATGAAATTTTCCTTTACCTGGTGAATATCCATATTCTCCATAATCTAAAGGTTCCTCTTCATCTTCCTCAGCTGCAGGAGATTTAGCAGGAACATTAATGCTAGAAGGAGTCTTAGCAGTTGCAGGGGAAGATTCTATCTCAACTTCTTTCGCAGCTGTTTCCTCTTCTTCGCCAATATCAACTTCTCCTTCTTCAAAGTCATCATCTTTATCTTCGCCATTATCACTATCTCCGCTATCTTCATCCTGCGAAGATTCGGTTGTACTTGATGATGAAGTAGAACTTTCATCTCCCAAAATTTCTTCGTCAACTTCTTCAACGATAACTTGCTTCCCTTTATAAGAAACGGGTCGACTGCTCTCCGGTGCAAGCTCTTGGACTATAGGAGAAGCAGAGAGGTTGGACGAGTTCCTTCTAGGAGGGATAGGGGATGATGATTGTAAACGCGTTCTTGATCTAGTCATCGGAGAAGACGGACTAGGACCAAGGGGCTGGAGGAGATGTGGAAGTACCAATAGCCGGTCCTTCTTGAACCAGCTGCAGTCTCTGCAGGGATTGGAGAAGATGTACTGCTGACATCATCCATGACTGGTTTGAAGAATCCCGACGAGATTTCTCAAATTCTCTCAGAACTCAGGTGGGCAAACCACCATCCAAAGTGTTGATGGGCTTGATTTCACGGATGGGATCTTCTAATGATATCTTTCTGCAAATCTCCCCTGGATGAGATGCATGGCTCTTCTCCGGAATATAGCCAATCCCGCTCTCTAAATTTCTGCCCTTCAGCCTGGGTGGATGAAGAAAGATAGAAGAGTCTACTGGCAGGCATTTATTGACCAGGTATGATTGATGATCCCACCATCGCATCCAGCTATATGATGTACGGACTATGCGATCACAGCTTGGAATTATGAAGGAGGAGCCGACACAGCCATTCAGCAATTGTTTCCATATCATGGCCCAGTTAAGAGGACCAGTTCCATAACAGCGCATTTGTCTGGTAACCAACCCACAGTCTTGTGGCACAGTTTGATCATAGCCAAATTGACGAGCAAAACGACTGGGGTAGTAAGGTTCTCTCCAAAATTCTGTCCCTTCCCGCAGAGGCAAACTGCATGAGCGAATAGAAAAGAAGAAAAGCTCTCTCTGCAAGAAGAAGAGTTTCGTTGTCCACCATGTCTGTGTCTGCGGGATAGCGATAAAGGCGGAACTGAAAGAAGTTTATCGATCATCATCCCGAATTTTATTTGCAACCCACTCATATGCTCTTCTAGCCATTGCTCTTTCTTTGAAAGAACCAGAGTGGAAGATGAGAAGGATGCGAATATGCTTGCTCAGAGACGAAGGTCCAGGGGAAATAAACTCCGAGCCACCCTGTAAAGTAATGCCAAGAAGTATGCGCAGATGAAGCTCCCAGAGTTGGATCTTTTACATGGGTAGCTATTTCTCCAAGGGCCCTGTAGATAGAACATAATACAGGAGGAGCAAGAGAATATTTATGACCCTCTGCTAAAGCGCCAGCTACAACAAAGACAGTAGGACGAACAGCATCTGCCCACTTGGAGCTGGGCAATACAACCAGGCTTAGCCAGTAGGCCAAGAATGCTGCAAGTTCTCCAAAAGGGCTATATTCTGGTTTTCCTCTTATCATATCTCGGAGCTTAGTCAATTCTTTCGAGCGGCAGTCACGAAACCTTCAAAGAAAATGAAGGAGGTTAATATGCGAGAATGACGAAATAATAAGAATATAAAGAAGGAAAATAATGATTAGACTGGCAAATACCTGAGACCCCTAGAGAAATGGGCCAGCCATTGAAGAGGGGGAATTTTGTGGAAGTTGGGAAATTTGCCCATTTCTTTGAATAACTCTATAGTGGTCTCAGAGATGGAAGGCTTGCGGTCTGGGGAAGATACAAAGGCTAATTCTCTGTTGGTAGGAATGAACTCATCATAGAATTTGCCTGTTATTGTGAGACCAGCTATACGGTGAAGGTCCCATAAAGATATGCTCATTTCGCCGTAAGGAAGATGAAAGGAGTTGGTTGTGGGTGACCAATATTCCAGGAAGCCTTTTAGAACGTTGGGTTCCCGATAGAAGTATTTTGAGGTTACTTCTATTGCATCATAAAGGCCTATCTTTGCAAGAGTGCTCGTATGCTTTAAGAAGATAGCTTCCGCCCATTCAAGAATAGTAGCGACGAGCAGTTAACAAGCCTCTAATGCGAAATTCTGTCTGACTCCAGAGTTGCTCTCGATCTCTGAAGCGCTGTCTCACTGTCTCATAGAAATGAGAAGGAAAGAGATCATGAGGACTGTAGAAGGGAGTCAAGAAGATCATGGGACGAACTTCTCCGACATTCATTCGTCGCGGCTTCTGAGCTTGAATAGTGCCTTCTAAGATTCGGGGCTCTCTTGAGGCCCATGATTCAGTGTATACATCAGCCTTTCGCCATGAACATAATCTCTAGGTTCACAGTCTAGCATAGACTGATGGCGATATACCTTGATCGGAATGATTGTCATGCCCTCCGCATGAGGGTTGTCAAACTTCATGACCCCTTCAACGACTCGTACTGAATCCCACGAGTTCTGAAGCCGTTTCTTCTTATGTTCCTTGATTTTTTCTGCAAATTCCTTCGCCTTATTGCGGCGAGTCTTCTTCGGGCGGGAGGCAGGAGGAGTATCTTCGCGTAGAGGCGGTCTCCCACTATCAGTACGGATGTGGGCTGTGGTTTTAAGCCATTCATCCCAGTCATATTCTCTCCCATGTTTTGGAGGGCATTTAATATCTCCCAAGGAGATGGATCTATGGATAGGGGAGGGTAAAGATTTAATGCGATCAGAGAAATCGAACGTGGGAAGAACGGGTTCTTTGAAGTAAGTGGGGTTTGTTGTTTTTGTTCTTTTTAGCAGGGAGGTCGAAGGTGTCTGAAGGAGATGCAAGACGGCATTTGTTTGTTTGATGCGAGCCATGATGAAGAAAGAAGAAATGGCTAAAGTATTGAAAAATTTTCTAAGTAAAAGTTGAAAATTTTGAGCACTGAGCACTTTTGCGAGGTCGCGCAAAGTCTAGAAGTTTTGCGGAAAATCTCAAAGTTTAGAAAGCTCGTGCAAAGCTAAAACGGTTTGCGCGGGGTCGCGCAAAGTGAAAGCTTTGCGCGGAATAAAATCGCCAGAGCAAGAGTTCTAGAAGAGCAGTTCGTGAAAAAGACCAAGTCGCTGGATTATTTATAGCCTTTATGGCCGAGTACGGTACTCGAGTAGAGCTTTGCGCGAGGTCGCGCAAACCCTGGAGAAAAAGAATGGTTTGATCCTTTTTCTTTGATTTTTCTGAAAAAACAAAGAACGGATCAAGGGGGCATCTGTTGAAGCATAAAAAAAATAACCAAGAGAGTGAAGACAAGAAAGATCAAGAAGTAAGAAAGAACAAAGGAAAAATAGTTTCAAGACCACTTTGCGGGGGGTCGCGCAAAGAGAATCCAGACCGCGCAAAGAGAAGGGTTTGCGCGGGTTAAAGAAGGAAGACAGATTGCGCGAGATGAGGGTTTGCGCGAGACCAGAAAGCATATCGTTTGCGCGTGTCCGCGCAAAGTCTATGATGGTGCGATAAAAGTGATTGAATGATATTTTTTATCCCACATCGACCAGATCCGAGATTTCCACTGGTGAAAATGTCTATAAATATCCCGTTCCTTCTCTAAAAAGGGGTTGGAAGATTTCAGAAGTGAAGCAAAACGAAAGAGAAGAGAGAAGGTGCGGAGTATTGGACTCCCCCGCTTTTTTGCGCGATCGCGCGCAAAGGAGTATGGACTCTGGAAGATTGCCATCGGCACTGTCAGCAAAGGAAGAAGTGAGTGCTTTTATGGTTTGCGCGGACCGCGCGAAAGCATATATATCGCATGGATCCGCGCAAACCTATTGATTGAGCTTGATTTTTGACAATGAATGGTGAAATCTTTGTCGGAATGATTGGAGTTCTCAAAGCTTCAAGTTCTTCTTAATCAAGAGAAAGGAAGAATCATCGATGAAGAGACGTATTCCTCCTAAGTTTCAGGAGATGATCAAAATAGTACCGAAATCTTTCTAGGAATCTTCATTCTCTTGAAGACTGTTGTTTAACTTGTCTATTCCTCCTAAGTCATTGGAGATGATTGAGATCATTGCTGTTATGCTGCCGAAAATTACATTTAGCTATAATGATTAACATTTGTAATAAGTTCTTTGTAAGCTATCTTAGAATCAAGGGATATCGTAGGATGTAAATGAATTCAGAATCAATAAAATGTGACAGTTGTCTTCATAACTATTTCATTGTTATGCTTGAATAAGATTATTTTCCCAAATCAAATACTTTTGTTTCCTTGTCGAAACACACATTGACCAGATCTGAGATTTCCATTAGTGAAAATGTCTATAAATACCCCGTTCCTTCTCTAAAAAGGGGTTCGAAGATTTCAGAAGTGAAGCAAAGACAAAGAAAAAGAGAAGAAGTTGAGTCGGATTCAACGCTATTTTCAAATGGCGGGAGCTAAGATCAAAGTCGACAAGCAAAGGCAAAATTGGACTCGAAAGTTTGATCGGTCAAAGAAAAATTTTGAGTCAAGGCTTTTTATTTTCGCGAATCGAAGTAAAGCAGACCAAGAAATTTGCGCAAGGATCAGCAAAACCTATTTAATTTTTTTCAATGAAAAGAACCTGAATAACTTGTGGAATGAATGAGTTAAGTCTGAATAATTGGAGTCCTCAAAGCTTCAAGCTCTTCTTGATCAAGAGAAAGAAGAATCATTGACAAAAGAAGAGTCGTATTCCTCCTAAGTTTTAGGAGATGACCAAAAAGTTACTCTGAAAATGGGAAATGTCTTTAAATCTTCGTTGATCTTGAAGATTCACATTTTGATCGATTAACTTGTCGACTTGTCTACTAAGACATTGGAGATGATTGAAATCATTGCCATTATGCTGCCAAAAATTATATTTAGTTTATAATAATTATTTGTAATGGGTTCTTTGTAAGCTATCTTAGAATCAAGAGATCCGAAATCAAACTTCCAAATGGATGTAAATGAATTCAATCAATAAAGTATGACGATTGTCTTTATAATTATTTCATTGTTATGTTTAAATAAGATTATTTTCCCAAACAAAATACCTTTGAAATTATCGTGGAATTTTTGGTCATCTCAAAATTTCTTTGAAGTGCTCTTTTCTTTTCATCTTCAAAGTGATTTCTTGATCTTTGTCGTTTTTCACTTCCTTGCTTATTTTATGCCTCAACAATGGCTGATGCAAAACCCTATATAGAAGCTGAGTCTTTCTTTGCGGATGCTAGCTATTATAAATGTTTCTCTGAAGAAATGAGAAATGATGATGGGAAGAAAATCGTAAAAGCTGCCAGGATAAATAAAGTTAAAGAAGAAAAGAGCAGAATCTTGGGAGCAGAAGCAAGAAAAAGTTCTATTTTGTACCAAAGCGCTGAGACAACGGGACAACCGCATCGACACTATTGTATCATAATGCAACAATTTGAAAAGTATTACATTCCAATTACACAAAGCCATTACCCAATGTCGAAAGATGTAAGCCATTTGTTTCCAAGAACATTTCAAGTCAAAGCCAGTGCTAAATATCCGAACCAATAGAGTTTCACGTTGCATCGCATCGGAAGTGAAGGATGAAAATATAAGCAATATATATCATGGAGAGTTAGCATCGAAAATTTGAGGAAATACAAAGTATGAAAAAGCAAGAAAATCATGAGAAATATGGGTTTTGATTGTGACAAACCCACCGGCTTGAATCATGGGAAAGGAATTCAGATCCTCTGGGGTTAATCAGAAAAGCGAAGAAAATTCCAAGGATTGGGAGCAGAATCGCCAAATAAATATAGTATCGATTAACATGACCTCGCCTACACCGGATACTAAGATAATTGAATATCCTGAAACCGCTCCAAGGCAAATAGAAGACGGGGGCAACCGACGATAGATGGCTGCGAGAAATAAATTTGGGAACAAATCCAGAAGAGCCAAGGAACACATTCATCGGCGATTAGCCTTTCGGATCTAGAAACCGAGAAATATGGCCAACTTCTCAAGGAAAATAAAGACGTTTTTTTTGGACATATGAAGAAATGCTGGATTGGAACCTTCCAGTAGCAATGCATCGATTAAATATTTCTAAAGAAAAGAAACCAAAAGAAAGCAAGCAGCAAAGGCGATTTCACCCGGACCTAATTCCATTAATCGAAAAAGAAGTAAATAAACTAATAAAGGTTGGGTTCATCGAGAAGTTAAATATCCCAAATGGATATCAAACATTGTTCGGTGAAAAGAAGAAAGAGACAGATTAGAGTATGTATTGACTTGAGAGATCTGAATGAGGCATGTCCAAAGGACGATTTCCCTCTCCCGATAATGAGTTACTAATGATAGCACTACTCAATATACTATCATGTCCTTTATGGACGGATATGATGGATATAATCAAATCAGGATGGCACCTGAAGATGAAGAGGCGACGACGGCCTTCAGAACGCCGCTTGGAATTTACTGTTATAAAGTTATGCCTTTCGGTCTCAAAAATGCTGGGGCAACATATCAAAGGGCAATGAAAAATATCTTTCAAGATATGATGCATAAACATGTCGAATGCTATGTTGATGACTTGGTAGTCAGATCCGGAGATCATCAAGAGCACCGCGAACATCTAGCATCAGTCTTCCGACGACTCAGAAAGAAGCAATTAAAGATGAATCCGGCTAAATGTGCATTTGGAGTGTCTTCTGGCAAATTCCTCGGCTTTGTGGTACGGCACAGAGGAATCGAAATTGATCCAGAAAAAGTTAAAGCTATTCAAAATATGCCGCCACCAACGACGTTGAAGGAATTAAAAAGCTTACAAGGAAAATTGGCATATATTCGTCGCTTCATTTCGAACCTTGCAGGAAGGTGTCACCATTTTCTAATGAAGAAAGATACTGAGAATTTGTATGGGATCAAAGCTTTAGAATGCCTTTGATTCAATTAAAGAGTTATTAAAAACTTAGGTGTTAATGACTCCAAGAAAAGGTAAGCCACTTATCTTATATACATCGCCGCTACAAATTCTTTGGGTGCTTTTTGGCAGTGTAAACGAAGTTTTAAAAGAGATCGCTCTTTATTATCTAAGCCGAACACGATGGGGGAGAATCCAATTATTCTCGATTGAAAAAGAATGTTTGGCGTTGGTATTCGCTTGTGCAAAAGTTGAGGCATTATTGTCTCTCCCATGACATAACTCTGATCTCAAGAGCAGATCCGATAAAATTCTTGATGACCAGGCCAATGTTATCGGGAAGACTAGCCAAGTGGATGCTATTGTTATCAGAATATACTATTTCATATAAGCTCTGCGAAAAAGAATAAAAGGACAAGCTATGCAGACTTTCTCGACACATCCTATAGTAGAAAATGAAGAAATCAATGATGAATTCCCGAGATGAAAAGTTATGTTGGTGAATCTCTGAATCTTTGGCGCGATGTATTTTGATGGTCTTTGCTTTCGAGTATCGGGAGCTGGGAAAGGGAGTGATATTCATTACACCTCGGGCGATTTATTACCATACTCTTTCACATTGGGTATCGCGTGCACAAACAATGAAGTCGAATACGAGCTCTTATCATCGGAATGGAAATAGCACAAACAAATGGAAGTAAAATCATTGCATATCTTCGGAGATTCTAAATTGATTGTAAATCAATTAACAAACAATTTGAAGTAAGGAAAGAGGAACTTTTGCCTTATTATCGGAAGGCGCATTGCTTGCTTGAAGCAGTTCTATTATGTGGAAATTAAACACATACCGCGGTCGGAGAATGCAAAAGCAGATGCTTTAGCCGATTTAGCAATGCTTTATCTGCACAAACCGAAGTCCTCTTCGTGAACTATAGAAGAAAGAAGATTCTCGCCATCTCAAGGAAGTTATTGAAGAAACCGTTGAAATGTTGCCTATATCTGTTTGGAGGTAACAATGAATGATTGATTGGCGTCAACCTTTGTTGACTATCTCAAATATAATATCTTGCCGAAGATAATGCACAAAGACAACAGATTAAAGATCAAAAAGTGAAAAGAAAATTTGTCATATGCAAGTATTATAAGTATTATATAGAAAATCTTATAATGGAATGCTTGTTAAGGTGCTTGGACAAGCAAGAAGCAAACCAAATGCTGCGAGAGGTACATTCGGGTGAATGTGGAGCACATCAAGCTGGCCGGAATTTATGCCATAAAGTGCATCGAATGGGTTATTATTGGCCTACTATGTTTAAAGATGCGATAGAATATGCAAAGCGATGTCATGAATGTCAAATACACGGAGATATAATACATGTTCCTCCGGAAGAATTACATCAGTCTGTTGCTTCTTGGCCTTTTCTCGGCTTGGGACTCGACGTACGGTCCCATAAATCCCCCTTCATCTAAAGGAAAAAAAGTATATTCAAAGCGAAACAGATTATTTCTCCAAATGGACCGAAAGCGATCGCTTTGCGTAATGTTAAAGAGAAAGACGTGGTCAATTTCATCCGTCATGCTATAATATACCGTCATGGTATTCCGAAGAAGATCATCACTGATAATGGCACCCCTTTTAAAAATAGAGGCATGGAAAAGTTATGTCAGAAGTTCGGCATCCAACATTCTTTTTCAACACCTTATTATCCTCCAGCCAATGGATTAAGAGGCGTTTAACAAAACAATTGTCAAAATAATGAAAAAAACGGTGACAGCAATAAGCGCGATTGGGATGAAAAGTTACAAGAAGCATTATGGGCCTACAGAACCACCCATCATCGACAAAGAACAATGGGGCGACACCATATTCATTAATCTATGGTATGGAGGCGATTATCCCAATTGAAATACAAGTGGCATCACTCGTGGTGGCGTTTGCATCGATCTATATAACGGAGATGATGAAAATGCAAAAATAAGGTGAAAGAATTAGACTTACTCGATGAGAAACGTCTTCTCGGAAGAATGGCGGTCTTGATCAATCATATCGTGCCGAACATCGGTTGCATTTGATAAACAAAGGTTAAATACCGTTCTTTAAAAAAAAGGAGATATGGTGTTAATGTTGAAAAGACCTATAATGGTCACTCACGAATAGGGGGCAAGTTCGAGCCTAAATGGGACGGTCCATATGTGGTGAAAGAAGTATACTCCAATGGGGCATATAGAATCACAAATCAAGAAGGGAAGGGGTATCAGTGTACTTGTCAACGCCCTTTTCATCAAAAAATACTATCCCTAAAGATAGAGATGTGGATTTTGACCCGAATATTATCGGCATAATGATTTCAGATCAAAAGGGGGCAAAGATGAATAAGATCATGTCTATATGCCAACAAAAGAAGCTATAAAGAAGAAATTCACAAGCATATCAATTATCAAAGCAAAAACTGGAAAATATATATATGATCATCATCATCAAATAAGATTGACAAAGTTATATTGCCTTACAAGGCACAAATTCTTGAAGATCTCTCTTGAAGATATTGACAAAGTTATATTGCCTTACAAACAAATTCTTGAAGATTTCTTGAAGATATTATCAATTATAAGCCTTACAAGGCATGAATCATTTGAAGATTCTCTTGAAGATGATCGATTATATTATATGCCTTACAAGGCATGGATCTTCTTGAAGATATATAAAATCTACTATATTGATGATGATCATATATATATTATTGCCTTACAAGAGATATTATCAAAAGCAAGGATATATCAATATCAATCAAAGATCAATATAGCCAATCAAAATCCTAAAAGAGCAAATTGAGCAAAATCAAAAAGAAAATTGAAAAAATAAAAAAAAAAAAAATAAAATAAAAAAAAAAAATGCTCTCAAAGGATCAAGCTCTAAAAGAGCCGGCCAACTATACGTAAGACCCATGAAGATCGCCATTCGGGCGCGGCGAGAGAGTCGATGGCCCTAAAAAGCCCATGAAGATCATCGTGCGCACTCCATGCTGCAGTAGTCGACGAAAGTCAAGGATTCAAAGCCTAAAAGGCCATAAATCCGCGAAGACTAGTCACCGTAATTCCCATGCCGTCAGTATAGCTTCGGCAAAGTCTTACACGGGAACGGATGAAAATGCCCTCCGTGAATGGGCTCGACCTTGAGAGGCGAAGAAAACGGGGGCCGCAAAGATGCGAGCTTTATGCCAACCGTGCGTAAGACCCTCCAGGTCTAGGGTTTGATTTCGTAGTAACTCGTGAGGAAGGGCTTAAACCTACTCATTGATGGATGGCGACCTTAGATTTGGTGCCCAAAGGTAAAATGAGCCCCGCAAACTCACAGAGAGTTACCGTGGCCAACCCTGCGCGTAAATCCAACAGTTCACCGTCCGAAAGTAGCGTCAATGGGCCCTTCGATGGACCGTGACCGTGAGCTCAAGGCGTGTGAGAAAGCCCAAAAGCGAACTCTAGAGAGTTACATGGCCATCACATAAGACCCATAAATGCTCCACTACTCACGAGCTTAAATCGTGTGTGTGCGCACGCTCCACTACTCATGAGCATAAATCGCGTGTGGCTAATTGAATTGAAACTTAGTACCGCCAATTTAAATACGCACCTAGAAAATCCCGTACTAACATAAAAGTTTAGAAATAAAAAAAAGGTTTAGTAATGAAAATTGTAAAAAAAAAAAAAAAAAAAAAAAAAAAAAAAAAAAGAGAAGAAATGAAATTATTATATAAAGAGTAAATAAAACTTGATAATATTAATAAAAAATATAAATATAATAAAATTATCATGTAAATATAATTTGATAATATTAGTATAAGTATCATCAATATCAAGATAGAAAATACCATCATAAAACATCCCAAAATACTATCATGAGATATATGATAAATTACATCCAAATCACGAAAGCAAATATCACATGTTTAAAATTTATGATTCATTCAAAACAAATGTATTTGATTTGGGAGAATAATCTTATTCAAACATAACAATGAAATAATTACAAAGACAATCATCACATTTTATTGATTCTCAATTCATTTACATCCTCTGGTATCCCTTGATTCTAAGATAGCTTACAAAGAACTCATTACAAATGTTAATTATTATAGCTAAATATAATTTCGGCAAAGATAACAAGCAATGATGTCAATCATCTCCTATGACTTAGGAGGAATAGACAAGTCGTTCAAGTCTTCAAGAGAATGGAAATTCCAAAAGATTTCAAGACTATTTTGGTCATCTCCCAAAACTTAGGAGGAATACGTCCCTTCCGCGATGATCTTCTTAATTCTTGAACAAGAAGAACTTGAAGACCCAAAGACTCAAACCATTCCGACAAACCATTTCCACATTGTCAAAATCGCTAAACAATAGGTTTGCGCTGGTCCACAAGAACGATATGCTTTTTGCGCTGGTCCGCGCAAACCATAAATGCCTTGTTGTTTTTGCATACGGCCGTCGCCGCAAACTTCCAGAGTCCACTCTTTTGCGGATCGCGCAAAGTGCAGGAGTCCAATACTCCGCACCTTCTGTCTTCTCTTTCGTCCTTGCTTCACTTCTGAAATCTTCGAACCCCTTTTTTAGAGAAGGAATGGGGTATTTATAGACATTTCCACCAGTGGAAATCTCGGATCTGGTCGATGTGGGACAAAAATATCATCCAACTATTTTTATCGCAGCATTATGGACTTTGCGCGGACACGCGCAAACAATATACTTTGCGCGGTCTCGCGCAAACCCTTCAATCTCGCGCAAACCCTTCTCTGTCCAATCCGCGCAAACTCTTCACTTTGCGCGGTCTTTGTGAAATTATTTCACTTTGCGCGACCTCGCAAGAAAGTGGTCTTGAAGTCAAACGTTTTCTTTTTCATCTTCAAAGTGATTTCTTGATCTTTTTCTTCTTCTCTTCCTTGCTTATTTTATGCCTCAACAGATGCCCCTTGATCCGTTCTTTGTTTGTTCGAAAATCAAAGAAAAGGATCAAACCATTCTTTTTTTCCAAGGTTTGCGCGACTCAAGAAAGTCCCTACCGAGTACCGTACTCTCACCATAAAGCCTATAAATAGTCCAATGACTTAGTCATTTTCACGAACTTCCTCTCTCGACACTTGCTCTGGCGATTTTTCGCGCAAACCTTCACTTTATGCGCGACCACAAAACCGTTTACTTTGCGCGAGCTCTCCGAACTTTGAGATTTTTCCAAGCAAACTCCTAGACTTTGCGCGACTCGCACAAGAAAGTTCCCTCGTACTTAGAAAATTTTCAAGACTTAGACATATTTCTTCTTTCTTCATTTCTTTGCTTTTTGACTTATCTTCTTTCTTCTTTCTTTCATTATGGCTCGTATAAACAGACGCATTTCGTCTTGTATCTCCTTCAAACTCTCCTCCTTCGATCAACCACCCGCTAAAAGAATAAAAACAACTTCTAGAAATCCAAACTTTTTAAAGAACCCGTTCTCCCCACTTTCGATTTCTCCGATCGTATCAAATTTACCCTCTCCTATTCACAGATCCATCTCCTTGGGAGATATTAAATGCCCTCCAAAACATGGAAGAGAATACGACTGGGATGAGTGGCTTAAGACTACAGCCCACATTCGTACCGACAGTGAGAGACCGCCCCCTCGCGAAGATACTCCTCCACCTTCCCGCCCGAAGAAGACTCGCCGCAATAAGGCGAAGGAATTTGAAGAAAAAATCAAAGAACACAAGAAGAAACGGCTTCAGAACTCATGGGATTCAGTACGAGTCGTTGAAGGGGTCATGAAGTTCGACAACCCTCATGCAGAGGGTATGACCATCATTCCCATAAAGGTGTATCGCCATCAGTCTATGCTGGACTGTGAACCTAAAGATTGTGTTCATGGCGAAAGACTGATGTACACCGAATCATGGGCCACAAGAGAGCCCCGGATTTTAGAAGGCACTATTCAGGCTCAAAAGCCACGACAGAATGTCGGAGAAGCTCGCCCCATGATTTTCCTGACTCCCTTCCACAAAGTCCTCATGATCTCTTTCCTTCTCATTTCTATGAGACAAGGAGACAAATAAGTTTCGAGAGATCGAGAGCAACTCTGGGGCCAAGAATTCCGCATCAGAGGCCTGCTAATTGCTCGTCGCTATTACTCTGAATGGGCGGAGGCTATTTTGCTGAAACATACAAGTACTCTTGCAAAGATAGGCCTATATGATGCAATAGAAGTAACTTCAAAATACTTCTATCGGGAACCCAACGTTCTGAAAGGCTTCCTTGAATATTGGTCGCCTACAACCAACTCCTTCCATCTTCCTTATGGCGAAATGAGCATATCTCTTTGGGACCTTCATCGCATAGCTGGTCTCACAATAACGGGGAAATTCTACGATGAATTCATTCCTACCAACAGAGAATTAGCCTTTGTGTCTTTTCCGGATCGCAAGCCCTCCATATCCGAGACTACCATAGAGCTATTCAAGGAGATGGGCAAATTCCCCAATTTCCACAAAATTCCCCCTCTTCAATGGCTGGCCCATTTTTCTAGGGGTTTAAGGTATTTATCATTCTGATAATTGATCTTCCTCTTTGTATTCTTCACCATTTATGTATATTAACCTCTTCATTTTTATTTCCTTTGAAGGTTTTCGACATCGCAATTCCAAAGAACCGACAAAGCTTCGGGATGCAATAAGAGGAAAGCCAGGAATATAGCTCTTTGGAGAGCTTGCAGCATTTCGGCCTATTGGCTAAGCTTAGTCGTTTTTGCCCAAGCTCTAAATGGGCAGATGCTATCCGTCCAAGTGTCTTTGTTGTGGCCGGTGCCTTGGCGGAGGGACATAAATACTCACTTGCTCCTCCAGTATTATGTTCTATCTACCGGGCCCTTGGAGAAATAGCGACTCACATAAAAGACCCCATTCTTGGAACTTCATCTGCGCATACTTCTTGGCATTATTTTACAGGCTGGCTTGGAGTCTACTTCCCTTGGACTTTCGAAGTTTCAGAGCAAGCATATTCTCATCCTTCTCATCTTCCACTCTGGTTCTTCCAGCAGAGGGCAATGGCTAGAAGAGCATATGAGTGGGTTATAAATAAGATTCGGGATGATGATCAGATAAACTTCTTTCAGTTCCGCCTTTATCGCTATCCTGCAGACACAGACATGGTGGACAACGAAACTCTTACTGCAGCAGAGAGAGCTTTCTTCTTTTCTATTCGCTCATGCAGTTTGCCTTTGCGGGAAGGGACAGAATTCTGGAGAGAACCTTACTACCCGAGTCGTTTTGCTCGTCAATTTGGTTATGATCAAACTGTGCCACAAGACTGCGGGTTGGTTACCAGACAAATGCGCTGTTATGGAACTGGTCCTCTTAACTGGGCCATGATATGGAAACAATTGCTGAATAGCTGTGTTGGCTCCTCCTTCATAATTCCGAGCTGTGATCGCATAGTCCGTACATCATATAGCTGGATGCGATGGTGGGATCATCAATCATACTTGGTCAATAAATGCCTGCCAGTAGACTCTTCTATCTTTCTTCATCCACCCAGGCTGAAGGGCAGAAATTTAGAGAGCGGGATTGGCTATATTCCGGAGAGGAGCCATGCATCTCATCCAGGAGAGATTTGCAGAAAGATATCATTAGAAGATCCCATCCGTGAAATCAAGCCCATCAACACTTTGGATGGCTGGTTTGCCCACGGAGTTTTGAGAGAATTTGAGAAATCTCGTCGGGATTCTTCAAACCAGGCTGCAGATGATGCTGCAGGTACATCTTCTCCAATCCCCGCAGAGACTGCAGCGGTTCAAGAAGGACAGGCTATTGGTACTTCCACATCTCCTCCGCAGCCCCTTGGTCCTAGTCCGTCTTCTCCGATGACTAGATCAAGAACGCGTTTACAATCATCATCTCCTATCCCTCCAGAAGGAACTCGTCCAGCCTCTGCTTCTCCTATAGTCCAAGAGCTTGCACCGGAGAGCAGTCGACCCATTTCTTATAAAGGGAAGCAAGTTATCGTTGAAGAAGTTGACGAAGAAATTTTGGGAGATGAAAGTTCTACTTCATCATCAAGTACAACCGAATCTTCGCAGGATGAAGATAGCGGAGATAGTGATAATGGCGAAGATAAAGATGATGACTTTGAAGAAGGAGAAGTTGATATTGGTGAAGAAGAGGAAACAAATGCGAAAGAAGTTGAGATAGCATCTTCCTCGCAATTGCTAAGACTCCCTCTAGCATTAATATCCCTGCTAAATCTCCCTGAAATTGAGGAAGATGAAGAGGAGCCTTTAGATTATGGAGAATATGGATATTCACCAGGTAAAGGAAAATTTTCATATAAATATTTTGATTTATATTTTAACAACTATTATTTATCCAAAATTATTGCATCTCCCTTTTTAGGTGCCCAAGTTGCGAAGTAGGTGTCATCTCTCCAGTGGGTCCTCTTGTAATATCTTCACCGAGAGCATCAGTAGTCTCGTTGGTAGTACCAAGAGTAGTTGCTCGTGAGATTATATTTTCTATAAACCATCGATTTGCCAACTCCACCACAAGAGATTCTAAGACGGAGGCTAGAGCACCATCTTTCGCCGATATGGTGGGACTTGGTCCTTCCATAGCTCCAAGAGCTTCTCCTTCGTTAGTTGTGTCCCAAATGATGTATATATATATATATATGCGCTGTTTATCTTCATTCAAGACTATATATATTTCATAATAATATATTGAATATTCTTCTTCTTTTGCTATAGGAACTTATCCCCGTAGTGGTGTGGTGCTAGTTCTGATTCTGTAACCACTACTTTGAACTATCATCCTTTGCAAAGATTCCCGCTCACAAAATGCGATGGTGAAACATTCTATTAGCAATAATCCATATCTTCGTAAATCCCGATCGTGGTCGGACTTGGATGTTGCTATAGAAATTTTGGAAAGCTCGCTAAGATGGCGTAATCGACATATCTCCCTTACGGGATTCACTCTTCAAGTTTCGTGATTCGTAATTTCTTTAGCTTCAAGGGAAAATATCACATTGCGCCCGAGATTTTAGAATATAGAAAGTCATTGGCTCTTTCTCAAGAACAAGTCTCTTTAATGTACTTCTTCAATTTCCAAATTTGAACAAGAACGTATGATTCTTCAAGATCAATTAAAGATTCATGTTGATGAAAGCATAACTATCCAAGATCGCATTGCAATTTTGAAGGAAGAAATCTCTCAAATTGGAGAGAAAGAATCATGAGCAAGCTTTAATCATTCAAGAGGTTGAAGAGAAGATGCGAGTGAATGCCAAGTCTATTGATATCGAAAAATCCGCACAACTTTAATCAAGAAATGGTTGTTTCTTTGGAGAACAAGTCATTGGCGTTCTGATCAAGCGAAACTTATTCTTGAAGAAAAATCTCGACATAATGCAGCTCAAGCACAATTAAAAGAAGATTTGCTCGATATTCAAGCAATGGGGATCACAGAGAATCTTTGAATCATGTAATTTAAAACATGTGATATTTGCTTTTGTGTTTTTGGATGTAATTTATTTATCATTTATTTCATGAGATTATTTTGGGATGTGTTTATGATGGTATTTTCTATCTTGCATATTGATGATATTTATACTAATATTATCATATTATATATATAATATTTTATTATTTATTTTTTATTATTTTTTATTATTTTTTTTTTTTTTTATTAATATTATCAAGTTATATTTATTTTTATATAATAATTTTCATTACACATTTTTATAATTTCTAAAGCATTTTATATTTTGTTAGTATGGGATTCTCTAGGTGAGTATTTAGATTGGCGGTACTAAGTTTCAATTCAATTAGCCACACACAGCTTTATGCTCATGAGTAGTGGAGCGTGCGCACACACACAGTTTAAGCTCGTGAGTAGTGGAGCATTTATGGGTCTTATGTGATGGCCACTGTAACTCTCTAGAGTTCGCTTTTGGGCTTCTCACTGCCTTGAGCTCACGGTCACGGTCCATCAGAGGGGCCCATTGACGCTACCGGACGGTGAACCGTTGGATTTACGCGCGTTGTGGTTGGCCACAGAACTCTCAGAGTTCGCAGGCTCGCAAGGCTACCTTTGGGCACCAAATCTAGGGTCGCCATCCATCAATGAGTAGGTTTAAGCCCTTCCTCACGAGTTACTACCGAAATCAAACCCTAGACTGGAGGGTCTTACGCACGGTTGGCATAAAGCTCGCACCGCGGCCCTGTTTTCTTTTTTCTGTCGCAAGGTCGAGCCCATTCACAGGAGGGCATTTTCATCCGTTCCCGCATGCCGCGGAAGCTATACAGACGGCATGGGAATTACGGTGACTAGTCTTCGCGGATTTATGGCCTTTTAGGCTTTGAATCCTTGACTTCGTCAGCTACCCGCATGGGTGCGCACGATGGTCTTCGCGGGCTTTTTAGGCCACTGACTCTCGCCCGCCCGAATGGCGATCTTCATGGGTCTTACGTATAGTTGGCCGGCTCTTTTTTAGAGCTTGATCCTTTGAGAGCATTTTTTTTTTTTTTTTTAGCTTTTTGATTTTGATCAATTTTTTTGATTTTGCTCAATTTTGCTCTTTTGGGATTTTGGCTTGGCTATATATCCCTCTTTGTTTGATATTGATATATCCTTGCTTTTGATAATATCTTCAAGAAGATCCATGCCTTGTAAGGCGATAATATATATATGATCATCATCATTTGCAAATATAGCAGATATTTCCGAAATATCTTCAAGAAGATCCATGCCTTGTAAGGCAATATAACTTTGAGCTTAGATGATATCTTCAAGAGAATCTTCAAGAATTTGTGTCTTATAACTTTGAGAATTTGTGCCTTGTAAGGCAATATAACTTTGAGAATTTGTGCCTTGTAAGGCAATATAACTTTGAGAATTTGTGCCTTGTAAGGCAATAATATAACTTTGTCAATCTCTTCAAGAGAATCTTCAAGATGATGATGATGACCATATATATATATTTTCAAGATTTGCTGCTTTGATAATTGACATGCTTGTGAATCTCTTCTTTACAGCTTCTTTTGTTGGCATATAGACATGAATATGGACATGATCTTATTTATTTTTGCCCCCTTTTGATACAGAATCATTATGCCGATAATATTTTGGGTCAAAATCCAGATACCTATCTTTAAGGATAGTATCTTTTGATGAAACTATCTTTAAGGATTGACGTTGACAAGTACACCGATACCCTGTCCTTCTTGATTTGTGATTCTATATGCCCCATTGGAGTATACTTCTTTTACCACATATGGGCCGTCCCATTTAGGCTCAAACTTGCCCCCTGTCCGGCGAGTGACCACTATAGGTCTTTTCAACATTAACACCATATCCCCTTTTTGAAAGAGCGATATTTGACTGTTTTATCAAAGGCACCGATATTCTGGCCCGATATGATCGCAAGCCAGTTCTTCATTGAGCCGCAAGACGTTTCTCATCAAGCAAATCTAATTCTTTCAAATTTTTATTTTTGTTTTTTCATCATCCGTTATAGATTGATGTACCGCTATTCTGAGTGATGCCATCCGCATTTCAATTGGGATAATCGCCTCCATACCATAGACTAATGAATACGGTGTTGCCCCGTCTGTCTGCATACGATGAGTGGTTCTCAGAGGCCCATAATGCTTCTTGTAACTTTTCATCCCAATCGCGCTTATTGCCCGTCATCGTTTTCTTCATTATCTTGACAATTGTTTTGTTAAACGCGCCTCGCTAATCCATTGGCCGGAGGATAATAAGGTGTTGAAAAAGAATGTTGGATGCCGAACTTCTGACATAACTTTTCCATGCCTCTATTTTTAAAAGGGGTGCCATTATCAGTGATGATTTTCTTGAATACCATGACGGTATATTATAGCATGACGGATGAAATTGACCACGTCTTTTCTTTAACATTACGCAAGGCGATCGCTTCGGTCCACTTGGAGAAATAATCCGTTCGCTTTAATATATCTTGTTTTCCTTTAGATGAAGGAGGATTTATCGGACCAATAACGTCGAGTCCCCAGCTGAAAAGGGCCAAGAAGCAACAGACTGATGTAATTCTTCCGAGGAATATGTATTATATCTCCATGTATTTGACATTCATGGCATCGCTTTGCATATTCTATTGCATCTTTAAACATAGTGGGCCAATAATAACCCATTCGATGCACTCTATGGCATAAATTCCGGCCTGCTTGATGTGCTCCACATTCACCGAATGTGCCTCCCGCAAAGATTTGGTTTGCTTCTTGCTTGTCCAAGCACTTTAAAGATTCCATTATAAGATTTTCTATATAATACTTCACGCATATGACAAATTTTCTTCGATCGCTGCTTAATCATTGTCTTTGTATATTGTCTTCTGGCAAGATATTATATTTGAGATAATCGACAAAAGGCTGACGCCAATCATCCATTGTTACTTCCAGACAGGATATAGGCAATATTTCAACAGTTTCTTCGATAAACCTCTCGCAGATGGCGGTGAATCTTCTTTCTTCTATAGTTACCTGAAGAGGACTTCGGTTTGTGCAGGATAAAGCCGCTGCTAAACTGGCTAAAGCATCTGCTTTTGCATTCTCCGACCGCGGTATGTGTTTAATTTCCACATAATAGAACTGTTCAAGCAACTGTTGTGCCTTCCGATAATAAGGCAAGAGTTCCTCTTTCCTTACTTCAAATTCTGTGGTTAACTGATTTACAACCAATTTAGAATCTCCGAAGATATGCAATGATTTTATTTCCATTTTTGTGCTATTTCCATTCCGATGATAAGAGCTTTATATTCTACTTCATTGTTTGTGCATGCGATACCCAACGTGAAAGAATATGGTAATAAATCGCCCGAGGTGTAATGAATATCACTCCCCCCCCGCTCCCGATACTCGAGCAAAGACCATCAAAATACATCGCCAAAGATTTGGGATTCAACCACCATAACTCGTTCATCCGGGAATTCATCATTGATTTCTTCATTTTCTCGCTATAGGATGTGTCATGCGAGAAAATCGCCATAGCTTGTCCTTTTCATCGCTTACGCTTATAAGAAATAGTATATTCGATAACAATAGCATCCACTTGGCTAGTCTTCCCGATAACATTGGCCTGGTCATCAAGAATTTTATCGGATCCGCTCTCGAGATCAAAGTTATATCATGGGAGAGACAATAATGCCTTAACTTTTGCACAACTAATACCAACGCCAAACATTCTTTTTCAATCGGAGAATAATTGGATCTCGCCCCATCGTTGTTCGGCTTAGATAATAAAGAGCGCTCTCTTTTTCCGGCTTCATTTACTGTGCCAACAAAGCACCCAAAGAATTTTAAATGCAGATGTATATAAAATAAGTGGCTTACCTTTTATCGGAGTCGTTAACACCCGCGTGTTGTTTTAATAATTCTTTAATTGAATCAAAGGCATTCTCGGCAAGCATGATCCCATACGAATTCTCAGATCTTTCTTCATTAACCGGAAAATGGTCGACACCTTCCCGCGAGGTTTGAAATAAAACGGCGAATGTATGCCAATTTTCCTTAAGCTTTTTAATTCCTTCAAATACGTTGTTGGTGGTGGCATATTTTGAATAGCTTTAACTTTTTCTCGGATCAATTTCGATTCCTCTATGCCGTACCACAAAACCGAGGAATTTGCTTGGAAGACACTCCAAATGCACATTTAGCCGGATTCATCTTTAATTGCTTTTTTCGAGTCGTCGGAAGACCGATGCCAGATGTTCGCGGTGTTCTTGATGATCTCCGGATCTGACTACCAAGTCATCAACATAGCATTCGACATGTTTATGCATCATATCTTGGAAAATATTTTTCATTGCCCTTTGATATGTTGCCCCAGCATTTTTGAGACCGAAAGGCATGACTTTGTAACAGTAAATTCCAAGCGGCGTTCTGAAAGCCGTCGCCTCTTCATCTTCGGGTGCCATCCTGATTTGATTATAGCCTGCATATCCGTCCATGAAGGACATGATAGCATATTGAGTAGTGCTGTCGATTAGTAATTCTGTTATCGGGAGGGGGAAATCGTCTTTTGGACATGCTTCATTCAGATCTCTGAAATCAATGCATACTCTGATCTGTCCGTTCTTCTTTTTCACCGGAACAATGTTTGATATCCACCTGGGATATTTAACTTCTCTGATGAACCCAACTTTTATTAGCTTATCTACTTCTTTTTCGATTAATGGAATCAGGTCTGGGTGAAATCGCCTTTGTGCTTGCTTGACTGGTTTCTTTTCTTTGGAGATATTTAACCGATGCATTGCTACGGAGGGTTCCAAATCCAAGCATTTCTTCATATGTCCAAGCGAAGACATCTTTATTTTCTTTGAGAAGTTGACCATATTTCTCAAATTCTTGATCTGAAAGACGATGTCGATGAATGTATTCCTTGGCTCTTCTATTGTTCCCAAATTTATTTCTCAAGCCATCTATCTATCGTCGGTTGCCCCCCGTCTTCTATTTGCTTTGAGCGATTTCGGGATATTCAACTATCTTAGTATCTTCGTGGTGAAGTCATATTAATTGATATCATGTTTACTACTGATTCTACTCCCAATCCTTGGAATTTTCTTCGCTTTTCTTGATTAACCCCGAGTGGGATTTGAATCCCTTTCCCATTATTCAAGCCGGTGGGTTTGTCACAATCAAAACCCATGTTTCTCATGATCTTCTTGCTTATTGCACTGTACTTTCTTAAATTCTGCGGTGCTAATTCTCCATGATATTCATTGCTTGCATTTTCACTCTCTCTCTTCTGATGCAAAGATGGAATTCTATCGGTTCAGGATATTTATCATTGGCTTTGACTCGAAATGTTCTCGGAGCGGCAGCAAATGGCTTACATCTTTCGATATTGGGTAATGGAACTGTAATTGGATCAGTAAAACTTTCAATTGTCATTCGACAACAAGATGTCAACGGCGGTTGTCCCGGTTGTCTCAGCGCTTTGGTACAAAATAGAATTTCTTTCTTGCTTCGCAAATTCGGAAGATTCTCGCTTCTTTCTTTCTTCTTTATTTATCCCGGCATCTTTTATGATTCTTTCCATCATCATTTCCATTTCTTCAGAGAAACATTTGTAATAAGCTGGCGTCGCAAAGAAAGACTCAAACTACGTGTAGGGTTTTGCATCACCATTACTTTACACCGCACCCCATCTTTACAAAGATTTGAAACATTGGTGTAGAGTAGAAGGTATAATATGATACTTGATGTATCCATGGCCTTCCCAAGAGAAGGTTATATGTCGTCACAAAGATTTATAACATGACATACAACAAAGTAGTGATTAATTCCTCTATTTCCAATGTTCTTGTGATTTTACCGAGTGCACGTTGTCCATCTTGATTAACCCTCAGTATCATCATTCATTTGGGCGCAAGTCCGACGGCGAAAACCCAATTTAGTAACCATTGAGAGTGGCAAAAGATTTCTCATGCGGACCCATTATCTATCATAATTCTTTTTATCTTCTTCTCACAAATATATCCTTCTATCATCAATGGTCTGTTATGTTCCTTTTCACCAATTAAATCATCATCAGAGAAAGATATTACTGGTAGACAATTCATCTTCTCATTATTTCTTTCATTCTTCATTTTCACAAGAAAGTTTCTCTCACATTGTGATCAGACAGTGCTTGAATCAAACTCTGTCGAAATTCTTCTGACAACTTGAGCGCATCGTAAACACTTAACGCGTCGGTATACCCTTCAAGTGGCCGACTACATCATAAGCTACTTTTGTCACTGCAGCTCCAATTTCTATTCTTGTCCTCAATTATTCGTCTTTCATCACTTCTTTCCTTATTATTTCTGCTTTCTGCTTTACCGGACTTGTTATTTGCTTCCCTGATCGCAACGTAATCATTGTTGCACTTCTTGTCAACTTTTCCTTTTTCAGTCCCCGCTTGTTTTCTTGTATTGACAGTACATTTACTGTTGCCCTTGCATTCTTTTCTTTGCTTCCGCTGGTTATTATGTCACCTCTGTTTATCATCCGCTGTATAATGCATTTTAACGTATAACAATTTTCCGTCGGATGCCCTACTAGGCGATGATATTGACAAAAGTTTCTTTCTCGAGTCCTCGTTACATCTTCAGGACGTTTCGGTTCTGGTAATTCCAAGGTACCTGCCTTTAGCAATTGTTGCATCATAGGCACCACGTCTTCTTTATCGAACTCAAATCCTTCATGTGAATCGAGCATTCTGAGCTTTTTTCCACCGTACCTGTCTCTTGTTTGATTCCAACCTTCTTTTCCTTCTGGCCTTTTATCTCTTGAACCCCTCGCATCTTGATTCTTTTTATCCCGGTCAATGGTATTGACGGTTGTCCTGCCAGGCATTCTTCTGACAGTTTCATGATGAAATGCCGGCATCTTGTGAGTCATTAGCTCCAATGCATGGGCTTTGGTAGCCAAATCGCGAAAAGTTCCAATATCAGCGCTAGTGAGTCCGAACGCAATTCCTGTCTCCATAGAGTTCAGACACATTTTGACTTGTTCCTTTTCTTCGGCAACTGCCGCACGATCCCCCCCAGTGTTTTCCATCTGTCATGAATTTTTCAACGGGTTCTCCTTCGCTGTCGTATCGAAGCTAGTTCTGTGATGCTAACGTCACGTTCTGACGAGAAGAAGTTCGACATGAAAGCATCTTGCATTTCTTCCCATGTCCGTATGGACCCTGGTGCCAAATTTGAATACCACCTGAAAGCTTTGCTTGTCAACGATGACCCAAATAAGCGTAAGCAATATTGAGGTATCGTGGAAAAATTCCCCATGCTGGTGATGAAATGCATCAGGTGTTCTTTCGGCGATCCTTCCCCATTGAACTTTTGGAAATCTGGGTGTTTGAAGTTGGCTGGAAATGGAACATCCTCTACCTCTCTCGGGTAGGGTGTTCAGATCTGAAACGACCCAGTATTCGCGCGCGCTCTCTCTCTATTCTAACTGCTTCTTCGACGACTTGTCTTACGTCATCTTGTGTTATAGCTCTTGTTGCTGGAACTGAACCTCGTGATCCTATCCCTCATGAGGGAACCTTCAGGCTGGTTCTCTTGTCCATTTGTCGCTCCCATCATGGGTGGAGCTACTATTTGGGCTACATTATGTGCCAGGGTTGTCAAAGCTTCCCTGAGATTCCGGCATTCATCCATTAGCATTCTTTGTGCCTCCGCCATTTGATCAACACGTTCTTCAGTAGTTGGTCTATTTCCTTGACCTGTTTCTGCCATATATACTGCGGCTCCTTGACTGTTTGTCGAAACTGTTTTTGGAGTAGAACGAGAGTATGCTGATATAACAGGACTTATAAAGAGGGGAGAAATTGGAGTCTCATTTGACTCTCGTGTGCTTTCTGTGCTTTTAACCGATCGAGGTGATACAGGATTAAGGCGAGCTTGTTTGCGGTGATACTTGCATCGGTGATTCTACCATCGTGCTTTACCTTTTTGTGCTTGTGTCCATTTGGTCTTTGGAGCGACCAAAGCTGGAAAATCTGCGACGAGAACTCGCGAAGCAACTTGTTCAGATAAATCGCGGGGGAGCGAGTTCGGGTTTTCTTCTTGCTATGCTCCGTGTAATTGGTCCCTCAGTTCTTGGTGCAAACAATTTTGCCTTGCGACTCTTTAAGGCCTTTGCTTTTGTCCTTTTGGATAAAACCAGAGTCCAGTTTTCATTGTTTTCTTGTAGTTGAGGTGAAACGGAAATAACTCCTGCTGTCACTTGAATCACATTGCACCCGCTTGAAGTGCTTGCTTTTGTATGCTCAGGAATTTCGCTTGGCGCATACTCAATTACAAACCCAGTAGCGATGAATCGGAAGTTCACCTTTCTCACAGTGTTAGCCATTAGCAGTGTTGTGTGATTGAATTTGAGTACCTTCAATAACAAAACATATCTGAAATTAGTACGTGAAAGACTAAGTAAACTACCTTGGAGATGAAGGGGAGGATGTTCCCACTGAGAGTCGCCATTTTGGCGTCTAATAGACGCCAAAAAAAAATAGTGACGAGAGTCTTGCAACTTTCCCAATGTTAGTGTTAAATAAGATAAGTCCCCAGCAGAGTCGCCATTTTGTTTCGACAAGGAAACAAATGTATTTGATTTGGGAGAATAATCTTATTCAAACATAACAATGAAATAATTACAAAGACAATCATCACATTTTATTGATTCTGAATTCATTTACATCCTCTGGTATCCCTTGATTCTAAGATAGCTTACAAAGAACTCATTACAAATGTTAATTATTATAGCTAAATATAATTTTGGCAGCATAACGGCAATGATGTCAATCATCTCCTATGACTTAGGAGGAATAGACAAGTCGTTCAACAGTCTTCAAGAGAATGGAAATTCCGGCAGCATTTCAGTACTATTTTGGTCATCTCCCAAAACTTAGGAGGAATACGTCCCTTCCGCGATGATTCTTAATTCCTGAACAAGAAGAACTTGAAGACCCAAAGACTCAAACCATTAAAAACAAAGATTTTGCCCATTCATTGTCAAAACCGCGCAAACAATAGGTTTGCGCGGGTCCGCGCAAACGATATGCTTTGCGCGGGTCCGCGCAAACCATAAATGCTTTCTGTTGCTTTGCGCGGCCGCGCAAACTTCCAGAGTCCAATACTCCTTTGCGCGGATCGCAGCAAAGTGCAGGAGTCCAATACTCCGCACCTTCTGTCTTCTCTTTCGTCCTTGCTTCACTTCTGAAATCTTCGAACCCCTTTTTAGAGAAGGAATGGGGTATTTATAGACATTTCACCAAGTGAAATCTCGGATCTGGTCGATGTGGGACAAAAATATCATCCAACTATTTTTTCCACAAAGATTATAGACTTTTGCGCGGACACGCAAAACAATATACTTTGCGCGGTCTCGCGCAAACCCTTCAATCTCGCGCAAAGTCTCTTCTGTTCAATCGCGCAAACTCTTCACTTTGCGCGGTCTTGTGTAACTATTTCACTTTGCGCGACCTCAAGAAAGGTCTTGAAGTCTATTTTTTCTTTCATCTTCAAAGTGATTTCTTGATCTTCTTTTCTTCTTCTCTTCTTTGCTTATTTTATGCCTCAACAAGAAGTTCAACCGCCTTCTACACTCTTTTATTGAGCAATTGTAACAATCTAATCCTAAAGATGAAATTCGGAATCACAAAATTTGATGATTGAATCCGTAAAGAAGATATGTTGATTCAGCCATCTTAAAAAAGCTTTCTCAAAATTTCTATAGCAACATCCAAGTCCAACCATTGATCGAGATTATAAGATATGGATAATTATTGATTTCAGAGAATGTTTCACCATAAGCATTTTGTGAGCAGGAATATTTGCAAGAAAGATGATAGTTGAAGTAGTGGTTCTGAGAATCGAATTAGCAAGCAGTAGGATAAGTTCTATAGTAAAAGAAGAAGAATATTCAATATATTATTATGAAATATATATAGTCTTGAGTAACGATAAGTTGCATATATATATATACATGAACACGACTAATGGAGAAGAGTTCTTTGAGCTTCTATGGAAGGCAAGTCCCACCATATCAGCAAAAGATGGTGCTCTAGCTTCTGTACTGGAATCTCTGGTAGCTGGAGTTGGCAAGTCAGTAGTTTCTGTAGGAAATATAATTTCACGAGCCACTACTCTCTGTACTACCAATGGAACTACAGGTGCTCTTAGTGAAGATACCGCAAGAGGGCTCACTGAGGAGATAGCACCTATTTCTGCAACTTGAGCACCTAAAAAGGAAGATGCATTGATTTTAAATAAATAATAGTTGTTATAATATAAATTAAGATATGAATATGAAAATTTTCTTTACCTGGTGAATACCCATATTCCCCATAATCTAAAGGCTCCTCTTCATCTTCCTCAGCTGTAGGAGATTTAGTAGGAACATTAACGCTAGAAGGAGTCTTAGCAGTTGCAGGGGAAGATTCCATCTCAATTTCTTTCGCAGCTGTTTCCTCTTCTTCGCCAATATCAACTTCACCTTCTTCAAAGTCATCATCTTTATCTTCACCATTATCACTATCTCCTATCTTATCTTCATCTTGCGAAGATTCGGTTATACGATGATGATGACTTTGAACTTTCATCTTTAATATTTCTTCGACAACTTCTTCAATGATAACTTGCTTCCCTTTATAAGAAAACGGGTTGGTCACGCTTCTCCCAGTCTGAGTGCTCTTGGACTATAGGGGAAGCGGTTGCTGATTGAGTTCTTTCTGGAGGGATAGGGGATGATGATTGCAAACGCATTCTTGATCTAGTCATCGGAGAAGATGGACTAGGACCAGGGGTCATGGAGGAGATGTGGAAGTACCAATAGCTCTGGTCCTTCTTTGAAACCATTTATAGTCTCTGCGAGAATTGGAGAAGATGTACCTTTGACATTATCTTATGACTGGTTTGAAGAAATCCGACGAGATTTTCAAATTCTCTCAGATCTCGTGGGCAAACCACCATCCAAAGTGTTGATGGGCTTGATTTCACGGATGGGATCTTCCAATGATATCTTCTTTTCGCAAATCTCTCCAGGATGAGATGCGTGGCTCTTCTCCAGGAATATAGCCAATTCCGCTCTCTAAATTTCGCCCTTCACTGGGTGGATGATGAAGAAAGATAGAAGAATCCATCGGCAAGCATTTGTTGACCAGGTATGATTGGTGATCCCACCATCGCATCCACTATATGATGTACGGACTATGCGATCACATGACTGGAATTATGAAGAGGGAGCCAATTGACCATTCAAACAATTGTTTCCATCATGGCCCGATTAAGAGGACCGGTTCCATAACATGCGCAGATTTTTTAGTAAGCAACCCATAGTCTTGTGGCACATTTGATCATAACCAAATTGACGAGCAAAACGACCGGGGTAGTAAGGTTCTCTCCAGTCTGTCCCTTCCGCAGAGGTAAAACCGCATGAGCGAATAGAAAAGAAGAAAGCTCTCTCTGTAAGAGAAGAGTTTCGTTGTCCACCCATGTCCATGTGTGTCTGTCGGTATAGCGATAAAGGCAAAGGAATCGAAAAAGTTTATCGATCATCATCTCGAATCTTATTTGCAACCCACTCATATGCTCTTCTAGCCATTGCTCTTCTTTCTTTGAAAGAACCAGTGGAAGATGAGAAGGATGAGAATATGCTTGCTCGAAGCTCGAAAGTCCAAGGGAAATAAACTCCAAGCCACCCCGTAAAATAATGCCAAGAAGTATTGAATGCGAGATGAAGCCCCCCAAAAAATCGGGTCTTTTACGTGGGTAGCTATTTCTCCAAGGGCCCCTATAGATAGAACATAATACGGGAGGAGGAGCAAGAGAATATTTATGGCCCTCCGCTAAAGCACCGCCTACAACAAAGACAAGTGGGACGAACAAAGACATCGCCCACTTAGAGTCATTTGGGCAATACGACCAAGCTAGCCAAGAAGCCAAGAATGTCATGAGTTCTCGAAAGGGCTATATTCGGCTTTCCCCTTATTGCATCTCGAAGCTTATTTAATTCTTTTTTTCAGAAAATCACGAAACCTTCAAAGAAAAATGAAGGAGGTTAGGTTAATATGTGGAAATGGCTAAATAGCAAGAATGTGAAGATGAAGATCAATTATCAGATTGTTAAATACCTGAGGCCTCTAGAGAAATGTGCTAGCCATTGTAGAGGGGGAATTTTGTGGAAGTTGGGAAATTTGCTCATCTCTTTGAATAACTCTATGGTAGTCTCAGAGATAGAAGGCTTGCGGTCCGGAGAAGATACGAAGGCTAATTCTCTGTTGGTAGGAATGAACTCATCATAGAATTTGCCTGTTATTGTGAGACCAGCTATACGATGAAGGTCCCATAGAGATATGCTCATTTCGCCATAAGGAAGATGGAAGGAGTTGGTTGTAGGCGACCAATATTCAAGGAAGCCTTTTAGAACATTGGGTTCCGATAGAAGTATTTTGAGAAGTTACTTCTATTGCATCATAAAGGCCTATCTTTGCAAGAGTGCTTGTATGTTTCAAACAAGATAGCCTTCCGCCCATTCGAGAATAGTAGCGAGTTTAACAAGCCCCTAATGCGAATTGCTTTGCCCCGAGTTGCTCTCGATCTCTTGAAAACGTCTGTCGCACCTTGTCTCATAGAAATGAGAAGGAAAGAGATCATGAGATCATGAGGACTGTGGAAAGGAGTCAAGAAGATCATGGGCGAGCTTCTCCTATCTCGTCGCGCTTTTGAGCTTGAATGGTTCCTTCTAGATTCGGGGCTCTCTTGAGGCCCATGATTTGTATACATCAACCTTTCGCCATGGACACAATCTCTAGATTCACAGTCTAGCATGAGGCGATGGCGATATACCTTTGATAGGAATGATTGTCATACCCTCTGCATGAGGGTTGTCAAACTTCATGACTCCTTCAACAACTCGTACTGAGTCCCACGAGTTTTGAAGTCGTTTCTTCTTATGTTCTTTGATTTTTTCTGCAAACTCTTTCGCCTTATTGCGGCGAATTTTCTTCGAGCGAGAAGCGGGAGGAGTATCTTCTCGGAGGGGTGGTCTCTCACTATCGGTACGAATGTGGGCTGTGGTCTTGAGCCATTCATCCCAATCATATTCTCTTCCATGTTTTGAGGGCATTTAATATCTCCCAATGAGATGGATCTATGAATGGGAGAGGGTAAAGACTTAATGCGATCGGAAAAATCAAAAGTGGGGAGAACGGGTTCTTTGAAATAATTTGGATTTCGGAAGTTGTCTTTGTTCTTTTAAGGTGGTTGATCGAATTGAAGGCGAATTTGAAGGAGACACAAGAGAGCAAACGGATTTGTTTGTTGAGCCATCCATGAGCCATGAAAAGAAAGAGGAAAAAGATAAGTGAAAGTAAGAAAAGAAATGAAGAAAAAAAAAAATGTCTAAAGTGTTGAAATTTTGAAAAAAATTTTCTAAGTGAAGAGTACTTTGCTTGAGGTCGCGCAAAGTATATGGTTTTGTGAGAAAATTCAAGTTCGAGAGATGTCGCAGTGAAAGTGAAACTTGATTTTGCGGGTCGCACAAAGTGGGAGCTTTGCGCGGAAAAAAATCGCCAGAGTAGAGTTTCAGTAGAGAGCAGTTCGTAAAAATGACTAAGTCGTTGGACTATTTATAGCCTTTATGGCCAAGTACGGTACTCGAGTGGACCTTTCGCGGGGTCGCGCAAACCTCTGAAGAAAAAGAATGGTTTGATCCTTTTCTTTGATTTTTTTTTGAACAAACAAAGAACGGATCAAGGGGCATCTGTTGAGGCATAAAATAAGCAAGGAAGTGAAGAAGAAAAAATCAAGAAAACAAATTTGAAAGATTAAAAATCACGATTCAATCTACTTTTTTTGCGGGGTCGAGCAAAGTAAAAAAGTTTGCTGAGATGGATGCGTAAAGTGAAAGAGTTTGCGCGGGTTGAGTAAAAGAGGAGAGTTTGCGCGGGATTGAGGGTTTGCGCGAGACCGCGCAAAAGCATATTATCATTTGCGCGTGTCCGTAATCAAAGTCTAGTAATGATGCGATAAAAATGGTTGGATGATATTTTTGTCCCACATCGACCAGATCTGAGATTTCCATTTGTGAAAATGTCTATAAATATCCCGTTCCTTCTCTCAAAAGTGTGGAAAGATTTCAGAAGTGAAGAAAAGATGAAAGAGAAGACAGAAGGTGTGGAGTATTGGACTCCTGCACTTTGCGCGACCATGCGCAAAGGAGTATTGGACTCTGGAAGTTTTTGCGCCATTGATGCAATGCGCAAGGCAAGGCAGAGGTGTTCATAGTTTGCGCGGACCGCGCAAAGAAAGCATATCGTTTGCGGACCGCGCAAAGAAATTTATAGCGATTTTTTTTATATGACAATGGGTGAAAATCAATTTGTCGAATTGAATGAGTGAGTCCATTCAAATCTTCAAGTTCTTCTTATTTAGGGAAAAGGAAAGAATCATCAACGAAGGACGTATTCCTCCTAAGTTTAGGAGATGACCAAAATTACCGAAATCTTCATCTTGGAATCTTCGTTCTCTTGAAGATTGTTGATCGACTTGTCTATTCCTCCTAAGTCATTGGAGATGATTGAGATCATTGCAGTTATCTTTTTGAAAATTATATTTAGCTATAATAATTGACATTTGTAATGAAGTTCTTTGTAAACTATCTTAGAATCAAGGGATATCGAGAGGATGTAAATGAATTGAATCAATAAGTGTGATGATTGTCTTTATAATTATTCCATTGTTATGTTTGAATAAGATAATAAATCAAATACATTTGTTTCATTTGTCAAAATAATTAGGAGTTATTCCTTTCATTAGATCACGCGATTTGGAAAGATTAACAATCGAAATTGTATCACTTATGGGACTTCAATGAAAATTGTTACATGTTAAAATGCTTTTGATGAATGAATAAATAGATTATAATTGGCCTCATTTGGAAGCTTTGTCAAGTGACCATTCCAATGAGCAAAGATAGTCTAAATTTGACCACAAGAGAGTTTATGAAGGTTAATCCAGAAAAGATGAAGAAATAAAAGAAAATCCACGAAGATCTCACTTAAAGATGCAAATCGAACAATGATTACGTTTGCGATCGGGAATAAAAGCTAAAGTACCACTAAAGTACCATTCGGATGACCAAAATTTGACCCAATCCAACATCAAATGAGGGAGTTATGAAGCCTGAAGTTGGATCGCGATTCGACGAAGATTAACTATCGAAATTGCAAAATAATGATCAAAGAGTTGGCTTTGATGTAGTTAGATATCGAAGGGTATCCAAAATTTTTAGATGCAGCCATTTGAAGCGAATCAAGTTATGTTACCATTCAATGACTCAAAATTGATTCAAATTCGATCGATCACGAAGAGAGAATGAAGCTTTTCTTGTTGGAAAGGAGATGAATGGAAACAATCAAAAAAATGATGAATTGTTCCCACTTAAGGATCAAATGGTTTCTGATGATTTGAATTGGTGAAATGGAACAAAAGGCCATTGATGATGAAAATTGTGATAATTTGACCAAAATTGATTATGAATTTGGATCGAAATCAATAATGATGAAGAAATGAGGATCTCTCACTACTTGATCTAATGCATCTTTCAATTTGATTACTAAATTGGATTTTTTTCGCCATTCAACCCGAAATTTCAATTGAATGAATGATGATACGAGGGTTTAATCAAGATGGACAACGAGCATCGGTAAAATGCAACCCAAAGATAACATTGAATAGGAGAATTAATCACATTGTTATATGTCATGTTTAAATCATTTTTAAAAAATTTGACGACATATAACCTTCTCTTGGGAAATCCGTGGATACACCAATGAAATATTGTACCTTCTACTCTACACCAATGTTTCAATGTTTTTAAGGACGGAATGCAATGTAAAGTAAGGTCAATGATGTGATCCTTTTGGCGATGCTTGAAATTTGATTCCAATCCCACTTAAAGATGTCTTTTCAAAATTCTAGGAGCTATTATAAATGTCAGGAATTAAAGAAGAAGTGGGAAATGATGATGGAAAAAATTGAAAAAGATTGAAATAAATAAATAAAAGAGAAAAATGATTAAAAAAAGAATGAATCGAAAGAGTTTCTTACTTTTGGGATCAAACGAATTACCCAATCGGCCTCAAGAAAAAAAGTTACCATTTTGTACCAAAGTGAGAGAGTTATGACAGGTTGCCGTTGACATTTTGTTGATAGAAATTCTAAATTGAAAGTCTTCATCCCAATTATACAATGCCCTTACCTATCGATGAAATATCGAAAGATGTAAGCCATTTCATTAAAGCTTAGAACATTTCAAGTCGAAAGTAGTGTTGACCAAAATTTGAAGCAATCGAGTTTCACAACCATCAAATGAGGGGAGAAGAATGAAAACACAAGCAATATATATCATGGAGAGTTAGCACTATCAATGAGCATTGAGAAAATGCGATTAAAGAGCTCCATCAAGAAAATCATGATGAAATATGGGTTTTGATTGTGACAAGCCCATTTGGATTGAATCATGGATGGGAAAGGAATTCAAATCCCTTCGGGGTTAATCAAAAAAAGAGAAAATTCGAAAAGGTTGAGAAGAGAATCATCAAGAATATGGTATTAGTAAATATGATCCCATATTAAGGATGCCAGAACAAATGTCGAACAAGATGCTAAGGTTAGTAATGAAAGTGTGCAAAAGTATGATGAAAAAACGCTTTCAAGACAAAAATTCGAAATTTGGAGAAGCTTGGGAGTCGATATGGCTCCTGGTGATGATAGATTTTGGAAAGATAAATTTCGAAATTGCAAAGAAGAGTTCCAAGGAACACATTCATCAAGCGGTCTTGACCAATTAAGATCGAGAATTTGAGAAAATGGCCACCTTTCAAAGAAAATAAAGACATCTTCGCTGGACATATGAAGAAGAAATGCCGGATTTGGAACCTCTGGATGGCAATGCATCGATTAAATTCATTTCAAAGAAAAGAAACCGATGAAGCAAGCACAAAGCGATTGCCCAAACCCAACATCGATTCCATTAATGAAAAAGAAGTAAATAAATTTAATGACCAAAAGTCAACAATTCATCGAAGAGTTCGAGAAGTTAAATATTCCAAGTGGATATCAAAATTGTTACCGGTGAAAAAGAAGAAAATGATCAAGAGTATGTATTGACTTGAGAGATTGAATGAAGCATGTCCAAAGGATAATTTCCCTCTCCAGATAATAGAATTAAATTTTAGCACTATCGTCAAGCTATCATGTGTCATGTTCCATTGGACGGATGATGATCATCGAATAGTTATAATCAAATCGAGGATGGCACCGAAGATGAAGAGGCGACGGCTTTTAATTTAACGCTTAGAATTTATTGTTATAAAGTTATGCTTTCTTTGGTCTCAAAAATCTTTGGGGCAACATATCAAAGGCGATGAAAAATATCTTTCAAGATATGATGCATAAAAATGTTGAAACAAATGACTTTGATGACCAACTTTGGACCCAATCGAGATCATCAAAGAGGGAGTTATGAGCTCTCATTTGGATTTAGCATCGATCTTGGAAAGGACTAAAGAAGCAATTAAAGATGAATGACGATCTAAGTGTGCATTCAACGACTTTTGGGATATCGAACGGCAAAAATTCGGCTTTTTGGCCTCGACAAGAGGAATCTTCAAATTGATCAAAAAAATTAAAGCTCCTCAAAATATGATCGCCAACCAACGACG
The DNA here is from genome assembly GCA_030180095.1 of Magnolia changhungtana. Classification (NCBI taxonomy): domain Eukaryota; kingdom Viridiplantae; phylum Streptophyta; class Magnoliopsida; order Magnoliales; family Magnoliaceae; genus Magnolia; species Magnolia changhungtana. The sequence goes on from JASAUF010000605.1 coordinate 468,483, forward strand.
TTGAAGAGAATTTAAAAGCTTCTTGGACAAAGTGAAGGAAAATCATACATTCGAGGATCGATTTCAATTAATCACTTAAATGCCCAAATGGTCTCAGAATACGATGATTACGAGTCAATGAATGAAACCTCACTAAAGTAACTTTCGGAGATGACCAAAAATTGACCCAATTAATGAAGAAGGAGTTATGAAATCTTGTATGGATCACGCGATTTCAAAATGCATTTGATCAATTACAAGGAATGACGATTGAAGAGTTCAAACGTGCTTTTGGATATCGAAAGTCTCGAATTAGTGAATTTTGGCCATTTAAGCTTATATACATTCCAATGAGCTCACAAATTCTTTGGGTGCTTTGTTAGATAGGTCTATTAGCAAAGAGAAGAAGAAGAGATTGCTCTTTATTATCTAAGATAACATTGAGATGATGGGGGATGAATGCAATTATTCCTCGATCGAAAAAAGAATGCTTCTCATGATGATATTCATCTATGTACAAAAGTTGAGGCATTATTGTCTCTCCCATGATATAACTTTGATCTCAAGAGAGAGTCGATAAAATTTTTGATGACCAAGCCAATGTTATGGAAGACTAGCCAAGTGGATGTTATTGTTATCGAATATACTATTTCATAATAAATCCAACATGAAAATGAAGAAAAAGCAAAATGGATCAAGAATGAGAATTCATGGAAACTTCCAAATGACAAAATCCAAATGAGAAAAAAAAATTTGATGATCGAAATCAATAATTCTGTCCCATTTGAAGCATGAGTTATGTTACATTTCAATGAGCTCAAAATAGTCTAAAATCGATGCAAATGTATTTTGAGGTCTTTCAATTCGAATGGACGGGAGGAGATGATGGGTGAAATATTCATTACTCCTCAAGGCGATTTGTTACCATACTCCTTCACGTTGCACCACCATAATCAAATAATGAATCAATATGAGCTCTTATCATCGGAATGGAAATATATGAATTCCTTGGAAATGGAAATAAAATTTGATGCATTTCGGATCTTGAGATTCTAAATTGATTATAAATCAATTGACAAAGTAATTTGAAGTAAGGAAAGAAGAACTCGCCCTATTATCGGAAGGCACAAATGATGATTGCTTGAAGAGTTTTGTCATGTGGAAATTAAACACATATATCGAAATTGGAGAATACAATCAATCCAGATGCTTTTGGGATTTCAAGCGGCTCTATCTGCAAACCAAAAGTCCTCATTTGGTAACTATAGAAAAAAGAAGTTACCATTCCAATGAGCTAAATGAGTTATCGAAAAACCATTAAAGTTATCCTATTCTATATTGAGATTCTCAGAGAAGATGAAGGAGATGATTGATGATCAATCCTTTTGTTGATTATCTCAAATATCTATCTTCCGAAGATTAATGCACAAAAAATGAAAGCACTAAAGTAACTTTCGAGATGACCAAAATTTCAATCCACATCAAATGAAGTTATGAATCTTATAATGGATCAATGCTATTGAATGATTAACAATTGAAATTGCAAAAAATGATCATAGAAGAATTCCAACGTGTACATTTGGGATATGAAAGCAATTCTCGAAATTCCAATCAAATGCCTCATTTAGAAAGCTTACATCAAGTTACTATTACATTGAGCTCAAAATAGTTTAAATTGCATCGAATGGGTTAAGTTGGAAGGTTACTATGTTCAAAGACAAATATGCGAGGAATATGCAGCGGTGTCATGAATGCCAAAAGACAATGAATATCCACATGTTCGGAATGAAGAATTACATCATCTATTACTTTTGGCCTTTCTCACTTGAGGACTCGACGTAATTGGTCCTATAAATCCCCTTCATCTAAAGGATTCAAATATAATTCGGCAATTCAGATTTCAAAATTTCTCCATTTGGAACCAAAATGTCTAAATGAGTTTGCGTAATGTTGGAGATTAAAAGAAAGACGTGAATCAAATTTCATCATTATCAAAGATCCATCTAATAATATCCATCATGGTCGAAATTCTTTAAAAAAAAGAAGCTTTACAAATTACCATTCGATTTGAGCTCAAAATATGGCACCCTTTTAAAAATAGAGGCATGAAAAAGTTTGGAAGTTCTGCATCATGAAGGAAAATTCTTTTTCAACACCTTACTATCCTCCTAATGGACTAGCAAAGATGGCGTTTAACAAAACGATTCTCAAGAAATCAAAATAATGAATAGTAAAAGTGTGCAAAATAGCGATTGGGATGAAAAGTTGACAAAAGCATACAAGAAGGATTATGGGCTCCTCAAGATTTGGATTTCAAAATTGGAAAACATTAACAATCAATTCAACATTAATCGTATCATTCAAGATCTATGTCTTTATGATATATGAGGCGGATTATCCCAATTGAAATGGGTGGCATCACTTGGCATCATTTAGAATAACAAGTTACATCATTCTATGAGCTCAAATGATGATCTAAATGCAAAAATAAGGTTGAAAGTTATTAGGTTACTCGTTGACAATGAGAATGTCTTGAGAAATTCATCAAGATCGAGTTAAAACCCACTTGAGGATGCCCAAATGATGATGATATCGTTCAATGACCTTTGATAAAGAATTAAATAATTTCTTTAAAAAAAGAGACAAATGGATTGTTAATGATTGAAACGAGACCTTATAGTGATTACTTCTCATAGGACAAAGGGAGGCAAGTTCGAGCCTAAATGGAACGGATCAAATCCATATGTGGTAAAAGAAGTATATCCAATGGGGTATATAGAATCACAAATCAAGAGGGATATCAGGTATCAAGAGTCTAAAATGTTGAATTATGTCTCAAAAATGCCCGTCTCATCAAAAGATACTATCCATAAAGATAGACATGTGGATTTTTTCATTTTATATTATCGGCAAAATAATGATTCAAAAGAGATTAAAAAGGGGCAATGTTGGCATAAAATAAGTAAAGAAGTGAAGAAGAGAAAGATCAAGATTGGATGATTGATCAACTTCAAAGAATGCCCAAAGGCTTTGCGCGGTTCGCATGCAAAGTGAATAATTTATTTGGAAAAGTACGCTTGAAAGTAAAAAGGCATTTTGCGCTGGTTGATCAAGGAAGTCGTTTCATTTCAATCAAACGAATTAAGATTTCGATCGCGTCGCAAAGCATGTCGTTTCATGCGTGTCCAGCAATGCAAAGTACAAAATGAGGTATAAAAAGTTGGATGTTATTTTATCCAAACATCGACTGCAAGTCAGATTTACCCCAAGAAAATGATATCAAAATCACATTTCAAGTTGAAAATTCTCTCGAAAGGGGTTGGAAAATTTGAGATTGAAAGAAAGAAAGAAAAAAGAAGAAGACGAAGGTGCGAGCATTGGGCTCATATAGTTGCGATTCGATGAGCAATGAAAGAGCATTCTATTAGTTTCGCAGATTGCAAAGATGTTGTTTTGCGATGACCAAAATTGAAATCCGACCAAGAGGGAATAACAGTTGAGTTCGATCCATTGAATGATGATGATTTGAATGATTGCAATTGGAATGGCTAAAGTCTTCAAATCGATCAAGTTCTTCTTTGCTTTTGGAGAAATCAAAGAATCATCGACAAATTACAGGCAATTCCTCTAAGTTTTAGAAGATGTCGAAGTTACCATCGAAATGAGTCAAAATAGTCTAAATTTGATCATTGAAGAAGAAATTTGTTTGATCAACTTGTCTATGATGGAGATAAGTCATTTGAGATGATTGAGAGATTTTAAGGATGCCCAATTGGTCTTCAATTAAATCATTTAACTATAGCTTTAAATTGTCACTTATAATGAATTCTTTGTAAACTATCTTAGAATCAAGGGATATCAGTTAGAGGATGTAAATGAATTTAGAATCAATAAAGTGAAATGATGATCCAGTTGATGAATTGTACCTTGATTGTAATATTCCATTTTTATGTTTGAATAAGATAATTCTCCAAGTTAAATACATTTGTTATTTTGGGAAAAACTGGATGGACTCCAACGGGGACTTTATCTTATTCGATAACTTAACAAAAGGGAAAATTCAATGATCTCAAATAAGATTTTTGACGTGAAACCCAGCAAAGATGCCAAAATGGGATCTTAAATGGGAACATCCTCCCTTCATGAAGGAAAAAGTTTAATTAATCTTTTGCATACTAATTTCATGTATGTAATTATCAATTTTTATCGAATTGAATACCGAAATTCAATCACATTTTCATTGCTAATGGCTAAAATTGAATCAAGATGTTGAGTAATCGAAGGGACTTTCACTTCATCTTTGGGTTTGTAATTGAATATGCATCAAGCCAAACTCTTGAGCATATGAAAGCTTGACTAAAAAAGCTATTTCAATTAGACTCAAGTGCAAATAATTCATGAAGGTTTCATTTCATCATCATTGATCACCCCAACCACAGAAAGTCAATGAAATGATGAGACTTTGTCTCTTGAAAGATTAAAAGAAGATCTAAAAGATTCTGGAAAGCAAAGACTTAAAGAAAATGCAAGAAAATTATCAGAGAAAAGTGAAGGACCAATCACGTGGAGCATAGCAATTGAAGAAATCTCCAAATCGATGGAGCTCGCTTCAATTTGAAAGTGCGTGATTTATGAAATCAAATTTTGATCTGAATCAGATGGTTACAGGAGAGTTTGATCAGCTTCGATTGTTGATTATCACCATTTGTCGAAATTTGGCTCAAAAAGACCAAAAATGACATTCATCGATCGAATCACGTGCATCGATGATAGGATCATCGATGCCTCAGATATCAATTTCAAAACTCAAATTTCAAATTCTCATCCTCATCGATTAAAAGCTTCCAAAAGTACACAAGAGTCAAACGAGATTGAAATTTCTCTCTTTATAAGCCTGAATTTACGTCAACATACTTCGTTTACTCCAAGAAGTTAAATTCGGAAAAAGAAAGGAACGTTATTAATATGGCAGAGATCAAATTGGTCAAGGAAATAGACCAACTCAAATCAAGAGCGTGTTGATCAAATGCCAAAGATCACAAAGAGTCGATGATCTGATGAATGAATTGGAAAGAGAAGCTTTAGCAACTCGCACATAATGTAGCCAAAGATAGTGGCTCCACCAAATGATGGAGAGCAACAAATTCGAAATTTGGAAGAGAAGATTGAAAGGCTTGTCCAAAATGACCGAGAATAGATCGCGAGGGTGGGTTGATTTGACAATGACAAGAGCTATAAACAGATGACTGAAAGACAAGTTCATCGAAGAAGCAAAATAGTCTAAATCGAGAATAGAGAGAGGATATCGCGAATTACCGGTCAATTTCGAGATATCGAACACCCTACCCGAGAGATGAGAGGATTTGAATTTTCAAGCAAATTTTAAGCATGAAAGATTCCGAAGTTTAATGGGGAAGAAGGATCACTTAAGAACACAATTTGATGCATTTCCATCACCAACGGCATGGGGAATTTCTCCATGATATCTCTAAATATGAGTTAAGATGCGCTTATTTGGGTCATCATTAAACAAGTAAAGCTGAGAGTGGTATTCAAAATTTCAGCAAGGATCTAACGCACATGGGAAGAAATGCAAAAGTTCCATTTTGCTTTTGTCAAATCTTCTTCGAATTTCCGAATTGCACTATTTAGCAATCATTATTTCAAATTTAAAGAGCTCAAAATAGAGTGCCTAATTGAGAAGAGAGTTAAAAAAAAGACATGGACAAGTTGAAAGATTTGGGGGCATCGATGCCTCATTAGGATATCGAAGAAAAGGAACAAGTCAAATGTGTCTAAACTCTATGGAGAATTCGAATGATTCGGCATCATAATAATGAAATTGTGAATCGGAACCTTTCGCGATTTGACCAAAGCCCATGCATTTGATTTGAAAACTCATAAGTTATGAGCTCTCATTTCATCATGAATTTGGAAAGAATACCTGGCAGACATTTCAATTCAACACCATCGATCGGGATAAGAAAAAGTTCAAGATTTTGAAGGCTCAAGAGAGAAGAGGCCGAAAGGAAAAAAGGGAATCGATTAGAAGTTTCTAGAGAGGAGACGATACCATTCTCAAAAAGCTCAAAAAGAATGCTCGATTTGAATGAAGGATTTTGAGTTCGATAAAGAGTTCAAATTCACTGGTGCCTATGATGCAACAATTGTTCCCAAAGAAGTGCCCAAATTTACTGGAACTGAACAAAATGATCTGCAGATTGAATTGAAGATTGACAAGGACTCAGAAGAAAGAAACTTTTTACCAATGATTCGACTTGGGACATCAAATCGTCGAAAAATTGTTACACGTTAAAATGCATCATACAAATAATGATAAATAGAGGTGAATAATAACATCAAAGAAAGGCAAAGAAAAAAATGATCATAAGGTCAATTGAAATGTATTGTCAATCCATGGAAAAGAACTTTGATCATTTTTCGGGAATAAAAGAGAAGGGAGATTTAGAAGGTTTTTGAATTAAGAATTTTGATGTTTCGACAAGGAAACAAAAGTATTTGATTTGGGAAAATAATCTTATTCAAACATAACAATGAAATAATTATAAAGACAAACATCACACTTTATTGATTCTGAATTCATTTACATCCTCTGATATCCCTTGATTCTAAGATAGTTTACAAAGAACTCATTACAAATGTCAATTATTATAGCTAAATATAATTTTCGGCAGCATAACGACAATGATCTCAATCATCTCCAATGACTTAGGAGGAATAGACAAGTCGATCAACGGTCTTCAAGAGAACGAAGATTCCTAAGTGACATTTCGGTACTATTTTGGTCATCTCCTGAAACTTAGGAGGAATACGTCTCTTCGTCGATGATTCTTCCTTTCTCTTGATCAAGAAGAACTTGAAGCTTTGAGGACTCAATCATTCCGACAAAGACATTTCACCCATTTTGTTAAAAAAGCGCCAAGCAATAGGTTTTGCGCTGGTCGCGCAAACGATATGCTTTTTGCGGGTCCGCGCAAACTATAAATGAGCACTCACTCGCTTTCTTGCGCGGACCGGCGCAAACTTCCAGAGTCCAATACTCTTTTGCGTGATCGCGCAAAGTGCAGGAGTCCAATACTCCGCACCTTCTGTCTTCTCTTTCGTCTTTTCTTCTTCGAAATCTTCGAACCCCTTTTTAGAGAAGGAATGGGGTATTTATAGACATTTTCACCAGTGGAAATCTCAGATCTGGTCGATGTGGGACAAAAATATCATCCAACGATTTTTATCGCATCATCATCATAGACTTTGCGCGGACACGCGCAAACAATATTCTTTGCGCGGTGTCGCGCAAACCCTCCATCCTGCGCAAACTGTCTTCATGTTCTCCGCGCAATCATTTCACTTTGCGCGGTCTTGTGTAACTATTTCACTTTGCGCGACCCCGCGCAAAGTGGTCTTGAAGCTGTTTTCTTTCATCTTCAAAGTGATTTCTTGATCTTTGTCGTTTTTCACTTCCTTGCTTATTTTATGCCTCAACAGATGCCCCCTTGATCCGTTCTTTGTTTGTTCAGAAAATCAAAGAAAAGGATCAAACCATTCTTTTTCTTCAGGGTTTGCGCGACCCCGCGCAAAGCTCCGGTCGAGTACCATACTCGGTCATAAAGCCTATAAATAGTCCAACGACTTAGTCATTTTCACGAACTTCCTGCTGCTAGAACTCTGCTCTGGCGATTTTATTCCGCGCAAACCTTCCACTTTGCGACCGCGACCACGCGCAAAAGCGTTTCACTTTGCTTGCGACGTCCTTTGGATTTAGAGATTTCCGCGCAAAACTACTTATACTTTTTTGCGCGACCTCGCGCAAGAAAGTACTCAGTACTTAACCAATTTTTAGAAAAATTTTCAACACTTAGCCACTTTTCTTCTTTCTTCTTTTCTTACTTTGTCACCTTTCTTTCTTCTGTCTTTTTTCCATGGCTCGTATTAAACAAACACGTCTTGTGTCTCCTTCTGGTTCACCTTCTGATCAACCTCCTGCTAAGCGGGTAAAGACAACTTCCAGGAATCCCGCTTATTTCAAAGAACCTGTTCTTCCCACCTTTGATTTTTCCGACCGCATTAAGTCTTTACCCTCTCCCATCCACAGATCCATATCTTTAGGAGATATTAAATGTCCTCCAAAACATGGAAGAGAATATGACTGGGATGAATGGTTGAAAACTACAGCTCATATTCATACCGACAGTGAGAGACCACCTCTCCGAGAAGATACTCCTCCCGCTTCTCGCTCGAAGAAACCTCGCCGCAATAAGGCGAAAGAGTTTGCAGAAAAAATCAAAGAACATAAGAAAAAGCGGCTTCAGAACTCGTGGGACTCAGTGCGAGTTGTTGAAGGAGTCATGAAGTTTGACAACCCTCATGCAGAGGGCATGACAATCATTCCCATCAAGGTATATCGCCATCAGTCTATGCTAGACTGTGAATCCAGAGATTGTGTTCATGGCGAAAGGCTTATGTATACCGAATCATGGGCCTCAAGAGAGCCCCGAATCTTAGAAGGAACTATTCAAGCTCGAAGCCGCGACGAGAACGTAGGAGAAGCTCGTCCCATGATCTTCTTGACTCCCTTCCACAGTCCTCATGATCTCTTTCCTTCTCATTTCTATGAGACGGTGCGACAGCGCTTCAGAGATCGAGAGCAACTCTGGGGCCAGGCAGAATTTCGCATTAGGGGCTTGTTAACTGCTCGTCGCTACTATTCTGAATGGGCGGAAGCTATCTTGCTGAAGCATACGAGCACTCTTGCAAAGATAGGCCTTTACGATGCAATAGAAGTAACCTCAAAATACTTCTATCGGGAACCCAATGTTCTAAAAGGCTTCCTTGAATATTGGTCGCCTACAACCAACTCCTTCCATCTTCCTTATGGCGAAATGAGCATATCTCTTTGGGACCTTCATCGTATAGCTGGTCTCACAATAACAGGCAAATTCTATGATGAATTCATTCCTACCAACAGAGAATTAGCCTTTGTATCTTCCCGGACCGCAAGCCTTCCATCTCTGAGACTACCATAGAGCTATTCAAAGAAATGGGCAAATTTCCCAACTTCCACAAAATTCCCCCTCTACAATGGCTAGCACATTTCTCTAGAGGCCTCAGGTATTTAACAATCTGATAATTGATCTTCATCTTCACATTCTTGCTATTTAGCCATTTCCACATATTAACCTCCTTCATTTTTTTTCTTTGAAGGTTTCGTGATCATTGCCGCTCGAAAGAATTAACTAAGCTCGAGATGCGATAAGAGGAAAACAGAATATAGCTCTTTTGGAGAACTTGCATAAAGCATTCTTGGCTTCTTGGCTAAGCTTGGTTGTATTGCCTTGACTCCAAGTGGGCGATGATCTTTGTTCGTCCCTCTTGTCTTTGTTGTAGCTGGCGCTTTAGCAGAGGGTCATAAATATTCTCTTGCTCCTCCTGTATTATGTTCTATCTACAGGGCCCTTGGAGAAATAGCTACCCATGTAAAAGACCCGACTCTGGGAGCTTCATCTGCGCATACTTCTTGGCATTATTTTACAGGGTGGCTTGGAGTTTATTTCCCTTGGACTTTCGAAGTTTCGGAGCAAGCATATTCACATCCTTCTCATCTTCCACTCTGGTTCTTTCAGCAAAGAGCAATGGCTAGAAGAGCATATGAGTGGGTTGCAAATAAGATTCGAGATGATGATCAGATAAACTTCTTTCAGTTCCGCCTTTATCGCTATACCACAGACACAGACATGGTGGACAACGAGACTCTTACTGCAGCAGAGAGAGCTTTCTTCTTTTCTATTCGCTCATGCAGTTTACCTCTGCGGGAAGGGACAGAATTCTGGAGAGAACCTTACTACCCCAGTCGTTTTGCTCGTCAATTTGGTTATGATCAAACTGTGCCACAAGACTGCGGGTTGGTTACCAGAAAAATGTTGTTATGGAACTGGTCCTCTTAATTGGGCCATGATATGGAAACAATTCCTGAATGGCTGTGTTGGCTCCTCTTCATAATTCCAGGTTGTGATCGCATAGTCCGTACATCATATAGCTGGATGCGATGGTGGGATCACCAATCATACCTGGTTAATAAATGTTTGCCAGTAGATTCTTCTATCTTTCTTCATCCACCCAGGCTGAAGGGCAGAAATTTAGAGAGCGGAATTGGCTATATTCCGGAGAAGAGCCATGCATCTCATCCTGGAGAGATTTGCGAGAAAGATATCATTGGAAGATCCCATCCGTGAAATCAAGCCCATCAACACTTTGGATGGTGGTTTGCCCATGGAGATTTGAGAGAATTTGAGAAATCTCGTCGGGATTCTTCAAACCAGTGCGAGATAATCTTTGAAGGTACATCTTCTCCAATTCTGCTGAGAGGCTGCAGTGGTTCAAGAAGGACCGGCTATTGGTACTTCCACATCTCTCCTCCTGACCCCTTGGTCCTAGTCCATCTTCTCCGATGACTAGATCAAGAACGCGTTTGCAATCATCATCCCCTATCCCTCCGGAAGAACTCGACCAACCTCTGCTTCCCTATAGTCCAAGAGCTTGCACCTGGAGAGCAGCCAACCCGTTTCTTATAAAGGGAACAAGTTATCGTTGAAGAAGTTGACGAAGAAATTTTGGGAGATGAAAGTTCAACTTCATCATCAAGTACAACCGAATCTTCGCAAGATGAAGATAGCGGAGATAGTGATAATGGTGAAGATAAAGATGATGACTTTGAAGAAGGTGAAGTTGATATTGGCGAAGAAGAGGAAAGCATTTGCGAAAGAAGTTGAGATAGAATCTTCCCCGCAAGCTTGCTAAGACTCCTTCTAGCATTAATGTTCTGCTAAATCTCCTGTATGGTGAGGAAGATGAAGAGGAGCCTTTAGATTATGGAGAATATGGGTATTCACCGGGTAAAAGAAAATTTTCATATACATATCTTGATTTATATTATAACAACTATTATTTATTTAAAATCATTGCATCTCCCTTTTTAGGTGCCCAAGTTGCAGAAATAGGTGCTATTTCTTCAGTGAGCCCTCTTGTAGTATCTTCACCAAGAGCACCTGTAGTTCCGTTGGTAGTACAGAGAGAGTAGTGGCTCGTGAAATCATATTTCTCGAAACTACTTGACTTGCCAACTCCGGCTACGAGAGATTCTAGTACGGAGCTAGAGCACCATCTTTCGATATGGTGGGACTTGGTCCTTCCATAGCTCAAAGAGCTTCTCCTTCTGTTAGTCGTGTTCCAGTGATGTATATATATATATATATTGCTTATCTTCACTCAAGACTATATATATTTCATAATAATATATTGAATATCCTTCTTCTTTTACTATAGGAACTTATATCCCCGTAGTGGTGCGGCTAGTTCGATTCTCAGTAACCACTACTTACGAACTATCATCCTTTGCAAAGATTCCTGCTCACAAAATGCTTATGGTGAAACATTCTCATTAGCAATAATCCATATCTTGAGAAATCGATCAATGGTGGACTTGGATGTTGCTATAGAAATTTTGGAAAGCTCTGCTAAGATGGCGAATCAACATATCTCCTTTGCGGGATTCACTCCTCAAATTTCGTGATTCCGTAATTTCTTTGGCGTCGGTAGAGAATGTTACAATTGCTCCTGAGATTTTAGAGTGTAGAAGCGAGTTGGCTTCATCACAAGAACAAGCTCTTCGACAAATGACTTCATCAATTTCTAAACTTGAACAAGAGCATATAATTCTTCGGGATAAATTAAAGATTCATGTTGATGAAAGCAAGACTATTCAAGACCGCATTGCAATTTTAAAGGAAGAAATCTCGCAATTTGGAGAGGAAGAATCATGAACAGGTTTTAATCATTCAGGATGTTGAAGAGAAGATACGGGTGAATGCTCAATCTATTGATGTCGAAAAATCCGCACAACTTCAAGGTAAAGAAATGATCGCTTCTTTGGAGAATAAGCTTGCTTGGCGTTCTGATCATGCGAGACTTATTTTTGAAGAAAAATCTAGACATGATGCAAATTCGGCGCAATTGAAAGAAGATTTGCTCAGATATTCAGAAGCAATGGGAATTACAGAGGATCTTTGAATCATGTAATTTTAAACATGTGATATTTGCTTTCGTGTTTCTTGGATGTAATTTATCATATATCTCATGATAGTATTTTGGGATGTTTTATGATGGTATTTTCTATCTTGCATATTGATGATATTTATACTAATATTATCAAATTATATTTATATGATAATCTTATTATATTTATATTTTTTATTAATATTATCAAGTTATATTTATTCTTTATATAATAATTTCATTACACATTTTTATTTTTTATTAATATTATCAAGTTATATTTATTCTTTATATAATAATTTCATTACACATTTTTTACAATTTTTAAACCTTTTATGCTTTGTTAGTACGGGATTTTCTAGGTGAGTATTTAAATTGGCGGTACTAAGTTTCAATTCAATTAGCCACACGCAGTTTATGCTCATGAGTAGTGGAGCGTGCGCACACACACAGTTTAAGCTCATGAGTAGTGGAGCATTTATGGGTCTTATGTGATGGCCATTGTAACTCTCTAGAGTTCGCTTTTGGGCTTCTCACTGCCTTGAGCTCACGGTCACGGTCCATCGAGGGGCCCATTGACGCTCCGGACGGTGAACTGTTGGATTTACGCGCAGGGTTGGCCACGGTAACTCTCAGAGTTCGCAGGGCTCGCAAGGCTACCTTTGGGCACCAAATCTAGGGTCGCCAGTCCATCAATGAGTAGGTTTAAGCCCTTCCTCACGAGTTACTACTGAAATCAAACCCTAGACCTGGAGGGTCTTACGCACGGTTGGCATAAAGCTCGCACTTTGCGGCCCCTGTTTTCTTCGTCGCAAGGTCGAGCCCATTCACGAGGAGGGCATTTTCATCCGTTCCCGTGGCGCTGCAGGAAGCTATACGAGACGGCATGGGAATTACGGTGACTAGTCTTCGCGGATTTATGGCCTTTTAGGCTTTGAATCCTTGACTTCGTCGACTACCCGCATGGGTGCGCACGATGGTCTTCGCGGGCTTTTAGGGCCCGACTCCTCGCATTGCCCGAATGGCGATCTTCATGGGTCTTACGTATAGTTGGCCGGCTCTTTTAGAGCTTGATCCTTTGAGATAATTTTTTTTTTTTTTTTCGAGCTTGATCTTTTTTATTTTGCTCAATTTTGGCTCTTTTAGGATTTTGGCTTGGCTATACTGCCTCTTTGATTGATATTGATATATCCTTGCTTTTGATAATATCTTCAAGAAAATCCATGCCTTGTAAGGCAATAATATATATATGATCATCATCATTTGCAATATATAGATATTTAGAAATATTTCAAAGATAAGAAATATCTTCAAGAAGATCCATGCCTTGTAAGGCAATATAATTTCGGCAATATTAGATAATATCTTCAAGATATCTTCAAGAATTTGTGCCTTGTAAGGCAATATATGCACTTGATAATATCTTCAAGAGAATTTGTGCCTTATAAGGCAATATAACTTTGTCAATATCTTCAAGAGAATCTTCAAGAATTTGTGCCTTGTAAGGCAATATAACTTTGTCAATCTTATTTGATGATGATGATGATCATATATATTTTCAGTTCTTGCTTTGATAATTGATATGCTTGTGAATTTCTTCTTTATAGCTTCTTTTGTTGGCATATAGACATGATCTTATTCATCTTTGCCCCCTTTTGATCTGAGAATCATTATCGATAATATTTCGGGTCAAAATCCACATCTCTATCTTTAGGGATAGTATTTTTGATGAAAGCGGGCGTTGACAAGTACACGATACCACCTGTCCTTCTTGATTTGTGATTCTATATGCCCCATTGGAGTATACTTCTTTCACCACATATGGACCGTCCCATTTAGGCTCGAACTTGCCCCTGTTGTCCGTGAGTGACCATTATAGGTCTTTTCAACATTAACACCATATCCCCTTTTTTGAAAGAGCGGTATTTAACCTGTTTATCAAATGCGTACCGATGTTACGGCACGATATGATTGCAATTCATTTCTTTATGCAAGACGTTTCTCATCAAGTAATCTAATTCTTTCAAACCTTATTTTTGCATTTTCATCATCTGTTATAGATGATGCACGCATTCGAGTGATGCCACTTGCATTTCAATTGGGATAAGCGCCTCCATACCATAGATTAATGAATATGGTGTCGCCTTTATTCTTTGTACGATGGGTGGTTCTGTAGGCCCATAATGCTTCTTGTAACTTTTCATCCCAATCGCTTTGCACTGTCACCGTTTTCTTCATTATCTTGACAATTGTTTTGTTAAACGCCTCTGCTAATCCATTGGCTGGAGGATAATAAGGTGTTGAAAAAGAATGTTGGATGCCGAACTTCTGACATAACTTTTCCATGCCTCTATTTTTAAAAGGGGTGCCATTATCAGTGATGATCTTCTTCGGAATACCATGACGGTATATTATAGCATGACGGATGAAATTGACCACGTCTTTCTCTTTAACATTATAAGGCACTACTGCTTCGGTCCATTTGGAGAAATAATCTGTTGCTGCCAGAATATATTGTTTTCCTTTAGATGAAGGAGGATTTATAGGACCAATAACGTCGAGTCCCCAGGCTGAAAAAGGCCAAGAAGCAACAGACTGATGTAATTCTTCTGGAGGAACATGTATTATATCTCCGTGTATTTGACATTCATGACACCGCTTTGCATATTCTATCGCATCTTTAAACATAGTAGGCCAATAATAACCCATTCGATGCACTCTATGGCATAAATTCGGCCGACTTGATGTGCTCCACATTCACTGAATGTGCCTCCCATGACATTTGGTTTGCTTCTCGCTTGTCCAAGCACCTTAACATGACATTCCATTATAAGATTTTCTATATAATACTTCTTTTGCATATGACAAATTTTCCTGATCATTTTGCTTAATCATTGTCTTTGTGCATTATCTTCGGCAAGATATTATATTTGAGATAGTCAACAAAAAGGTGACGTAATCATTCATTGTTACCTCTCCAAACAGGATATAGGCAACATTTCAATGGTTTCTTGATAACTTCTGCAGAGATGGCGGGAATCTTCTTTCTTCTATAGTTACGAAGAGACTTTCGGTTTGTGCGAGGATAAAAGCATTTTGCTAAATGGCTAAAAGCATCTGCTTTTGCATTCTCGACCGTGGTATGTGTTTAATTTCCACATAATAAATTGTTCAAGCAAATTGTGCCTTAGATAATAAGGCAAAAGTTCTTCTTTCCTTACCTCAAATTCTGTTGTAATTGATTTACAATCAATTTAGAATCTCGAAGATATGCAATGATTTTATTTCCATTTCTTTGTGCTATTTCCATTAGATGATAAGAGCTCGTATTGACTTCATTGTTTGTGCACGCGATACCCAATGTGAAAGAGTATGGTAATAAATCGCCCGAGGTGTAATGAATATCACTCCCGCCCCGCCCGATACTCGAGCAAACACCATCAAAATACATCGCAAAGATTCGAGATTCACCAACATAACTGTTCATCCGGGAATTCATCATTGATTTCTTCATTTTTACGCTATAGGATGTCTTTGTTTGAGAAAGTCGCCATAGCTTGTCCTTTCGCTTTCGCATGAGCTTATATGAAATAGTATATTCGATAACAATAGCATCCACTTGGCTAGTCTTCCGATAACATTGGCCTGGTCATCAAGAATTTTATCGGATCTGCTCTTGAGATCGAGTTATATCATGGGAGAGACAATAATGCCTCAACTTTTGCACTGGTACCGAATACCAACGCCAAACATTCTTTTTCAATCGGAGAATAATTGGATTACGCCCCCATCGTGTTCGGCTTAGATAATAAAAAGCGATCTCTTTTAAAAGCCGTTTTTACTGTGCCAACAAAGCACCCAAAGAATTTGTAGCGGCAGATGTATATAAGATAAGTGGCTTACCTTTTCTTTGGAGCATTTGTTAACACGGCATTTGTTTTAATAACTCTTTAATTGAATCAAAGGCATTCAGCAAGCTGATCCCATACAAATTTTGTATCTTTCTTCATTAACCGAGAAAATGGTGACACCTTCTGCGAGGTTGAAATGAAAGCGGCGAATGTATGCCAATTTTCCTTGTAAGCTTTTTAATTCCTTCAACGTCGTTGGTGGCGGCATATTTTGAATAGCTTTAACTTTTTACGGATCAATTTCGATTCTCATGCCGTACCACAAAGCCGAGGAATTTGCTTGGGAAGACACTCCAAATGCACATTTAGTAGGATTCATCTTTAATTGCTTCTTTTCGAGTCGTCGGAAGACTGATGCTAAATGTTCGCGGTGCTCTTGATGATCTCAGGATCTGACTACCAAGTCATCAACATAGCATTCGACATGTTTATGCATCATATCTTGAAAGATATTTTTCATTGCCCTTTGATATGTTGCCTGACATTTTTGAGACCGAAAGGCATAACTTTATAACAATAAATTCCAAGCGGCGTTCTGAAGGCCGTCGCCTCTTCATCTTCAGGTGCCATCCTGATTTGATTATAGCCTGCATATCCGTCCATAAAGGACATGATAGCATATTGAGTAGTGCTATCAATTAGTAATTCTGTTATCGGGAGAGGGAAATCGTCTTTTGGACATGCTTCATTCAGATCTCTGAAGTCAATACATACTCTGATCTGTCCGTTCTTCTTTTTCACCGGAACAATATTTGATATCCATTTAGGATATTTAACTTCTCTGATAAACCCAACCTTTATTAGCTTATTTACTTCTTTTTCGATTAACGGAATTAGGTCTGGGTGAAATCGCCTCTGTGCCTGCTTTACTGGTTTCTTTTCTTTAGAAATATTTAATCGATGCATTGCTACGGAAGGTTCCAGTCCAGGCATTTCTTCATATGTCCAGGCGAAAACGTCTTTATTTTCCTTGAGAAGTTGGCCATATTTCTCGGTTTCATGATCCGAAAAGGCTAACGCTGATGAATGTGTTCCTTGGCTCTTTTGTTGTTCCCAAATTTATTTCTCGCAGCCATCTATCGTCGGTTGCCCCCGTCTTCTATTTGCCTTGGAGCGGTTTTGGGATATTCAATTACCTTAGTATGGTGTAGTGAGGTCATGTTAAGCGATACTATATTTTTCTTGATTCTGCTCCCAATCCTTGGAATTTTCTTCGCTTTTTCTGATTAACCCGAGAGGGATCTGAATTCCTTTCCCATGATTCAAGCGGTGGGTTTGTCACAATCAAAACCCATATTTCTCATGATTTTCTTGCTTGTTGCACTGTATTTCCTCAAATTTTGCGATGCTAACTCTCCATGATATATATTGCTTATATTTTCATCCTTCACTTGTGGTGCAGCGTGAAACTCTATTGGTTCAGGATATTTAGCACTGGCTTTGACTTGAAATGTTCTTGGAGTGGTTGCAAATGGCTTACATATTTCGATATTGGGTAATGGCACTGTGTAATTGGACTGTAAGACTTTCAGCTGTTCTGTCGACAATAGTGTCAACGGTGGTTGTCCTGGTTGTCTCAAGCGCTTTGGTACAAAATAGAATTTCTTTCTTGCTTCTGCAGACCCAGAAGATTCTGCTCTTTCTTCTTTAACTTTATTTATCTGGCATCTTTTACGATTCTCTTCCCATCATCATTTCTCATTTCTTGAGAGAAACATTTATAATAGCTAGCATCCGCAAAGAAAGAAAGACTCACTACGTATAGGGTTTTGCATCGACCATTACTTTACACCGCATCCCATCTTTCTGATGTATTTGAAGCATTGGTGTAGAGTAGAAGGTATAATATTGTCTTGATGTATCCACGGCCTTCCCAAGAGAAGGTTATATGTCGTCTGACATTTATAACGTGACATACAACGATAGTGTAATTAATTCTCCCACCTCCAATATTCTTGTAATTTTTCCGAGTGCGCGTTGTCCATCTTGATTAAACCCTTGTATCATCATTCCCGCAAGGCGCAAGTCGAACGGCGAAAACCCAATTTAGTAATCATTGAGAGTGCAAAAAGATTCACTGCGGACCCATTATCTATCATAATCCTTTTTATCTTCTTCTCACAAATGTATCCTTCTATCATCAATGGCTGTTATGTTCCTTTTCACCAATTAAATCATCATCAGAGAAAGATATTACTGGTAGACAATTCATTTTTTTATTATTTCTTTCATCCTTCATTTCTGCCAGTAAAGTTTCTCTCACATTGTGATCAGACAGTGCTTGAATCAAACTCTGTCGAAATTCTTCTGACAACTTGAGCGCATCGTAAATACTTAATCGTGCCGGTATACCCTTCAAGTGACTAACTACATCATAAGCCACTTTTGTTACTGCATCTCCATTTCTACTTTTGTCCTCAGTATTCTGTCTTTCAGTCACTTCCTTCCTTATGATTCTTGCTTTTTGCTTTACCGGACTTGTTATTTGCTTCCCTGATCGCAACGTAATCATTGTTGCATTTCTTGTTGACCTTTCCTTTTTCATTCCCCGCGTGTTTTCTTGTATTGACAATACATTTTGTTGCCCTTGCATTCTTTTCTTTGCTTCATCTGGTTATTATGTCACCTCTATTTATCATTCTCTGTATAATGCATTTTAACGTATAACAATTTTCCGTCGGATGCCCTACTAGGCGATGATAGCGGCAAAAGTTTCTTTCGAGTCCTCGTCGCATCTTTGGCGTTTTTGGTTCTGGTAATTCCAAGGTACCTGCCTTTAACAATTGTTGCATCATAGGCACCACGTCTTCTTTATCAAACTCAAATCCTTCATGTGAATCGAGCATTCTGAGCTTTTTTCCACCGTATCTATCCCTTGATTGATTCCAGCCTTCTTTTCCTTCTGGCCTTTTATCTCTTGAACCTTTTGCGTCTTGATTCTTCTTATCCCGATCGATGGTGTTGACAGTTGTCCTGCCAGGTATTCTTCTGACAGTTTCATGATGAAATGCCGGCATCTTGCGAGTCATCAGTTCCAATGCATGGGCTTTGGTAGCCAAATCACGAAAGGTTCCGATATCGTATTTGGTGAGTCCAAACGCGATTCTGTTTCCATAGAGTTCAGACACATTTTGACTTGTTCCTTTTCTTCCGGCAACTGCCTGCATGATGCCCCAGGTCTTCCATCTGTCTATGAATTTTTCGATTTGGTTCTCCTTTCTCGTTGTCGTCTTGAAGCTAGTTACGTGATGCTAACATCGCTCGACGAAAAGAAGTTTGACATGAAAGCATCTTGCATTTCTTCCCATGTTCGTATGGATCACGGTGCCAAATTTGAATACCACACGAAAGCTTTACTTGTCAATGATGACCCAAATAAGCGTAAGCAATATTGAGGTATCGTGGAAAAATTCCCCATCTTTGGTGATGAAATGCATCGGTGTTCTCTGGTGATCCTTCCCCATTAAATTTCGAAAATCTGGATGCTTAAAATTGGTGGGAATGGAACATCCTCTACCTCTCTTGGGTAGGGTGTTCGGTATCTGAAACGACCGGTATTTGCGCGCTCCCTTTCTATTCTGACCGCTTCTTCGACGACTTGTCTTACGTCATCTTGTGTTATAGCTCTTGTCATAGGAACGGACCCTCGGGATCCTATCCCCTGCGGACGGGAACCCGGAGTTGGTTCTCTTGTCCATTTGTTGCTCCCATCATGGGTGGAGCCACTATTTGGGCTACATTATGTGCCGAGTTGCGAGCTTCTGCGAGGTTCCGGCATTCATCCATTAGCACTCTTTGTGCCTCCGCCATTTGATCAACACGTTCTTCGAAGAGTTGGTCTATTTCCTTGACTGTCTCGCCGCCATGTATACTGCGCGGCCTCTCTTGACATTCATCGTGAAATTTGTTATTGGAGTAAAACGAGAGTATGTTGACGTAACGGGGCTTGTAAAGAGGGGAGAAATTGGAGTCTCGTTTGATTTTGTGTACTTTCCGTGCTTTTAACCGATTGAGGTGATACTGATTATAGGCGAGCTTGTTTGAGGTGATATGGGCATCGGGGATCCTATCATCGGTGCTTTGCCTTTCACGTGCTGCTTCGTCCATTTGGTCTTGGGGCGACCAAAGTGGAAAATCTTGACGAGAAGCTGCGAGCGCTTTGTTGAGATAAATCGCCGGAGGAGCGCAAGCTCGGGTTTTTTCTTCTTGCTATGCTCGTGTGATTGGTCCCTCGGCTCTTGGTGCAAACAATTTTGCTTGCGACTTTTTAAGGTTTTGCTTTTGTCTTTCTAGACAAGACCAAAGTCCGTTTTCATCACTCTCTTGTGGTTGAGGTGAAACGGAAATGACTCCCGTTATTATTGGAATCACTTTGCGCCTGCTTGAAGTGCTTGCTTTCGTATGCTCAGGAGTTTGGTTTGGCGCATATTCAATTATGAACCCGGTGGCGATGAATCGGAAGTTCACTTTTCTCGCGATATTAGCCATTAGTAGTGTTGTGTGATTGAATTCAGGTACCTTCAATAATAAAACATACTTGAAATTAGTACATGAAAGACTAAGTAAACTATCTTGGAGATGAAGGGGAGGATGTTCCCACTGAGAGTCGCCATTTTGGCGTCAAATAGATTAAAAAAAAATAGTGACGAGTCTTACAACTTTCCCAATGTTAATGTTAAATAAGATAATGTCCCCCAGAGTCGCCATTTTGTTTCGACAAGGAAACAAAAGTATTTGATTTGGGAAAATTATCTTATTCAAACATAACAATGAAATAATTATAAAGACAATCATCACACTTTATTGATTGATTGAATTCATTTACATCCTCTGGTATCCCTTGATTCTAAGATAGCTTACAAAGAACTCATTACAAATGTCAATTATTATAGCTAAATATAATTTTTGGCAGCATAACGGCAATGATCTCAATCATCTCCAATGACTTAGGAGGAATAGACAAGTTGATCAACAGTCTTCAAGAGAACGAAGATTCCGTCAGCATTTCGGTGCTATTTTGGTCATCTCCTGAAACTTAGGAGGAATACGACTCTTCGTCGATGATTCTTCCTTTCTCTTGATCAAGAAGAACTTGAAGCTTTGAGGACTCAATCATTAAAATGACATTTGACCCATTCTTTGTTAAAAATTGCCAAGCAATAGGTTTGCGCAGGTCCGCGTAAACGATATGCTTTGCGCGGGTCCGCGCAAACTATATGAGCACTCTGCTTCCTTGCGCTGACCGGCGCAAACTTCAGAGTCCAATACTCCTTTTGCGCTTGGTCGCGCAAGCGAGAGTCAATACTCCGCACCTTCTGTCTTCTCTTTTGTCTTTTCTTCACTTCTAAAATCTTCGAACCCCTTTTGAGAGAAGGAACGGGGTATTTATAGACATTTTCACCAGTGGAAATCTCAAATCTGGTCGATGTGGGACAAAAATATCATCCAACGATTTTTATCGCATCATCATAGACTTTGCGCGGACACGCGCAAACGATATGCTTTGCGCGGTCTCGCGCAAACCCTTCATCCTGCGCAAACTGTCTTCATGTTCTCCGCGCAATCATTTCACTTTGCACGGTCTTGTGTAACTATTTCACTTTGCGCGACCCCGCGCAAAGTGGTCTTGAAGCTGTTTTCTTTCATCTTCAAAGTGATTTCTTAATCTTTGTCGTTTTTCACTTCCTTGCTTATTTTATGCCTCAACATGCGACAATGATTACGTTGCAATCAGGAAAGCAGATAACGAGTCCGGTAAAGCAAAAAGCAGGAATTATAAGGAAAGAGGTGACTGAAAGACAGAATACTAAGGATAGAAGTAGAAATGGAGACGCAGCGACAAAAGTGACTTATGATGTAGTTAGCCACTTAAAGGGTATACCGGCACGTTTAAGCATTTATGATGCGCTTAAGTTGTCAGAAGAATTTCGGCAGAGTTTAATTCAAATCTTGTCGATCACGATGTGAGAAAAACTTTCTTTGATGCGAATGTAAATGAAGAACGAAAGAAGCAATGAAAAGATGAATTGTTTACCAATAATATCTTTCTCTGATGACGATTTAATTGGTGAAATAGAACATAACAGGCCATTGATGATAGAAGGATACATTTGCGAAAAGAAGATAAAAATGGATTATGATAGATAATGGGTCCGCAGTGAATCTTTTGCCTCTCCATGATTACTAAATTGGGTTTTCGCCGTTCAGACTTGCGCCCCACGGAATGATGATATAGGGGTTTAATCAAGATGGACAACACGCACTCGATAAAATTACATTAACATTGGAAGTGGGAGAATTAATCACTACTGTTGTATGTCACGTTATAAATGCTGTGACGACATATAGCCTTCTCTTGGGAAGGCCGTGGATACACCAATACAATATTGTACCTTCTACTCTACACCAATGTTTCAAGTACTGTAAGGACGGAATGCAGTGTAAAGTAATGGCTGATGCGAAACCCTATACAAAAGCTGAGTCTTTCTTTGCGGATGCTAGCTATTATAAATGTTTCTCCGAAGAAGTGAGGAATGATGATGGAAAAAGAGTCTTAAAAGATGTCCGAATAAATAAAGTTAGAGAAGAAAGGGCGGAATCGTCTGGGACTACAGAAGCAAGAAAAAAGTTCTATTTTGTACTAAAGCGCCTGAGACAGCCGGGACAACTGTCGTTGACATTATTGTCGACAGAACAGCTGAAAGTCTTACAGTCCAATTATACAATGCCCTTACCCAATATCGAAAGATGTAAGCCATTTGTAGTTGCTCCAGGAACATTTCAAGTCAGAGTCAGTGCTAAATATCCTGAAGCAATCAAGTTTCACGCTGCAGCAGAGGTGAAGAATGAAAATACAAGCAATATATATCATGGAGAGTTAGCGCCACAAAATTTGAGAAGATACAGTGCAGTAAGCAAGAAAATCATGAGAAATATGGGTTTTGATTGTGACAAGCCCACTGGGTTGAATCATGGGAAAGGAATTCAAATCCCTCTTGGGGTTAATCAGGAAAAATGGAGAAAATTTCAAGGATTAGGAGCAGAATCATCAGTAAATATGGTATCAGTAAATATGACTCCAGCTGAACAAATGTCAGAACAAGATACTAAGATTGTTGAGTATCCTAAAACCGCTCTGAGGCAAATAGAAGACGGGGGGCAGTCGACAATAGATGGCCTGCGAGAAATAAATTTGGGAACAGCAGAAGAGCCAAGGAACACATTCATCAGCGTCAGCCTTTCAGATCAGGAATTTGAGAAATATGGCCAACTTCTCAAAGAAAATAAAGACATCTTCGCCTGGACATATGAAGAAATGCCGGGACTGGAACCCTCTGTAGCAATGCATCGATTAAATATCTCCAAAGAAAAGAAACCAGTGAAGCAAGCACAAAGGCGATTCCACCCAGACTTGATTCTATTAATCGAAAAAGAAGTAAATAAACTAATAAAGGCTGGGTTCATCAGAGAAGTTAAATATCCCAAGTGGATATCAAACATTGTTCCGGTGAAAAAGAAGAATGGGCAGATTAGAGTATGTATTGACTTTGAGAGATCTGAATGAAGCATGTCCAAAGGATGATTTCCCTCTCCCGATAACAGAATTATTAATTGATAGCACTACTCAGTATGCTATCATGTCCTTTATGGACGGATATGCAGGCTATAATCAAATCAGGATGGCACCCGAAGATGAAGAGGCAACGGCTTTCAGAACGCCGCTTGGAATTTATTGTTATAAAGTTATGCCTTTCGGTCTCAAGAATGCTGGGGCAACATATCAAAGGGCGATGAAAAATATTTTTCAAGATATGATGCATAAATATGTTGAATGCTATGTTGATGACTTGGTGGTCAGGTCGGGAGATCATCAAGAACACCGCGAACATTTAGCATCAGTCTTCCGACGGCTCAGAAAGAAGCAATTAAAGATGAACCCTGCTAAGTGTGCATTCGGAGTCTCTTCTGGCAAATTCCTCGGCTTTGTTGTACGACACAGAGGAATCGAAATTGATCCAGAAAAAATTAAAGCTATCCAAAATATGCCGCCACCAACAACACTGAAGGAATTAAAAAGCTTGCAAGGAAAATTGGCATACATTCGCCGTTTCATTTCAAACCTTGCAGGAAGGTGTCAGCCATTTTCTCGGTTAATGAAGAAAGATACAGAATTTGTATGGGATCACGCCTGTCAAAATGCATTTGATTCAATTAAGGAATTATTAAAACATCAACAGGTTAGGTGTTAATGACTCCAAAGTGAAAGGTAAGCCACTTATCTTATATACATCTCTCAGACTACAAATTCTTTGGGTGCTTTGTTGTACAGTAAACGAAGGGAAAAGAGACTGCTCTTTATTATCTAAGCCGAACATTGATGGGGGCAGGATGCAATTATTCTTTGATCGAAAAAGAATGTTTGGATCTGATATTCACTGTACAAAAGTTGAGGCATTATTGTCTCTCCCATGATATAACTTTGATCTCAAGAGCAGATCCGATAAAATTTTTGATGACCAGGCCAATTTTATCAGGAAGACTAGCCAAGTGGATGTTATTGTTATCAGAATATACTATTTCGTATAAGCCGGCGAAAGTAGTGAAAGGACAAGCTATGGCAGACTTCCTCGCAGCACATCCTATAGCAGAAAATGAGGAAATCAATGATGAATTCCCAGATGAACAGGTTATGTTGGCTGAATCTCAGAATATTTGGCAAATGTATTTTGATGGTCTTTGCTCGAATAAGCGGGAGGGGGAGTGATATTCATTACTCCTCAAGGCGATTTGTTACCATACTCCTTCACATTGGGCACCGCATGCACAAATAATGAAGCTGAATACAGAGCTCTTATCATCGGAATGGAAATAGCCCAGCAAATGGAAATAAAATTATTGCATATCTTCGGAGATTCTAAATTGATTATAAATCAATTGACAACAGAATTTGAAGTAAGGAAAGAAGAACTCCTGCCCTATTATCGGAAGGCACAACAGTTGCTTGAACAGTTTTGTCATGTGGAAATTAAACACATACCGCGGTCGGAGAATACAAAAGCAGATGCTTTAGCCAGTTTGGCAGTGGCTCTATCTTGCACAAACCGAAGTCCTCTTCAGGTAACTATAGAAGAAAGAAGATTCGCCATCTACAGAGGTTATCGAAGAAACCGTTGAAATGTTTCCATATCTTGTTTGGAGGTAATGACAGATGATTGGCGTCATCCTTTTGTTGATTATCTCAAATATAATATCTTGCCAGAAGATAATGCACAAAGACAATAGATTAAACAGCGATCGGGCAAATTTATTATATGCAGCGAAGTACTGTATAGAAAATCTTATAATGGAATGCTGTTAAGGTGCTTAGACAAGCAAGAAGCAAACCAAATGCTGCAGGAGGCACATTCAGGTGAATGTGGAGCATATCAAGCCGGCTGAAATTTATGCCATAGAGTACATCGAATGGGCTATTATTGGCCCACTATGTTCAAAGATGCGATAGAATATGCAAAGTGGTGTCATGAATGTCAAATACACGGAGATGTAATACATGTTCCTCCAGAAGAATTACATCAGTCTGTTGCTTCCTGGCCTTTCTCAGCTTTGGGACTAGATGTGATTGGTCCCATAAATCCCCCTTCATCTAAAGGAAAACAGTATATTCTGGTAGCAACAGACTATTTCTCCAAATGGACCGAAGCAGTCGCCTTGCGTAGTGTTAAAGAGAAAGACGTGGTCAATTTCATCCGGCATGCTATAATATACCATCATGGTATTCCGAAAAAGATCGTCACTGATAATGGCACCCCTTTTAAAAATAAAGGCATGGAAAAGTTGTGTCAGAAGTTCAGCATCCAGCATTCTTTTTCAACACCTTATTATCCTCCGGCCAATGGACTAGCAGAGGCGTTTAACAAAACGATCGTCAAAATAATGAAAAAAACGGTGACAGGTAATAAGCGCGATTGGGATGAAAAGTTACAAGAAGCATTATGGGCCTACAGAACTACCCATCGTACAGCAACAGGGGCGACACCGTATTCATTAATCTATGGTATAGAGGCAGTTATCCCAATTGAAATGCAGGTGGCATCACTCCGAATAGCAGTACATCAGTCTATAACAGACGATGAAAATGCAAAAAATAAAGTTGAAAGAATTAGACTTACTCGATGAGAAACGTCTTGCTTGGACTCAAGAAGGTCATGATCATATAGGCCAGGATATCGGCAGCCTTTGATAAACAGGTTAAATACCGCTCTTTCAAAAAAGGGGATATGGTGTTAATGTTGAAAAGACCAATAGTGATTACTCGCCGGACAGGGGGCAAGTTCGAACCTAAATGGGACGGTCCATATGTGGTAAAAGAAGTATACTCCAATGGGGCATATAGAATCACAAATTAAGAGGGACAGGGTATCAGTGTACTTGTCAACGCCCGTTTCATCAAAAGATACTATCCCTGAAGATAAACATATGGATTTTGATTCAGAATATTATCGGCATAATGATTCTGTATCAAAAGGGGGCAAGGATGAATAAGATCATGTCTATATGTCAGCAAAAGAAGCTATAAAGAAGAAATTCACAAGCATGTCAATTATCAAGCATCAAATCTGAAAAATATATATGATCATCATCATCACTAAATAAATTTGAAGATTCTCTTGAAGATATTGACAAGACCGATATATTGCCTTACAAGGCATGAATTTTCTTGAAGATATTGATAAAATTGATATATTGCCTTACAAGGCATGGATCTTCTTGAAGATATTATCTCAGTTGGAAATATCTACTATACTGGCAATGGTGATGATCATAAATATTATTGCCTTACAAGGCATGGGTCTTCCTAAAGATATTATCAAAAGCAAGGATACATCAATCTCAGTTAAAGAGGCAGTATAGCCAAGCCAAATCCTAAAAGAGCCAAATTGAGCCAAATCAAAAAGATCAAGCTCGAAAAAAAAATGCTCTCAAAGGATCAAGCTCTAAAAAGAGCCGGCCAACTATACGTAAGACCTATGAAGATCGCCATTCGGGCAGCGGCGAGGAGTCAGTGGCCCTAAAAAGCCCGCGAAGACCATCGTGCGCACCCATGCGGGCAGCTGACGAAGTCAAGGATTCAAAGCCTAAAAGGCCATAAATCCACGAAGACTAGTCACCGTAACTCCCATGCCGTCTGTATAGCTTCCGGCAGCGCCACGGGGAATGGATGAAAATGCCCTCCTGTGAATGGGCTCGACCTTGCAGACGAAGAAAACAGGGGCCGCAGTGTGAGCTTTATGCCAACCGTGCGTAAGACCCTCCAGATCTAGGGTTTGATTTCAGTAGTAACTCGTGAGGAAGGGCTTAAACCTACTCATTGATGGACTGGCGACCCTAGATTTGGTGCCCAAAGGTAGCCTTGCGAGCCCTGCGAACTCTAGAGAGTTACCGTGGCCAACCCTGTGCGTAAAACCAACAGTTCACCGCCCAGTAGCGTCAATGGGCCCCTCTGATGGACCTTGGCCGTGAGCTCAAGGCAGTGAAAAGCCCAAAAGCGAACTCTAGAGAGTTACAGTGGCCATCACATAAGACCCATAAATGCTCCACTACTCATGAGCTTAAACTGTGTGTGTGCGCACGCTCCACTACTCATGAGCTTAAACTGTGTGTGGCTAATTAAATTGAAACTTAGTACCGCCAATCTAAATACTCACATAGAGAATCCTGCACTAACAAAAGCATAAAAGGTTTAGAAATTGTAAAGGATGTAATGAAATGATTATATAAAGTATAAATATAATTTGATAATATTAGCATAAATATCATCAACATGCAATAAGAAAATGCTATTATAAACATCTCAAAATGCTTTCATAAAAACATATGTGAAGCCAAATAAATTATATGTCCAAGAAACATGAAAGCAAAGACCACATGTTCAAAATTACATGTTTAAAGATCTTCTGTAATCCCCATTGCTTCTGAATATCTGTGCAAATCTTCTTTCAATTGTGCACGAAATTTGCATCATGTTTAGATTTTTCTTCAAAAATAAGTCTTGCCTGATCAGGAACGCCAGCAAGCTTATTCTCTAAAGAAGCAATCATTTCTTTACCTTGAAGTTGTGCGGATTTTTCAATATCAATGGATTGAACATTCACCCGTATCTTCTCTTCCACATCTTGAATGATTAAGGCTTGTTCATGATGCCTTCTCTCCAGTTGAGAGATTTCTTCCTTCAGAGCTGCAATACGATCTTGGATAGTCATACTTTCATCAACATGAATCTTTAATTGATCTTGAAGAATCGTACGCTCTTGTTCAAGTTTAGAAATTGATGAAGCTGTCAGAAAGGCTTGTTCTTGAGATGAAGCCAACTGCTTTCTACACTCTCAAATCTCAGGGGCAATTGTAACATTCTCTCACGACGCCAAAGAAATTACTGAATCATGAAATTTGAGGAGTGAATCACGCAAAGGAGATATGTTGATTCTAGCCATCTTGGCAGAGCTCTCCAGAATCTCTATAGCAACATCCAAATCCAACCATTGATCAAGATTTCTGAAGATATGGATTATTGCTAACAAGGAATGTTTCACCATAAGCATTTTATGAACAGGGATCTTCACAAAGGATGACGGATTCGAAGTAGTGGCTACTGAGAATCGAACTAGCCGCACTTGCATTACAAGAAGGAGTTCCTATAGCAAAAGAAGAAGGATATTCAAAATATTATTATGAAATATAGTCTGAGTAAAGATAATCAGTGTATATATATGTACCTATCACCGGAATACGACTAATAGAAGGAGAAGCTCCCTGAGCTATGGAAGGACCAAGTTCCACCATATCGGCAAAAGATGGTGCTCTAGCTTCCGTGCTTGAATCTCGGGTAGCCGGAGTTGGCAAGTCCGTAGTTTCTGTTGGAAATATGATTTCACGAGCCACTACTCTCTGTACTACCAATGGAACTACGGGTGCTCTTGGTGAAGTTATTACAAGAGGGCTCACTAAAGAGATAGCACCTATTTCTGCAACTTGGGCACCTAAAAAAGGGAGATACAATGATTTTAAATGAATAATAGTTGTTAAAATATAAATTAATATATGCATATGAAAATTAAATTTCCTTTACCTGGTGAATATCCATATTCGCCATAATCTAAAAGCTCCTCTTCATCTTCCTCCTCAGTTGTAGGAGATTTAGCAAGAACATTTACACCAGGAAGAGCCTTAGCGGTTGCGGGGAAGATTCCATCTCAACTTCTTTCGCAACTGTTTCCTCATCTCCGTCGATGTCAACCTCACCTTCTTCAAAATCATCATCTTTATCTTCACAACTATCGCTATCTCCATTTGTCTTCATATTGTGAAGATTCGATGAGTATCGATGATGAAGTGAACTTTCATCTTCCAAAATTTTTCTTCGTCAACTTCTTCAATGATAACTTGCTTCCCTTTGTAAGAAACGGGTTGGGTTTGCTCTCGGTGCGAGGCTCTTGGACTATAGGGAAGCGGATGCTTGGTCGGGTTCTTTCGGAAGAATAGGGGATGATGTTTGCAAACGCGTTTTGATCTAGTCATCGGGAAGATGGACTAGGACCAAGGGTTGTGGAGGAGATATGGAAGTACCAATAAGTGGTCCTTCTTGAACCGCTACGATCTCTGCAGGAATTGGAGAAGATGTACCTTCAGCATCGTCTGCGGCTTGGTTTGAAGAGTCTCGACGAGATTTCTCGAATTCTCTCAAAACTCCGTGGGCAAACCAGCCATCCAAAGTGTTGATAGGCTTGATTTCACGAATGGGGTCTTCTAATGATATCTTCCTACAAATTTCTCTAGGATGGGATGCATGGCTCTTTTCTGGAATATAACCGATTCCACTCTCTAAGTTTCTGCCCTTCAGCCTGGGCGGATGAAGAAAGATAGAAGAATCCACTGGCAAGCATTTAGTGACCAAGTATGATTGGTGATCCCACCATCGCATCCAGCTATATGATGTACGAACTATGCGATCACAACTGGAATTATGAAGAGGGATCCAACATAGCCATTCAATAACTGTTTCCATATCATGGCCCAGTTAAGAGGATCAGTTCCATAACAATGCATATTTCTAGTAACTAGCATGATCTTGAGGCATGGTTTGATCATAACCAAATTGATGAGCGAAGCGACTAGGGTAGTAAGGTTCTCTCCAAAATTCTGTTCCTTCCCGAATAGGTAAACTGCATGAGCGAATAGAAAAGAAGAAAGCTCTCTCTCTGCTGATAAGCGTTTCTGGTCCACCATATATCGTATCTTCGGATGTAACGATAAAGGCGGAGCGAAAGAAGTTTATCTGATCATCATCTCGAATTTTATTGGCAACCCACTCATACGCTCTTTTAGCCATTGCTCTTTGCTGAAAGAACCAGAGTGGAAGGTGAGAAGGATGAGTATATGCTTGCTCCGGAGCTTCAAAAGTCCAAGGAAAATAAACTCCAAGCCACCCAGTAATATAATGCCAAGAAGTATGTGCAGATGAAGCTCCAAGAATCGGGTCTTTTACATGGGTAGCTACCTCTCCAAGAGCTCTGTAAATAGAACATAATACCGGAGGAGCAAGAGAGTATTTATGGCCTTCCGCTAAAGCACCAGCCACAACAAAGACGCTTGGACGAACAACATCTGCCCACTTAGAGCTGGGCAATACGACCAAACTTAGCCAATAAGCTAAGAATGCTGCAAGTTCTCCAAAAGAGCTATATTCTGGTCTTCCTCTTATTGCATCTCGAAGCTTTGTAAGTTCTTTAGAATGGCAGTCACGAAATCTTCAAAGAAAGAATAAAGATGAGAAGGTTAATATACAGGAATGGCTAAATAACAAGAATATGAAGACAAAAGTCAGTTATCAGATTGATAAATACCTGAGACCCCTAGAGAAATGAGCCAGCCATTGCAGAGGGGGAATTTTGTGGAAACTGGGAAATTTGCCCATCTCTTTGAACAGTTCTATGGTAGTCTCAGAGATGGAAGGCTTGCGGATGCAGGAGAAGATACAAAGGCCAATTCTCTGTTTGTAGGAATGAATTCATCATAGAATTTGCCTGTTATTGTGAGACCGGCTATACGATGGAGATCCCAAAGTGATATGCTCATTTCACCATAAGGTAAATGGAAGGAATTGGTTGTAGGCGACCAGTATTCAAGGAAGCCTTTCAGTATATTGGGTTCCCTATAGAAGTATTTAGAGGTCACTTCTATGGCATCATAAAGGCCGATCTTTGCCAGAGTGCTCGTATGCTTCAGCAATATAGCCTCCGCCCATTCAGAGTAATAGCGGCGAGCAGTTAACATGCCTCTGATGCGGAATTCTGCCTGGCCCCAGAGTTGTTCTCGATCTCTGAAGCGCTGTCGAACTGTCTCATAAAAATGAGAAGGAAAGAGATCATGAGGACTGTGGAAAGGAACTAAGAAGATCATGGGATAAGCTTCTCCTATCCTCTGTCGCGGCTTCTGAGTTTGAATGATTCCCTCCAGGATTCGGGGCTCTCTTGAGGCCCACGATTCAGTATACATTAATCTCTCGCCATGGACGTAATCTTTTGACTCACAGTCAAGCATGGACTGATGGCGATATACTTTGATGGGAATAATCGTCATGCCCTCCGCATGAGGGTTGTCAAACTTCATAATACCTTCGACAACTCGTACTGAGTCCCACGAGTTTTGAAGCCTCTTCTTTTTATGTTCCTTAATCTTCTCTGCAAATTCTTTCGCTTTATTACGGCGAATTTTCTTTGGACGAGAAGCCGGAGGACTGTCTTCACGGGGAGGTGGTCTTTCACTATCAGTACGAATATGAGCTGTGGACTTTAACCATTCGTCCCAGTCATATTCTCTGCCATGCTTAGGCGGACATTTGATGTCTCCCAATGAAATGGATCTATGAATGGGGGAAGGCAAAGATTTAATGCGGTCAGAAAAATCGAAGGTGGGAAGAACAGGTTCTTTAAAGTAAGCGGGAGTTCTGGAAGTGGTCTTTGTCCGCTTAGCAGGAGGTTGATCAGAAGAAGGCGAGTCAGAAGGAGTCACAAGACGAGCTATTTGTTTAATACGAGCCATGAAAATAAGACAAAGGAAGAAAGATAGATGTGTTTCGACAAGGAAACAAATGTGTTTGATTTGGGGAATTTATTCAATGATAGCAAAGAAAGAATAAGAGAACATTGATCACATTTATCTGAGTTCATTTACATCCTCTGATTCCCTTGATTCTGAAAACAAAGTACAATTAATGTAATGTACTAAATGAAAGAGAAGATAATCAAACAGAAATTTTGGCAGCATTCCGACGCCTGTTTCAATCATCTCCTATGACTTAGGAGAAATTATTGATCTGATCACCCAGTCTTCAATGAGATGGAGCATCCTTCTGGTCATTCTTCCTTAAAATATGAAGAAGTACGTTGAAGTGTAGTCAGGACCCACAGAAATCAGGCCGATCACATCAGACAGGCCTAAAAAGTCTCCCAAAAAGTAAGATCATGGGGTTTCCACCGTCCATTCTGCTCGAAACTTTATATGAAGCCTTAGAACCACAAATTAACCGTACATGTCCAGTTTCAGCTCCTGAATCCTTGTAGAAATGGCCAAACTGACAAATCAGCCCCCCGAGATCGTGATTTGGGGCCCGCCTGATATCTGGATATTCTTCAAACTCGGTCTCAACGCGTTAAATGAGCTGACAATGAAGATGGACGGGGCAGATTTCTCATGAATATCACATTGGAGTCACATGCACGTCGCATGTACATAGTGCACGAGTGCACTTGATGTGCACGGAATTTCCCAAACTCGGTCAAAGAAGCTGACCCGAGCTTCTTCTTCTTCATTTGAGAAAACGCAACAGCGTCCTCTACCACATTGGTCGTTTGATTGTAATGTGGCCCACTCACTGCTCCATTCGATGATCTGATCCATCCATTATCTTCAGAAGGTGAGCATTACCGTTGCCTAGGTGAGCTTTTGACCCCATGCAGCTGATTGTAAAATCTGAACCGTTAATCATGAAATGGACGGCAAAACGAAAGGTCATGTGGCCCGCACCAATTCCCAAATAAGCGAAGATCCTTCCTCAATGGTTTTTTGCTCTGAATTCAACTGACGGAGTGGATTTCTTCATCACCATCGATCTGGGGCCACCGAAATTCACAGAGTCGACGTACGTCGACTCTGTTGTAAAGCAGAGCTTCCGTCTTTTTGTTGTGGGCCACCATGATGCAGGGAAAAGTGAATCTGAACCGTTCATCAGGTAGAGGGATAAAAACCCATGAAAACTATGTTGATATTTCATGATCATGTTGTTCCTCATGATCGCTATAACGATCAAAAGAAGAACGTTCTGCTACTGTTTCAGCATGATTGTCTCAGTGGACCACATCATCAGATGATTGGAGTTCACCATTCGTGGTTAAAATCTCGAGAGGAAGATGGTGGATGGTATGGATTCCTCAAAAGATGTCCATACTGGTTATAACCAACAAAATGGTACAATTTTCTTCTCTATTTACGTCCAACCGCTCGTCGGGCCGTTTGCGCGGTTCCGCGCAAAGTAAACCGTCCCTGAGGCAGAGCTTTGTGCGGACGGTGCAATGGAATTTCCTCCATTCCTGTTGCGCGGGGCCGCGCAAAGGATCTTTCCCAAATCCCTTGAAAAGCGGCGTGAATGCCACGTAGACTTCACTTTGCGCGATTGTGCGCAAGCAACTTTGGTTGCGCGGTTCCGCGCAAAGCTCTTCTGCTCTCCTTCTCTTGCCTTGCTTCTCTCTCATTCTCTTGCTCACCAACTGACACAATCCGATCCAACCCCTCAAATGAATCAGGGAGGGGGTATTTATAGGCCCCACCACTCTTACAGAGTGGTGATCACCACCACCTATTCCTTCACATATGGACCTTCCCTTTTCTTAAACCATGGTGACCACCAACTACCCTCTTAAATGGTGGTGTACCACCTTTCTCCTTTCCAAGGACACCTTTGCACCTTTTTTACCAAACTACCCTTTCCAATGCTTTTTTCACCAACATACCTAAACTACCCCAGGACTTGGAATTTTATCAAAATACCTAAACTACCCCAGGACTTGGAATTTTATCAAAATACCTAAACTACCCCAGGACTTGGAATTTTACCAAAATACCTAAACTATCACTGAACTTGGAATTTTATCAAAATACCTAAACTACTCCTGGACTTGGAATTTTATCAAAATACCTAAACTACCCCTGAACTTGGCATTTTACCAAAATACCTAAACTACCCCTGAACTTGGAATTTTACCAAAATACCTAAACTACCCCTGGACTTAGAATTTTACCAAAATAACCCCGGACATGGAAATTACCAAAATACCTATGGACATAAAATTAGAAATACCCAGGACATGAACATGAAATTACCGAAATACCCTGGACATGGAAATTAAAAATACCCCCGGACATGGAAATTACCGAAATACCCCCGGACATGGAAATTACCAAAATACCCCGGACATGGAAATTACCAAAATACCCTCGGACATGGAAATTACCGAAATCCCCCGGACATGGAAATTACCAAAATACCCTCGGACATGGAAATATTTTTTTTCTGCCTCAACAAGATGACAGAGTAAGAAAGGAAGAAAAGAGAAAAATGGCTAAGTGTTGGAAACAGTTCAAAAGAAATTGGCTAAGTACGAAGTACTTTACGCGGGTCCACGCAAAGTATATAGTTTGCGCGGAAAAACTCCAAGTTCAAAGGACGTCGCGCAAAGTGAAAAGGTTTGCGCGGGGTCGTGCAAAGTGAAAGCTTTGCACGGAAGCAAATCGCCAGAGTAGAGTTTCGACAGAGTGCAGATCGTGAAAATGATGAAGTAGTTGGACTATTTATAGTATTTCTGGCCGAGTACGGTACTCGACCGAGCTTTGCACAGGGTCGCGCAAACCCTACAGAAAATAAGAGGTTTGATAATTTTTCTTTGATTTTTTGAAAAAAAACAAAGAACGGATCAAGGGGGCATCTGTTGAGGCATAAAATAAGTAAAGAAGTAAAGAAGAGAAAGATCAAGAAATCAGTTTGAAAGATCAAGAAATCAGTTTTAAGAATACTTTGCGCAGGTTTGCACAAAGTGAATAGATTGCGCTGGACCGCGCAAAGTAAATGGGTTGCGCGGGTTGATCAAGGAAGTAGATTGCGGGACTCGGACCAATAGATCATTTGGTGACCGCCAAAGCATGTCGTTTGCGCGTGTCCGCGCAAAGTACTTTCCGGAGGTATAAAAATGGTTGGATGTTATTTTGTCCCACATCGACCAGAACAGAGATTTACCCCAGTAAAAATGTCTATAAATACCCCGTTCTTTCTCTCGAAAGGGGTTGGAAGATTTCAGATTGGAAGAAAGACAAAGAAGAAGACGAAGGTTATGAGCATTGGGCTCATATAGTTTGCGTTTGAACGGACTCGCGCAAAGGAGCATTGGGCTCCTGTAGTTTGCGCGGATCCGCGCAAAGCATGTCGTTTGCGCAGACCCGCGCAAACCGACTGCTAGACAGTCTATAATAGCAATGAGTTGATATGCTGCTGGAATGGCTAAAGTCTTCAAATCTTCAAGTTCTTCTTGTTCAGGAGAAAAGGAAGAATCATCGACAAAGAGGCGTATTCCTCCTAAGTTTCAGGAGATGACCGAAATAGCATCGAAATCTCCGTTTTATTGAAGACTGTTGATCAACTTGTCTATTTCTTCCTAAGTCATTGGAGATGATTGAGATCATTACTGTTATGCTGCCGAAAATTATATTTAACTATAATAATTGTCACTTATAATGAATTCTTTGTAAACTATCTTAGAATCAAGGGATATCAGAGGATGTAAATGAATTCAGAATCAATAAAGTGTGATGATTGTCTTTGTAACTATTCCATTTTTATGTTTAAATAAGATAATTCTCCCAAATCAAATACATTTGTTTCCTTGTCGAAACAGGCAAGGATGAATAAGATCATGTCTATATGTCAACAAAAGAAGCTATAAAGAAGAAATTCACAAGCATGTCAATTATCAAGCATCAAATCTGAAAAATATATATGATCATCATCATCACTAAATAAATTTGACAAAGTCAATATCATCTTGAAGATTCTCTTGAAGATATTGACAAGACTGATATATTGCCTTACAAGGCATGGATTTTCTTGAAGATATTGACAAGATTGATATATTGCCTTACAAGGCACGGATTTTCTTGAAGATATTGATAAAATTGATATATTGCCTTACAAAAGGCATGGATCTTCTTGAAGATATTATTTCAGTTGAAAATATCTACTATACTGGTAATGATAATGATCATAGATATTATTGCCTTACAAGGCACGGGTCTTCCAAAAGATACTATCAAAAGCAAGGATATATCAATATATCAATCTCAGTTAAAAAGGCAGTATAGCCAAGCCAAATCCTAAAAGAGCCAAATTGAGCCAAATCAAAAAGATCAAGCTCAAAAAAAAAAAAAAAAAAAAATGCTCTCAAAGGATCAAGCTCTAAAAGAGCCGGCCAACTATACGTAAGACCTATGAAGATCGCCATTCGGGCAGCGGCGAGGAGTCAGTGGCCCTAAAAAGCCCGTGAAGACCATCGTGCGCACCCATGCGGGCAGCTGACGAAGTCAAGGATTCAAAGCCTAAAAGGCCATAAATCCGCGAAGACTAGTCACCGTAACTCCCATGCCATCGTATAGCTCAGCAAGTAGGCCACGGGAATGGATGAAAATGCCCTCCCGGGAATGGGCTCGACCTTACAGATGAAGAAAACAGGGGTCGCAATGCGAGCTTTATGCCAACCGTGCGTAAGACCCTCCAGATCTAGGGTTTGATTTCAGTAGTAACTCGTGAGGAAGGGCTTAAACCTACTCAATGATGGACTGGCGACCCTAGATTTGGTGTCCAAAGGTAGCCTTGCGAGCCCTGCGAACTCTAGAGAGTTACCGTGGCCAACCCTGTGCGTAAAACCAACAGTTCACCGCTCTGTAGCGTCAATGGGCCCCTCTGATGGACCTTGGCCGTGAGCTCAAGGCAGTGAAAAGCCCAAAAGCGAACTCTAGAGAGTTACAGTGGCCATCACATAAGACCTATAAATGCTCCACTACTCATGAGCTTAAACTGTGTGTGTGCGCACGCTCCACTACTCATGAGCTTAAACTGTATGTGGCTAATTAAATTGAAACTTAGTATCGCCAATCTAAATACTCACATAGAGAATCCCGCACTAAGAAAAGCATAAAAGGTTTAGAAATTGTAAAGGATGTAATAAAATGATTATATAAAGTATAAATATGATTTGATAATATTAGTATAAATGTCATCAACATGCAATGTGAAAATGCTATTATAAACATCTCAAAATGCTTTCATAAAAACATATGTGAAGCCAAATAAATTATATGTCCAAGAAACATGAAAGCAAAGATCACATGTTCAAAATTACATGTTTAAAGATCTTCTGTAATCCCCATTGCTTTATGTATCTGCGCAAATCTTCTTTCAATTGTGATTGAGCCGCATCATGTTTAGATTTTTCTTCAAAAATAAGTCTTACGATCGATCAAGAACGCCAAATGACAAGTTTATTCTCCAGAGAAGCAATCATTTCTTTACCTTGAAGTTGTGCGGATTTTTCAATATCAATGGATTGAACATTCACCCGTATCTTCTCTTCAACATTTTGAATGATTAAGGACTGCTCATGATTCTTCCTCTCTAGTTGAGAGATTTCTTCCTTCAGAGCTA
The DNA here is from genome assembly GCA_030180095.1 of Magnolia changhungtana. Lineage (NCBI taxonomy): Eukaryota > Viridiplantae > Streptophyta > Magnoliopsida > Magnoliales > Magnoliaceae > Magnolia > Magnolia changhungtana. The sequence continues at coordinate 506,241 of JASAUF010000605.1, forward strand.
CAATACGATCTTGGATAGTCATACTTTCATCAACATGAATCTTTAATTGATCTTGAAGAATTGTATGCTCTTGTTCAAGTTTAGAAATTGATGAAGCTGTCAGAAAGGCTTGTTCTTGTGATGAAGCCAACTGCTTTCTACACTCTAAAATCTCAGGGGCAATTGTAACATTCTCTACTGACGCCAAAGAAATTACTGAATCACAAAATTTGAGGAGTGAATCACGCAAAGGAGATATGTTGATTCTAGCCATCTTGGAAGAGCTCTCCAGAATCTCTATAGCAACATCCAAGTCCAACCATTGGTCAGGATTTCTGAAGATATGGATTATTGCTAACAAGGAATGTTTCACCATAAGCATTTTATGAACAGGGATCTTCACAAAGGATGACAAGTTCGAAGTAGTGGCTACGAGAATCAGAACTAGCCGCACAAGCAAGGAGTTCCTATAGCAAAAGAAGAAGGATATTCAAAATATTATTATGAAATATATAGTCTTGAGTAAAGATAATCAGCGTATATATATGTACCTATCACTGGAATACGACTAATAGAAGGAGAAGCTCCCTGAGCTATGGAAGGACCAAGTTCCACCATATCAGCAAAAGATGGTGCTCTAGCTTCCGTACTTGAATCTCTAGTAGCCGGAGTTGGCAAGTCCATAGTTTCTGTTGAAAATATGATTTCACGAGCCACTACTCTCTGTACTACCAATGGAACTATGGGTGCTCTTGGTGAAGTTACCACAAGAGGGTTCACTGAAGAGATAGCACCTATTTCTGTAACTTGGGCACCTAAAAAGGAAGACATAATGATTTTAAATAAATAATAGTTGTTAAAATATAAATTTATATATATATATATGAAAATTAAATTTCCTTTACCCGGTGAATACCCATATTGGCCATAATCTAAAAGCTCCTCTTCATCTTCCTTAGCTGCAGGAGATTTAGCAAGAACATTTACACCAGGAAGAGTCTTAGCGCTTGCAGGGGAAGATTCCATCTCAACTTCTTTCGCAGCTGTTTCCTCATCTCCGTCGATGTCAACTTCACCTTCTTTAAAGTCATCATCTTTATCTTCACAATTGTCGTTATCCTCACTGTCTTCATATTGTGAAGATTCAGTAGTATCTGATGATGAAGTTGAACTTTCATCTTCCAAAATTTCTTCGTCAACTTCTTCAATGATAACTTGCTTCCCTTTGTAAGAAACGGGTTGGCTGCTCTTCGGTGCAGGCTCTTGGACTATAGGGGAAGCGGATGCTTGGTGGGTCCTTTCTGGAAGAATAGGGGATGATGTTTGCAAACGCATTTTTGATCTAGTCATTGGGGAAGATGGACTAGGACCAAGGGGTTGCGAAGGAGATATGGAAGTACCAATAGCTGGTCCTTCTTGAACCACTGCAGTCTCTGCAGGAATTGGAGAAGATGTACCTTCAGCATCATTTGCGGCTTGGTTTGAAAAGTCCCGACGAGATTTCTCAAATTCTCTCAAAACTCCGGGGGCAAACCAGCCATCCAAAGTGTTGATAGGCTTGATTTCACGGATGGGGTCTTCCAATGATATCTTCCTACAAATTTCTCCAGGATGAGATGCATGGCTCTTTTCTGGAATATAACCGATTCCACTCTCTAAATTTCTGCCCTTCAGCCTGGGCGGATGAAGAAAGATAGAAGAATCCACTGGCAAGCATTTAGTGACCAAGTATGATTGGTGATCCCACCATCGCATCCAGCTATATGATGTACGGACTATGCGATCACAGCCTGGAATTATGAAGAGGGATCCAACACAGCCATTCAGCAACTGTTTCCATATCATGGCCCAGTTAAGAGGACCAGTTCCATAACAACGCATTTTTCTAGTAACCAGCCCGCAGTCTTGTGGCACAGTTTGATCATAACCAAATTGACGAGCAAAGCGACTGGGGTAGTAAGGTTCTCTCCAAAATTCTGTTCCTTCCCGAAGAGGTAAACTGCATGAGCGAATAGAAAAGAAGAAAGCTCTCTCTGCTGCAGTAAGCGTTTCTTGGTCCACCATATCTGTATCTTCAGTGTAACGATAAAGGCGGAACTGAAAGAAGTTTATCTGGTCCTCATCTCAAATTTTATTGGCAACCCACTCATATGCTCTTTTTGCCATCGCTCTTTGCTGAAAGAACCAGAGTGGAAGGTGAGAAGGATGAGTATATGCTTGCTCCGGAGCCTCAAAAGTCTAAGGAAAATAAACTCCAAGCCACCTCGTAATATAATGCCAAGAAGTATGTGCATACGAAGCTCCAAGAGTAGGGTCTTTTACGTGGGTAGCTACTTCTCCAAGAGCCCTGTAAATAGAACATAATACTGGAGTAGTAAGAGAGTATTTATGGCCTTCCGCTAAAGCACCAGCTACAACAAAGACACTTGGACGAATAGCATCTGCCCACTTGGAGCTGGACAATACGACCAAACTTAGCCAATAAGGTAAGAACGCTGCAAGTTCTCCAAAAGAGCTATATTCTGGTCTTCCTCTTATTACATCTCAAAGCTTCGTTAGTTCTTTAAAGTGACAATCATGAAATCTTCAAAGAAAGAATAAAGATGAGGAGGTTAATATGCAGGAATGACTAAATAGCAAGAATATAAAGAAGAAGTCGATTATCAGATTGATAAATACCTGAGACCCCTAGAGAAATGAGCCAGCCATTGCAGAGGGGGAATTTTGTGGAAGCTGGGAAATTTGCCCTTCTCTTTGAACAGTTCTATGGTAGTCTTAGAGATGGAAGGCTTGTGGTCTGGAGAAGATACAAAGGCCAATTCTCTGTTTGCAGGAATGAATTCATCATAGAATTTGCCTGTTATTGTGAGATTGGCTATACGATGAAGATCCCAAAGTGATATGCTCATTTCACCATAAGGTAAATGGAAAGAGTTGGTTGTAGGTGACCAATATTCAAGGAAGCCTTTCAGTATATTGGGTTCCCTATAAAAGTATTTGGAGGTCACTTCTATTGCATCATAAAGGCCGAACTTTGCAAGAGTGCTTGTATGCTTCAGCAATATAGCCTCCGCCCATTCAGAGTAATAGCGGCGAGCAGTTAACATGCCTCTGATGCAGACTCACTTTGTCCCCAGAGTTGTTCTCGATCTCTAAAGCGCTGTCGAACTGTCTCATAAAAATGAGAAGGAAAGAGATCATGAGGACTGTGGAAAGGAACTAAGAATATCATGGGATTGTTTCGACAAGGAAACAAATGTATTTGATTTGGGAGAATTATCTTATTCGAACATAATAATGGAACAGTTACAAAGAAAATCATCTCATTTTATTAATTCTGAATTCATTTACATCCTCTGATATCCCTTGATTCTAAAATAGTTTACAAAAAAAAATTCCTTATAAGTTACAATTATCATATTTAAATATGAATTTCGACAGCATGACGGCAATGATTTCAATCATCTCCTATGACTTAGGAGGAATAGACAAGTCAACCAATCAGTCTTCAAGAGAATGGAGATTTCGACAGCATTTCAGTGCTATTTCGGTCATTTCCTTAGACTTAGGAGGAATACGTCTTTTCGGCGATGATTTTTCCCTTCCTCTTGAACAAGAAGAACTTGATGATTTGAAGACCCTAGCCATTCCAGCAGCTTATTAGCCCATTGCTGTTATAGACTGTCTAGCAGTCGATTTGCGTGGGTCCGCGCAAACGACATGCTTTGCGCGGGTCCGCGCAAACTATAGGAGCCCAATGCTCCTTTGCGCAAATCCGCGCAAATTATATGAGCCCAATGCTCACCTTCTGTCTTCTTCTTTGTCTTTCTTTCACTCTGAAATCTTCGAACCCCTTTTGAGAGAAAGAACGGGGTATTTATAGACATTTTTACTGGGGTAAATCTCTGTTCTGGTCGATGTGGGACAAAATAACATCTAACCATTTTTATCCCACCGTCATATACTTTGCGCGGACATGCGCAAACGACATGCTTTTATGTGGTCCAGTAGCCAATCTATTGGTCCCGCAAAAAGTCGTCTTCCTTGATCAACCCACGCAACCCTTTTACTTTGCGCGGTTCAGCGCAACCCATTCACTTTGTGCAAACCCGCGCAAAGTAGTCTTGAAACTTATTTCTTTGATCTTCAAACTGATTTCTTGACTTTCTCTTCTTCACTTCTTTGCTTTTTTGATGTCTCAACAGATGCCCCCTTGATCCGTTCTTTGTTTTTTCAGAAAATAAAAAAAAAGGATCAAAACCACTTATTTTTCCGTAGGGTTTGCGCGTCCCCGCGCAAAGCTCGGTCGAGTACCGTACTTGGCCAGAAATACTATAAATAGTCCAACTACTTCGTCATTTTCATGATCTGCACTCTATCGAAACTCTACTCTGGCGATTTGCTTCCGCGCAAAGCCTTCACTTTGCGCGACCTCGTGCAAACCTTTTCACTTTACGCGACGTCCTTTGAACTTAGAGTTTTTTTCCGTGCAAACTATATACTTTGCGCGGACCCGCGCAAAGTACTTCGTACTTAGCCAATTTCTTTTGAACTGTTTCCAACACTTAGCCATTTTTCTCTTTTCTTCCTTTCTTACTCTATCATCTATCTTCCTTCCTTTGTCTTATTTTCATGGCTCGTATTAAACAAACAGCTCATCTTGTGACTCCTTCTGACTCGCCTTCTTCTGATCAACCTTCTGCTAAGCGGACAAAGACCACTTCCAGAACTCCCGCTTACTTTAAAGAACCTGTTCTTCCCACCTTCGATTTTTCTGACCGCATTAAATCTTTACCTTCCCCCATTCATAGATCCATTTCTTTGGGAGACATCAAATGTCCGCCTAAGCATGGCAGAGAATATGACTGGGACGAATGGTTAAAGTCCACAACTCATATTCGTATTGATAGTGAAAGACCACCTCCCCGTAAAGACAGTCCTCCGGCTTCTCGTCCAAAGAAAATTCACCACAATAAAGCGTTGTCGAAGGTATTATGAAGTTTGACAACCCTCATGCGGAGGGCATGACAATTATTCCCATCAAAGTATATCGCCATCAGTCCATGCTTGACTGTGAGTCAAAAGATTACGTCCATGGCGAGAGATTAATGTATACTGAATCGTGGGCCTCAAGAGAGTCCCGAATCCTGGAGGGAATCATTCAAACTCAGAAGCCACGACAGAGGATAGGAGAAGCTTATCCCATGATCTTCTTAGTTCCTTTCCATAGTCCTCATGATCTCTTTCCTTCTCATTTTTATGAGACAGTTCGACAGCGCTTCAGAGATCGAGAACAACTTTGGGGCTAGACAGAATTCCGCATCAGAGGCATGTTAACTGCTCGCCGCTATTATTCTGAATGGGCAGAGGCTATATTGCTGAAGCATACGAGCACTCTTGTAAAGATCAGCCTTTATGATGCCATAGAAGTAACCTCTAAGTACTTCTATAAGGAACCCAATATACTGAAAGGTTTCCTTGAATACTGGTCGCCTACAACCAACTCCTTCCATTTACCTTATGGTGAAATGAGCATCTCACTTTGGGACCTTCATCGTATTGCCGGTCTCACAATAACAGGAAAATTCTATGATGAATTCATTCCTACAAACAGCTAATTGGCCTTTGTATCTTCTCCAGACCGCAAGCCTTCCATCTCCGAGACTACCATAGAACTATTCAAAGAGATGGGCAAATTTCCCAGCTTCCACAAAATTCCCCCTCTGCAATGGCTGGCTCATTTCTCTAGGGGTCTTAGGTATTTATCAATCTGATAACTGACTTTTGTCTTCATATTCTTGTTATTTAGCCATTCCTGTATATTAACCTTCTCATCTTTATTCTTTCTTTGAAGATTTCGCGACTGCCATTCTAAAGAACTAACGAAGCTTCGAGATGCGATAAGAGGAAGACCAGAATATAGCTCTTTTGGAGAACTTGCAGCGTTCTTAGCTTATTGGCTAAGTTTGGTCGTATTGCCCAGCTTTAAATGGGCGTATGCGATGTCTTTGTTCGTCAAGCGTCTTTGTTGTGGCTGGTGCTTTAGCGGAAGGCCATAAATACTCTCTTGCTCCTCCAGTATTATGTTCTATTTACAGGGCTCTTGGAGAAGTAGCTACCCACGTAAAAGACCCGATTCTTCGAGCTTCATCTGCATATACTTCTTAGCATTATATTACGGGGTAGCTTGGAGTTTATTTTCCTTGGACTTTTGAAGCTCCGGAGCAAGCATATACTCATCCTTCTCACCTTCCACTCTGGTTCTTTCAGCAAAGAACAATGGCTAAAAGAGAAAATGAGTGGGTTGCCAATAAAATTCGAGATGATGACCAGATAAACTTCTTTCAGTTCCGCCTTTATCACTACACTGAAGATACAGATATGGTGGACCAGGAAACGCTTACTGCAGCAGAGAGAGCTTTCTTCTTTTCTATTCACTCATGCAGTTTACCTCTTCGGGAAGGAACAAAATTTTGGAGAGAACCTTACTACCCCAGTCGTTTCGCTCGTCAATTCGGTTATGATCAAACCGTGCCTCAAGACTGCGGGCTAGTTACTAGAAAAATGTGCTGTTATGGAACTGGTCCTCTTAACTGGGCCATGATATGGAAACAACTGCTGAATGGCTGCGTTGGATCCCTCTTCATAATTCCAGGCTGTGATCACATAGTCCGTACATCATATAGCTGGATGCGATGGTGGGATCACCAATCATACTTGGTCACTAAATTCTTACCAGTGGATTCCTCTATCTTTCTTCATCCGCCCAGGCTGAAGGGCAGAAATTTAGAGAGTGGAATCGGCTACATTCCGGAAAAGAGCCATGCATCCCATCCTGGAGAAATTTGTAGGAAGATATCATTGGAAGACCCCATTCGTGAAATCAAGCCTATCAACACTTTGGATGGCTGGTTTGCCCACGGAGTTTTGAGAGAATTCGAGAAATCTCGTTGAGACTCTTCAAACCAAGCCGCAGACAATGCTGAAGGTACATCTTCCCCAATTCCTACAGAGACTGTAGCGGTTCCAGAAGGACCAGTTATTGGTACTTCCATATCTCCTCCACAACCTCTTGGTCCTAGTCCATCTTCCTGTTGAGGCATAAAATAAGCAAAGAAGAGAAGAAGAAAAAGATCAAGAAATCACTTTGAAGATGAAAGAAACAGCTTCAAGACTACTTTGCGCGAGGTCGCGCAAAGTGAAATAGTTTCACAAGACCGCGCAAAGTGAAGAGTTTGCGCGTATTGAACAGAAGAGGGTTTGCGCGAGATTGAAGGGTTTGCGCGAGACCGCGCAAAGTATATTGTTTGCGCGTGTCCGCGCAAAGTCCATAATGCTGCGATAAAAACAGTTGGATGATATTTTTGTCCCACATCGACCAGATCCGAGATTTCCACTGGTGGAAATGTCTATAAATACCCCATTCCTTCTTTAAAAAAGGGGTTCGAAGATTTCAGAAGTGAAGCAAGGACGAAAGAGAAGACAGAAGGTGCGGAGTATTGGACTCCTGCACTTTGCGCGATCCCGCGCAAAGGAGTATTGGACTCCTGGAAGTTTGCGACGGCCGGCGCAAAGCAACAGAAGGCATTTATGGTTTGCGCGGACCCGCGCAAACCTATTGTTTGGCAGTTTTGACAGCAATGGGCTGAAATGCTGTCGGAATGGTTTGAGTCTTTGGGTCTTCAAGTTCTTCTTGTTCAGGAATTAAGAATCATCGCGGAAGGGACGTATTCCTCCTAAGTTTTGGGAGATGACCAAAATAGTACTGAAATGCTGCCGGAATTTCCATTCTCTTGAAGACTGTTGAACGACTTGTCTATTCCTCCTAAGTCATAGGAGATGATTGACATCATTGCCGTTATGCTGCCGAAATTATATTTAGCTATAATAATTAACATTTGTAATGAGTTCTTTGTAAGCTATCTTAGAATCAAGGGATACCAGAGGATGTAAATGAATTCAGAATCAATAAAATGTGATGATTGTCTTTGTAATTATTTCATTGTATGTTTGAATAAGATTATTCTCCCAAATCAAATACATTTGTTTCCTTGTCGAAACAAAATGGCGACTCTGCTGGGGACTTATCTTATTTAACACTAACATTGGGAAAGTTGCAAGACTCTCGTCACTATTTTTTTTGGCGTCTATTAGACGCCAAAATGGCGACTCTCAGTGGGAACATCCTCCCCTTCATCTCCAAGGTAGTTTACTTAGTCTTTCATGTACTAATTTCGGGTATATTTTATTATTGAAGGTACTCAAATTCAATCACACAACACTGCTAATGGCTAACACTGTGAGAAAGGTGAACTTCCGATTCATCGCTACTGGGTTTATAATTGAGTATGCGCCAAGCGAAATTCCTGAGCATACAAAAGCAAGCACTTCAAGCGGGTGCAATGTGATTCAAGTGACAGCAGGAGTTATTTCCGTTTCACCTCAACTACAAGAAAACAATGAAAACTGGACTCTGGTTTTATCCAAAAGGACAAAAGCAAAGGCCTTAAAGAGTCGCAAGGCAAAATTGTTTGCACCAAGAACTGAGGGACCAATTACACGGAGCATAGCAAGAAGAAAACCCGAACTCGCTCCCCCGGCGATTTATCCTGAACAAGTTGCTTCGCAGTTCTCGTCGCAGGATTTTCCAGCTTTGGTCGCTCCAAAGACCAAATGGACACAAGCACAAAAAGGTAAAGCACTGATGGTAGAATCACCGATGCAAGTATCACCGCAAACAAGCTCGCCTATAACTGTATCACCTCGATCGGTTAAAAGCACAGAAAGCACACGAGAGTCAAATGAGACTCCAATTTCTCCCCTCTTTATAAGTCTGTTATATCAACATACTCTCGTTCTACTCCAAAACAGTTTCGACAAACGGTCAAGGAGCCACAGTATATATGGCAGAAACAGTCAAGGAAATAGACCAACTACTGAAGAACGTGTTGATCAAATGGCGGAGGCACAAAGAATGCTAATGGATGAATGCCGGAATCTCAGGGAAGCTTTGACAACCCTAGCACATAATGTAGCCCAAATAGTGGCTCCACCCATGATGGGAGCGACAAATGGACAAGAGAACCAGCCTGAAGGTTCCCGTCCGCAAGGGATAGGATCACGAGGTTCAGTTCCAGCAACAAGAGCTATAACACAAGATGATGTAAGACAAGTCGTAGAAGAAGCAGTCAGAATAGAAAGAGAGCGTGCGAATACCGGTCGTTTCAGATACCGAACACCCTACCCGAGAGAGGTAGAGGATGTTCCATTTCCAGCCAACTTCAAACACCCAGATTTCCAAAAGTTCAATGGGGAAGGATCACCGGAAGAACACCTGATGCATTTCATCACCAGCATGGGGAATTTCTCCACGATACCTCAATATTGTTTACGCCTATTTGGATCATCATTAACAAGTAAAGCTTTCAGATGGTATTCAAATTTGGCACCGGGATCCATACGTACATGGGAAGAAATGCAAGATGCTTTCATGTCAAATTTCTTTTCGTCAGAACGTGACGTTAGCATCACAGAACTGGCTTCAGTTCGACAGCGAGAAGGAGAACCCGTTGAGAAATTCATAGACAGATGGAAGACACTGGGGGCATCATGCGAGGCAATTGCTTGGGAAAAAAAGAACAAGTGAAAATGTGTCTAAACTCTATGGAGACAGGAATTGCGTTTGGACTCACTAGCGCTGATATCGGAACCTTTCGTGATTTGGCTACCAAAGCCCATGCATTGGAACTGATGACTCGCAAGATGCCGGCATTTCATCATGAAACTGTCAGAAGAATACCTGGCAGGACAACCGTCAATACCGTCGACCGGGATAAGAAGAATCAGGATGCGAGGGGCTCAAGAGATAAAAGGCCAGAAGGAAAAGAAGGCTGGAACCAAGCAAGGGACAGATACGGTGGAAAAAAGCTCAGAATGCTTGATTCTCATGAAGGATTTGAGTTTGATAAAGAGGACGTGGTACCCATGATGCAACAATTGTTAAAAGCAGGAACTCTGGAATTACCAGAACCAAAGCGCCCTGAAGATGCGACAAGGACTCGAGAAAGAAACTTTTGCCGTTATCATCGCCTAGTGGGGCATCCGACGGAAAATTGTTATACATTAAAATGTATCATACAGCGAATGATAAATAGAGGTGACATAATAACCAGCGGAAGCAAAGAAAAGAATGCAAAGGCAACAGTAAATGTACTGTCAATACAAGAAAACAAGCGGGGACTGAAAAAGGAAAAGTTGACAAGAAGTGCAACAATGATTACGTTGCGATCAGGGAAGCAAATAACAAGTCCGGTAAAGCAGAAAGCAGAAATAATAAGGAAAGAAGTGATTGAAAGACAGAATACTGAGGACAAGAATAGAAATGGAGCTGCAGTGACAAAAGTAGCTTATGATGTAGTCGGCCACTTGAAGGGTATACCGGCACGGTTAAGTATTTACGATGCGCTCAAGTTGTCAGAAGAATTTCGACAGAGTTTGATTCAAGCACTGTCTGATCACAATGTGAGAGAAACTTTACTGGCAGAAATGAAGAATGAAAGGAACAATGAAAAGATGAATTGTCTACCAGTAATATCTTTCTCTGATGATGATTTAATTGGTGAAAAGGAACATAACAGGCCATTGATGATAGAAGGATATATTTGTGAGAAGAAGATAAAAAGAATTATGATAGATAATGGGTCCATGATAAATCTTTTGCCACTCTCAATGGTTACTAAATTGGGTTTTCGTCGTTCGGACTTGCGCTTCAAATGAATGATGATACAAGGATTTAATCAAGATGGACAACGCGCTACGGAAAAATTACAAGTAACATTGGAGGTGGGAGAATTAATTACTATTGTTGTATGTCACGTTATAAATGCTGTGACGACATATAACCTTCTCTTGGGAAGGCCGTGGATACATCAGTATAATATTATACCTTCTACTCTACACCAGTGCTTCAAATACTGTAAAGATGGGATGCAGTGTAAAGTAATGGCTGATGCAAAACCCTACACAGAAGCTGAGTCTTTCTTTGCGGACGCTAGCTATTATAAGTGTTTCTCTGAAGAAATAAGAAATGATGATGGGAAAAGAACCGTAAAAGATGTCAGGGTAAATAAAGAAGAAAGAGCAGAATCTTCCGGATCCGCGGAGGCAAGAAAGAAATTCTATTTTGTACCAAAGCGCCTGAGACAACCGGGACAACCGCCGTTGACACTGTTGTCGACAGAACAGCTGAAAGTTTTACAGTCCAATTACACAGTTCCATTACCCAATATCGAAAGATGTAAGCCATTTGCAGCCGCTCCGAGAACATTTCGAGTCAAAGCCAGTGATAAATATCCTGAACCGATAGAATTCCATGCTGCATCAGAAGAGAAGAGTGAAAATGCAAGCAATGAATATCATGGAGAATTAGCACCGCAGAATTTAAGAAAGTACAGTGCAATAAGCAAGAAGATCATGAGAAACATGGGTTTTGATTGTGACAAACCCACCGGCTTGAATAATGGGAAAGGGATTCAAATCCCACTCGGGGTTAATCAAGAAAAGCGAAGAAAATTCCAAGGATTGGGAGTAGAATCAGCAGTAAACATGATATCAGTTAATATGACTTCAGCCGCGCAAGATACTAAGATAGTTGAATATCCTGAAATCGCTCCGAAGCAAATAGAAGACGGGGGGCAACCGACGATAGATGGCTTGCGAGAAATAAATTTGGGAACAATAGAAGAGCCAAGGAATACATTCATCAGCATCAGTCTTTCAGATCAAGAATTTGAGAAATATGGTCAACTTCTCAAAGAAAATAAAGATGTCTTCGCGTGGACCTATGAAGAAATGCCGGGACTGGAACCCTCCGTAGCAATGCATCGGTTAAATATCTCCAAAGAAAAGAAACCAGTCAAGCAAGCACAAAGGCGATTTCACCCGGACCTGATTCCATTAATCGAAAAAGAAGTAGATAAGCTAATAAAAGTTGGGTTCATCAGAGAAGTTAAATATCCCAGGTGGATATCAAACATTGTTCCGGTGAAAAAGAAGAACGGACAGATCAGAGTATGCATTGATTTCAGAGATCTGAATGAAGCATGTCCAAAAGACGATTTTCCTCTCCCGATAACAGAATTACTAATCGACAGCACTACTCAATATGCTATCATGTCCTTCATGGACGGATATGCAGGCTATAATCAAATCAGGATGGCACCCGAAGATGAAGAGGCGACGGCTTTCAGAACGCCGCTTGGAATTTACTGTTACAAAGTCATGCCTTTCGGTCTCAAAAATGCTGGGGCAACATATCAAAGGGCAATGAAAAATATTTTCCAAGATATGATGCATAAACATGTCGAATGCTATGTTGATGACTTGGTAGTCAGATCCCGGGATCATCAAGAACACCGCGAACATCTGGCATCGGTCTTCCGACGACTCAGAAAGAAGCAATTAAAGATGAATCCGGCTAAATGTGCATTTGGAGTGTCTTCCGGTAAATTCCTCGGTTTTGTTGTACGGCACAGAGGAATCGAAATTGATCCAGAAAAAGTTAAAGCTATTCAAAATATGCCGCCACCAACGACGCTGAAGGAATTAAAAAGCTTACAAGGAAAATTGGCATACATTCGCCGTTTTATTTCGAACCTCGCAGGAAGGTGTCAGCCATTTTCCCGGTTAATGAAGAAGGATACAGAATTCATATGGGATCACGCTTGCCAGAATGCCTTTGATTCAATTAAGGAATTATTAAAACAAATTACGGCGGTGTTAAACTCCAAAGAAAAGGTAAGCCACTTATTTTATATACATCTGCCGCTGCAAATTCTTTGGGTGCTTTGTTGGCACAGGTAAATGAAGCCGGAAAAGAGACTGCTCTTTATTATCTAAGCCGAACACTGATGGGGGCAGAGTCCAATTATTCTCCGATTGAAAAAGAATGTTTGGCGTTAGTATTTTTGTGTGAAGTTGAGGCATTATTGTCTCTCTCATGATATAACTTTGATCTCGAGAGCAGATCCGATAAAATTCTTGATGACCAGGCCAATGTTATCGGGAAGACTAGCCAAGTGGATGCTATTATTATCAGAATATACTATTTCATATAAGCCGGCGAAAGCAGTAAAAGGGCAAGCTATGGCAGATTTCTGGCGGCAGCATCCTATAGCGAAAAATGAAGAAATCAATGATGAATTCCCAGATGAACAGTTATGTTGGCGTTGAATCTCAAACTCTTTGGCGATGTATTTTGATGGTGTGCTTTCGAGTATCGGGAGGGGCAGGGAGTGATATTCATTACACCTCAGGGCGATTTATTACCATATTCTTTCACATTGGGTATTGCATGCACAAACAATGAAGCTGAATACAAAGCTCTTATCATCGGAATGGAAATAGCACAGCAAATGGAAATAAAATCATTGCATATCTTCGGAGATTCTAAATTGATTATAAATCAGTTAACCACAGAGTTTGAAGTAAGGAAAGAGGAACTTTTGCCTTATTATCTAAGGCACAACATTTGCTTTAACAGTTCTATTATGTGGAAATTAAACACATACCGCGGTCGGAGAATGCAAAAGCAGATGCTTTAGCCGGGCTTTAGCAAATGCTTTATCTCGCACAAACCGAAGTCCTCTTCGTGTAACTATAGAAGAAAGAAGATTCTGCCATCCGCAGAGATTATCGAAGAAATCTGTTGAAATATTGCCTATATCCCGTCTGGAAGTAACAATGGATGATTGGCGTCACTTTTGTCGATTATCTCAAATATAATATCTTACCGAAGACAATATACAAAGACAAAGATTAATTAAACGATCAGAAAATTTGTCATATGCAAATAAGTATTATATAGAAAATCTTATAATGGAATGTCTTGTTAAGGTGCTTGGACAGCAAGAAGCAAACCAAATGTTGCGGAGGCACATTCAGTGAATGTGGAGCACATCAAGTGGCCGGAATTTATGCCATAGAGTGCATCGAATGGGTTATTATTGGCCCACTATGTTTAAAGATGCAATAGAATATGCAAAGCGATGCCATGAATGTCAAATACATGGAGATATAATACATATTCCTCCAGAAGAATTACATCAGTCTGTTGCTTCTTGGCCCTTTTCAGCCTGGGGACTCGACGTTATTGGTCCGATAAATCCTCCTTCATCTAAAGGAAAACAATATATTCTGGCAGAACGGATTATTTTTCCAAGTGGACCGAAGCAGTCGCCTTGCGTAATGTTAAAGAGAAAGACGTGGTCAATTTCATCCGTCATGCTATAATATACCGTCATGGTATTCCGAAGAAAATCATCACTGATAATGGCACCCCTTTTAAAAATAGGGGCATGGAAAAGTTATGTCAGAAGTTCGGCATCCAACATTCTTTTTCAACACCTTACTATCCGCCGGCCAATGGATTAGCAGAGGCGTTTAACAAAACAATTGTCAAGATAATGAAGAAAACAGTGACAGGTAATAAGCGCGATTGGGATGAAAAGTTACAAGAAGCATTATGGGCCTACAGAACCACTCATCGTACAGCAACAGGGGCAACACCGTATTCATTAGTCTATGGTATGGAGGCAGTTATCCCAATTGAAATGCAGATGGCATCACTCCGAATAGCAGTACATCAATCTATAACAGATGATGAAAATGCAAAAATAAGGCTGAAAGAATTAGATTTGCTTGATGATAAACGTCTTTATAGCTCAAGAACGGTTGCGCAAATCATATAGGCCGTAATATTTACGCCTTTGATAAACAGGTCAAATATCGCTCTTTCAAAAAAGGGGATATGGTGTTAATGTTGAAAAGACCTATAGTGGTCACTCGCCGGACAGGGGGCAAGTTTGAGCCTAAATGGGACGGCCCATATGTGGTGAAAGAAGTATACTCCAATGGGGCATATAGGATCGTAAATCAAGAAGGACAGGGTATCGGTGTACTTGTCAACGTCCGTTTCATCAAAAAATACTATCCCTAAAGATAGAGATATGGATTTTGACCCAGAATATTATCAGCATAATGATTCTGTATCAAAAGGGGGCAAAAATGAATAAAATCATGTCTATATTCATGTCTATATGCCAACAAAAGAAGCTATAAAGAAGAGATTTACAAGCATATCAATTATCAAAGCAGCAAATCTGGAAAATATATATATATATATGATCATCATCATCATCAAAGAAGATATTGGCAAAAGTTATATTGCCTTACAAGGCACAAATTCTTGAAAATTCTCCTGAAGATATTATCTAAGTTAAGAATATTATTGCCTTACAAGGCATGGATCTTCTTGAAGATATTTCGGAAATATTTCGGAAATGTCTACTATATTTGGATCTTCTTGAAGATATTGCGGAAATATCTACTATATTTGCAAATGATGATGATCATATATATACATTATTGCCTTACAAGGCACAAATTCTTGAAGATTCTCTTGAAGATATTATCTAAGCTGAGAATTATATTGCCTTACAAGGCATGGAGCTTCTTGAAGATATTATCACCTTACAAGGATATATCAATATCAACAAAGAGGCAGTATAGCCAAGCCAAAATCCCAAAAGAGCAAAATTGAGCAAAATCAAAAAGATCAAGCTCTCGAAAAAAAAAAAAAAAAATGCTCTCAAAGGATCAAGCTCTAAAAGAGCCGGCCAACTATACGTAAGACCCATGAAGATCGCCATTCGGGCAGCGGCGAGGAGTCAGTGGCCCTAAAAAGCCCGCGAAGACCATCGTGCGCACTCATGCGGGTAGCTGACGAAGTCAAGGATTCAAAGCCTAAAAGGCCATAAATCCGCGAAGACTAGTCACCGTAATTCCCATGCCGTCTGTATAGCTTCCGGCAGCGCCACGGGGAACGGATGAAAATGCCCTCCCGTGAATGGGCTCGACCTTGCAGACGAAGAAAACAGGGGCCGCAGTGCGAGCTTTATGCCAACCGTGCGTAAGACCCTCCAGGTCTAGGGTTTGATTTCAGTAGTAACTCGTGAGGAAGGGCTTAAACCTACTCATTGATGGACTGGCGACCCTAGATTTGGTGCCCAAAGGTAGCCTTGCGAGCCCTGCGAACTCTAGAGAGTTACCGTGGCCAACCCTGCGCGTAAATCCAACAGTTCACCGTCCCAGCGTCAATGGGCCCTCTCGATGGACCGTGACCGTGAGCTCAAGGCGTGAGAAGCCCAAAAGCGAACTCTAGAGAGTTACAGTGGCCATCACATAAGACCCATAAATGCTCCACTACTCACGAGCTTAAACTGTGTGTGTGCGCACGCTCCACTACTCATGAGCATAAACTGTGTGTGGCTAATTGAATTGAAAATTAGTACCGCCAATCTAAATACTCACCTAGAGAATCCCATACTAACAAAATATAAAATGCTTAGAAAGTGTAAAAAATATATAAATAGAAAATATTATATAAAATATAGATATAATTAGATAAAATTAGTAATGAAAATATTATATTAAGTATAAATATAGTTCGATAATATTAGTACAAATATCATCAATATGCAAGGTGGAAAATACCATCATAAACATCTCAAAATAATCTCATGAAATAGATGTCAAGCAAAATAAATTACATCTGAGAAACACAAAAGCAAATATCACATGTTTTAAATTACATGATTCAAAGATTCTCTGTGATCCCCATTGCTTCTGAATATCTGAGCAAATCTTCTTTTAATTGTGCTTGAGCTGCATTATGTCGAGATTTTTCTTCAAGAATAAGTTTCGTCTGATCAGGAACGCCAGCAAGCTTGTTCTCCAAAGAAACAACCATTTCTTGATTCTGAAGTTGTGCAGATTTTTCAGTATCAATAGACTTGGCATTCACTCGCATCTTCTCTTCAACCTCTTGAATGATTAAGGCTTGCTCATGATTCTTTCTCTCCAGCTGAGAGATTTCTTCCTTCAGAGCTGCAATGCGATCTTGGATAGTTATGCTTTCATCAACATGAATCTTTAATTGATCTTGAAGAATCATACGTTCTTGTTCAAATTTGGAAATTGAAGAAGCTGTTAAAGAGACTTGTTCTTGAGAAAGAGCCAGCAGCTTTCTATATTCTAAAATCTCAGGCGCAATGGTGATATTTTCCACTGAAGCTAAAGAAATTACAGAATCACGAAACTTGAAGAGTGAATCCCGTAAGGGAGATATGTCGATTCTGGCCATCTTAGCAGAGCTTTCCAAAATTTCTATAGCAACATCCAAGTCCGACCACTGATCAGGATTTCTGAAGATATGGATTATTGCTAATAGAGAATGTTTCACCATCAGCATTTTGTGAGCAGGAATCTTTGCAAAGGATGATAGTTCAGAAGTAGTAGTTACAGAGTCAGAACTAGCCGCACCGCTACGGGGAAAAGTTCCTATAGCAAAAGAAGAAGAATATTCAATTTATTATTATGAAATATATATAGTCTTGAATGAAGATAAAAACCAGCGTATATATATATATATACCTGTCACTGGGACACAACTAACAGAAGGAGAAGCTCTTGGAGCTATGAAAGGACCAAGTCCCACCATATCAGCGAAAGACGGTGCTCTAGCCTCCGTACTAGAATCTCTTGTGGCTGGAGTTGGCAAGTCAGTAGTTTCTGTAGAAAATATGATTTCACGAGCCACTACTCTCGGTACTACTAACGGAACTACAGATGCTCTTGGTGAAGATACCACAAGAGGACTCGCTGAAGAGATAGCACCTACTTCTGCAACTTGGGCACCTAAAAAAGGGAGATGCAATAATTTTGGATAAATAATAGTTGTTAAAATATAAATCAAAATATTTATATGAAAATTTTCCTTACCTGGTGAATATCCATATTCTCCATAATCTAAAGGCTCCTCTTCATCTTCCTCAGCTGCAGGAGATTTAGCAGGGATATTAATGCTAGAGGGAGTCTTAGCAGTTGCAGGGAAAGATGCTATCTCAACTTCTTTCGCATTTGTTTCCTCTTCTTCACCAATATCAACTTCTCCTTCTTCAAAGTCATCATCTTTATCTTCGCCATTATCACTATCTCCGCTATCTTCATCCTGCGAAGATTCGGTTGTACTTGATGATGAAGTAGAACTTTCATCTCCCAAAATTTCTTCGTCAACTTCTTCAACGATAACTTGCTTCCCTTTATAAGAAATGGGTCGACTGCTCTCCGGTGCAAGTTCTTGGACTATAGGAGAAGCAGAGGCTGGACGAGTTCCTTCTGGAGGGATAGGGGATGATGATTGTAAACGCGTTCTTGATCTAGTCATCGGAGAAGACGGACTAGGACCAAGGGGCTGCGGAGGAGATGTGGAAGTACCAATAGCCTGTCCTTCTTGAACCTGCAGTCTCTCATGGGATTGGAGAAGATGTACTGCAAAGATCATCGCACTGGTTTGAAGAATCTCGACAAGATTTCTCAAATTCTCTCAAAACTCCGTGGGCAAACCAGCCATCCAAAGTATTAATAGGCTTGATTTCACGGATGGGATCTTCTAATGATATCTTTCTGCAAATCTCTCCTGGATGAGATGCATGGCTCCTCTCCGGAATATAGCCAATCCCGCTCTCTAAATTTCTGCCCTTCAGCCTGGGTGGATGAAGAAAGATAGAAGAGTCTACTGGCAGACATTTATTGACTATGTATGATTGATGATCCCACCATCGCATCCACTATATGATGTACTGACTATGCGATCACAACTTGGAATTATGAAGGAGGAGCCGACATGCCATTCAAGAATTGTTTCCATATCATGGCCCAGTTAAGAGGACCAGTTCCATAACAGCGCATTTGTCTGGTAACCAACCCACAGTCTTGTGGCACAGTTTGATCATAGCCAAATTGACGAGCAAAACGACTGGGGTAGTAAGGTTCTCTCCAAAATTCTGTCCCTTCCCGCAGAGGCAAACTGCATGAGCGAATAGAAAAGAAGAAAGCTCTCTCTGCTGCAGTAAGAGTTTCGTTGTCCACCATGTCTGTGTCTGCAGGATAGCGATAAAGGCGGAACTGAAAGAAGTTTATCTGATCATCATCCCGAATTTTATTTGCAACCCACTCATATGCTCTTCTAGCCATTGCTCTTTGCTGAAAGAACCAGAGTGGAAGATGAGAAGGATGCGAATATGCTTGCTCAGAGACTTCGAAGGTCCAGGGGAAATAAACTCCGAGCCACCCTGTAAAGTAATGCCAAGAAGTATGCGCAGATGAAGCTCCCAGAGTTGGATCTTTTACATGGGTAGCTATTTCTCCAAGGGCCCGGTAAATAGAACACAATACTGGAGGAGCGAGAGAGTATTTATGTCCTTCTGCTAAGGCACCAGCCACAACAAAGACACTCGGACGAACAAGATCTGCCCATTTAGAGCTGGGCAAAACGACCAAGCTTAGCCAATAAGCCAGGAATGCCGCAAGCTCTCCAAAAGAGCTATATTCCGGCTTTCCTCTTACTGCATCCCGAAGCTTTGTTAGTTCTTTGGAATGGCAGTCGCGAAACCTTCAAAGGAAATAAAAATGAAGAGATTAATATGCAGGAATGACTAAGAATACGTAAAAGGAAGATCGATTATCAGATTGATAAATACCTGAGACCCCTAGAAAAATGGGCCAGCCATTGAAGAGGGGGAATTTTATGGAAGTTGGGGAATTTGCCCATCTCTTTGAATAGCTCTATGGTAGTTTCAGATATGGAGGGCTTGCGATCCGGAGAAGATACAAAGGCCAATTCTCTCGTTGGTAGGAATGAATTCATCGTAGAATTTGCCCGTTATTGTGAGACCCCTATGCGATGAAGGTCCCAAAGAGATATGCTCATTTCGCCGTAAGGAAGATGAAAGGAGTTGGTTGTGGGTGACCAATACTCAAGGAAGCCCTTCAGAACATTGGGTTCCCGATAGAAGTATTTTGAGGTTACTTCTATAGCGTCATAAAGACCTATTTTTGCAAGAGTGCTCGTATGTTTCAGCAAAATAGCTTCCGCCCATTCCGAATAATAGCGACGAGCAATTAGC
This sequence comes from Magnolia changhungtana, assembly GCA_030180095.1. NCBI lineage: Eukaryota > Viridiplantae > Streptophyta > Magnoliopsida > Magnoliales > Magnoliaceae > Magnolia > Magnolia changhungtana. The sequence goes on from JASAUF010000605.1 coordinate 526,244, forward strand.
AGACCTCTGATGCGGAATTCTGTTTGGCCCCAGAGTTGATCCCGATCTCTGAAGCGCTGTCTCACAGTCTCATAAAAATGAGAAGGAAAGAGATCATGAGGACTGTAGAAGGGAGTCAAGAAGATCATGGGACGAACTTCTCCGACATTTTGTCGCGGCTTCTGAGCTTGAATAGTGCCTTCTAAGATTCGGGGTTCTCTTGAGGCCCATGATTCAGGTGTACATCGCCTTTCGCCATGAACATAATCTCTAGGTTCACAGTCTAGCATAGACTGATGGCGATATACCTTGATCGGAATGATTGTCATGCCCTCCGCATGAGGGTTGTCAAACTTCATGACCCCTTCAACGACTCGTACTGAATCCCACGAGTTCTGAAGCCGTTTCTTCTTATGTTCCTTGATTTTTCTGCAAATTCCTTCGCCTTATTGCGGCGAGTCTTCTTCGGGCGGGAGGCAGGAGGAGTATCTTCACGTAGAGGCGGTCTCCCACTATCAGTACGAATATGGGCTGTGGTCTTGAGCCACTCATCCCAATCGTATTCTCTCCCATGTTTTGGCGGGCATGTAATATCTCCCAAGGAGATGGATCTGTGAATTGGAGAGGGTAAAGATTTGATACGGTCAGAAAAGTCAAAAGTAGGAAGGACTGGTTCTTTGAAGTAAGCTGGATTTCTGGAAGTTGTTTTTATTCTTTTAGCAGGTGGTTGGTCAGAAGAAGGCGAGTTTGAAGGAGACACCAGGCGAGCAGTTTGTTTAATACGAGCCATAAAGAAAGAACAGATGACAGAGTCAGAAAATGGCTAAGTGTTGGAAAAAGTTCGAAAATTTTCTAAGTCCAGAGTACTTTGCGCGAGGTCGCGCAAAGTATATGGTTTGCGCGAGAAAGCTCAAAGTTCAAAAATTCAAGCAAAGTCGAAACGGCTTTATTGTGGTCGCGCAAAGTGGAGGTTTGCGCGGAAGCAAATCGTCAGAGCAGAATTCCGGCAGAGAGCAGTTCGTGAAAATGACTAAGTCGTTGGACTATTTATAGGCTTTATGGCCGAGTACGGTACTCGGGTAGGGCTTTGCGTGAGTCGCGCAAACCTCGTAAGAAAGGAATAGTTTGATCCTTTTCTTTGATTTCTGAACAAACAAAGAACGGATCAAGGGGGCATCTGTTGAGGCATAAAATAAGCAAAGAAGAGAAGAAGAAAAAGATCAAGAAATCACTTTGAAGATGAAAGAAACAGCTTCAAGACTACTTTGCGCGAGGTCGCGCAAAGTGAAATAGTTTCACAAGACCGCGCAAAGTGAAGAGTTTGCGCGTATTGAACAGAAGAGGGTTTGCGCGAGATTGAAGGGTTTGCGCGAGACCGCGCAAAGTATATTGTTTGCGCGTGTCCGCGCAAAGTCCATAATGCTGCGATAAAAACAGTTGGATGATATTTTTGTCCCACATCGACCAGATCCGAGATTTCCACTGGTGGAAATGTCTATAAATACCCCATTCCTTCTTTAAAAAAGGGGTTCGAAGATTTCAGAAGTAAAGCAAGGACGAAAGAGAAGACAGAAGGTGCGGAGTATTGGACTCCTGCACTTTGCGCGATCCCGCGCAAAGGAGTATTGGACTCCTGGAAGTTTGCGACGGCCGGCGCAAAGCAACAGAAGGCATTTATGGTTTGCGCGGACCCGCGCAAAGCATATCGTTTGCGCGGACCCGCGCAAACCTATTGTTTGGCAGTTTTGACAGCAATGGGCTGAAATGCTGTCGGAATGGTTTGAGTCTTTGGGTCTTCAAGTTCTTCTTGTTCAGGAATTAAGAATCATCACGGAAGGGACGTATTCCTCCTAAGTTTTGGGAGATGACCAAAATAGTACTGAAATGATTTCCATTCTCTTGAAGACTGTTGAACGACTTGTCTATTCCTCCTAAGTCATAGGAGATGATTGACATCATTGCCGTTATGCTGCCGAAATTATATTTAGCTATAATAATTAACATTTGTAATGAGTTCTTTGTAAGCTATCTTAGAATCAAGGGATACTAGAGGATGTAAATGAATTCAGAATCAATAAAATGTGATGATTGTCTTTGTAATTATTTCATTGTTATGTTTGAATAAGATTATTCTCCCAAATCAAATACATTTGTTTCCTTGTCGAAACACTTCCCTGATGACTAGATCAAAAATGCATTTGCAAACATCATCCCCTATTCTTCCAGAAAGAACCCGCCAAGCATCCGCTTCCCCTATAGTCCAAGAGCCTGCACCGGAGAGCAGCCAACCCGTTTCTTACAAAGGGAAGCAAGTTATCATTGAAGAAGTTGACGAAGAAATTTTGGAAGATGAAAGTTCAGCTTCATCGTCAGATACTACTGAATCTTCACAATACAAAGACAGCGATGATAGCGACAGTTGTGAAGATAAAGACGATGACTTTGAAGAAGGTGAAGTTGACATCGACGGAGATGAGGAAACAGCTGCGAAAGAAGTTGAGATGGAATCTTCCCCTGCAACCGCTAAGACTCTTCCTGGTGTAAATGTCCTTGCTAAATCTCCTGCAGCTGAGGAGGATGAAGAGGAGCTTTTAGATTATGGCGAATATGGGTATTCACCAGGTAAAGGAAATTTAATTTTCATATGCATATATTAATTTATATTTTAACAACTATTATTCATTTAAAATCATTGTGTCTCCCTCTTTTTTTTTAGGTGCCCAAGTTGCAGAAATAGGTGCTATCTCTTCAGTGAGCCCTCTTGTGATAACTTCACCAAGAGCACCCGTAGTTCCATTGATAGTACAGAGAGTAGTGGCTCGTGAAATTATATTTCCAACAGAAACTACGGACTTGCCAACTCCGGCTACCAGAGATTCAAGCACGGAAGCTAGAGCACCATCTTTCGCTGATATGGTGGAACTTGGTCCTTCCATAGCTCAGGGAGCTTCTCCTTCTATTAGTCGTATTCCAGTGACAGGTACATATATATATATATATATATATATGCTGATTATTTTTACTCAGGACTATATATTTCATAATAATATTTTGAATATCCTTCTTCTTTTGCTATAGGAACTCCTTCTTACAAATGAAAAATGTTTGGATGGTTAGTTTCGATTCTCAGTAGCCACTACTTCGAATTGTCATCCTTTGTGAAGATCCTGTTCATAAAATGCTTATGGTGAAACATTCCTTGTTAGCAATAATCCATATCTTCGAAATCCGATCAATGGTTGGACTTGGATGTTGCTATAGAGATTCTCGAGAGCTCACAAGATGGCTAGAATCAACATATCTCCTTTGCGTGATTCACTCCTCAAATTTCATGATTCAGTAATTTCTTTGGCGTCAGTAGAGAATGTTACAATTGCCCCTGAGATTTTAGAGTGTAGAAAGCAGCTAGCTTCATCTCAAGAACAAGCCTTTCTGACAGCTTCATCAATTTCTAAACTTGAACAAGAGCATACAATTCTTCAAGATCAATTAAAGATTCATGTTGATGAAAGTATGACTATTCAAAATCGCATTGCAGCTCTGAAAGGAGAAATCTCTCAACTGGAGAGAAGGCATCATGTGAGTATTTATGCTTTATGCTTTGTTAGTGCGGGATTCTCTATGTGAGTATTTAGATTGGTAGTACTAAGTTTCAATTTAATTAGCCACACACAGTTTAAGCTCATGAGTAGTGGAGCGTGCGCACACACACAGTTTAAGCTCATGAGTAGTGGAGCATTTATGGGTCTTATGTGATGGCCACTATAACTCTCTAGAGTTCGTTTTTGGGCTTTTCACTGCCTTGAGCTCACGGCCAAGGTCCATCAGAGGGGCCCATTGACGCTACCGGGCGGTGAACTGTTGGTTTTACGCACAGGGTTGGCCACGGTGACTCTCTAGAGTTCACAGGGCTCGCAAGGCTACCTTTGGGCACCAAACCTAGGGTCGCTAGTTCATCAATGAGTAGGTTTAAGCCCTTCCTAATGAGTTACTACTGAAATCAAACCCTAGATCTGGAGGGTCTTACGCACGGTTGGCATAAAGCTCGCACTGCGGCCCCTGTTTTCTTCGTCTGTAAGGTCGAGCCCATTCACAGGAGGGCATTTTCATCCGTTCCCCATGGCGCTGCCGGAAGCTATACAGACGGCATGGGAGTTACGGTGACTAGTCTTCGCGGATTTATGGCCTTTTAGGCTTTGAATCCTTGACTTCATCAGCTGCCCGCATGGGTGCGCACGATAGTCTTCGCGGGCTTTTTAGGGCTACTGACTCCTCGCCGCTGCCCGAATGACGATCTTCATAGGTCTTACGTATAGTTGGCCGGCTCTTTTAGAGCTTGATCCTTTGAGAGCATTTTTTTAAGAGCTTGATCTTTTTGATTTGGCTCAATTTGGCTCTTTTAGGATTTGGCTTGGCTATACTGCCTCTTTAACTAAGATTGATGTATCCTTGCTTTTGATAATATCTTTAGGAAGACCCGTGCCTTGTAAGGCAATAATATTTATGATCACCACCATTGCCAGTATAGTAGGTATTTCCAACTGAGATAATATCTTCAAGAAGATCCATGCCTTGTAAGGCAATATATCAATTTTATCAATATCTTCAAGAAAATCCATGCCTTGTAAGGCAATATATCAGTCTTGTCAATATTTTCAAGAGAATCTTCAAATTTATTTAGTGATGATGATGATCATATATATTTTTCAGATTTGATGCTTGATAATTGACATGCTTGTGAATTTCTTCTTTATAGCTTCTTTTGTTGACATATAAACATGCTCTTATTCGTCCTTGCCCCCCTTTTGATACAGAATCATTATGCCGATAATATTCTGAATCAAAATCCATATGTTTATCTTCAGGGATAGTATCTTTTGATGAAACGGGTGTTGACAAGTACACTGATACCCTGTCCCTCTTGATTTGTGATTCTATATGCCCCATTGGAATATACTTCTTTTACCACATATGGACCGTCCCATTTAGGTTCGAACTTGCCCCCTGTCCGGCGAGTAATCACTATTGGTCTTTTCAACATTAACACCATATCCCCTTTTTTGAAAGAGCGGTATTTAACCTGTTTATCAAAGGCTGCCGATATCCTGGCCTGATATGACTGCAACCTCTGCTGAGCTGCAAGACGTTTCTCATCGAGTAAGTCTAATTCTTTCAGCCTTATTTTTGCATTTTCATCGTCTGTTATAGACTGATGTACTGCTATTCGGAGTGATGCCACCTGCATTTCAATTGGGATAACTGCCTCTATACCATAGATTAATGAATACGGTGTCGCCCCTGTTACTGTACGATGGGTAGTTCTCTAAGCCCATAATGGTTCTTGTAACTTTTCATCACAATCGCGCTTATTACCTGTCACCGTTTTTTTCATTATTTCGACGATCGTTTTGTTAAACGCCTCTGCTAGTCCATTGGCCGGAGGATAATAAGGTGTTGAAAAAGAATGCTGGATGCTGAACTTCTGACACAACTTTTCCATGCCTTTATTTTTAAAAGGGGTGCCATTATCAGTGACGATCTTTTTCGGAATACCATGACGGTATATTATAGCATGCCGGATGAAATTGACCACATCTTTCTCTTTAACACTACACAAGGCGACTTCTTCGGTCCATTTGGAGAAATAGTATGTTGCTGCCAGAATATACTATTTTCCTTTAGATGAAGGGGGATTTATGGGACCAATCACATCTAGTCCCCAAGTTGAGAAAGGCCAGGAAGCAACAGACTGATGTAATTCTTCTGAAGGAACATGTATTACATCTCCGTGTATTTGACATTCATGACACCGCTTTGCATATTCTATCGCATCTTTGAACATAGTGAGCCAATAATAGCCCATTCGATGTACTCTATGGCATAAATTTCGGCCTGCTTAATGTGCTCTACATTCACCTGAATGTGCCTCCCGCAGCATTTGGTTTGCTTCTTGCTTGTCTAAGCACCTTAACAGCATTCCATTATAAGATTTTCTATCACAAGATTGGCTGCATATGATAAATTTTCCCGATCATCCGCTTAATCTGCATTGTCTTTGTGCATTATCTTCTCGGCAAGATATTATATTTGAGATAATATTATAATCAACAAAAGGTGACTCCAATCATCTATCATTACCTCGAGACAGATATGGGAAACATTTCATACGCTTTCTTCGATAACCTGATTTAAGAGATGAATCTCGAAGAATCTTCTTTCTTCTATAATTATTTGTGCATGCGGTGCCCAACGTGAAGGAATATGGTAACAAATCGCCTTAAGGAGTAATGAATATCACTCCTGCCCCCGCTCCCGTTATTCAAGCAGCACCATCAAAATACATTTGCCAAATATTCTGAGATTCATCCAACATAACCTGTTCATCTGGGAATTCATCATTGATTTCCTCATTTTCTGCTATAGGATGTGCTGCGAGGAAGTCTGCCATAGCTTGTCCTTTCACTACTTTCGCCGGCTTATATGAAATAGTATATTCTGATAACAATAACATCCACTTGGCTAGTCTTCCGAATAACATTGGCCTAGTCATCAAAAATTTTATCGGATCTGCTCTTGAGATCAAAGTTATATCATGGGAGAGACAATATGCCTCAACTTTTGTACAACGAATATCAGCGCCAAACATTCTTTTTCGATCGAAGAATAATTGCATTCTGCCCCCATCAATGTTCGGCTTAGATAATAAAGAGCAGTCTCTTTTCCAGCTTCGTTTACCTGTGCCAACAAAGCACTCAAAGAATTTGTAGCTGCAGATGTATATAAGATAAGTGGCTTACCTTTCACTGGAGCTGTTAACATCGGCGGTTGTTTTAGTAATTCCTTAATTGAATCAAATGCATTTTGACAGGCGTGAGCCCATACAAATTCTATATCTTTCTTCATTAACCGAGAAAATGGCTGACACCTTCCTGCAAGGTTTGAAATGAAACAGCGAATGTATGCCAATTTTCCTTGCAAGCTTTTTAATTCCTTCAGTGTTGTTGGTGGAGGCATATTTTGGATAGCTTTAATTTTTTCTGGATCAATTTCGATTCCTCTGTGTCGTACAACAAAGCCGAGGAATTTGCCAGAAGAGACTCCGAATGCACACTTAGAGGGTTCGTCTTTAATTGCTTCTTTCTGAGCCGTTGGAAGACTGATGCTAAATGTTCTCGGTGTTCTTGATGATCTCCCGACCTGACCACCAAGTCATCAACCTAGCATTCAACATATTTATGCATCATATCTTGAAAAATATTTTTCATCGCCCTTTGATATGTTGCCCCAGCATTCTTGAGACCGAAAGGCATAACTTTATAACAATAAATTCCAAGCGGCGTTCTGAAAGCCGTTGCTTCTTCATCTTCGGGTGCCATCCTGATTTAATTATAGCCTGCATATCCGTCCATAAAGGACATGATAGCATACTGAGTAGTGCTATCAATTAATAATTCTGTTATCGGGAGAGGGAAATCATCCTTTGGACATGCTTCATTCAGATCTCTGAAGTCAATACATACTCTAATCTGCCCATTCTTCTTTTTCACCGGAACAATGTTTGATATCCACTTGCGATATTTAACTTCTCTAATGAACCCAACCTTTATTAGTTTATTTACTTCTTTTTCGATTAATGGAATCAGGTCTGGGTGGAATCGCCTTTGTGCTTGCTTCACTGGTTTCTTTTCTTTGGAGATATTTAATCGATGCATTGCTACAGAGGGTTCCAGTCCCGGCATTTCTTCATATGTCCAGGCGAAGATGTCTTTATTTTCTTTGAGAAATTGGCCATATTTCTCAAATTCCTGATCTGAAAGGCTGACGCTGATGAATGTGTTCCTTGGCTCTTCTGCTGTTACTAAATTTATTTCTCGCAGCCACTATCATGTTTACCGCCCCTCGTCTTCTATTTGCCTCTGAGTGGTTTCTGGATACTCAACAATCTTAGTATCTTGTTCTGACATTTGTTCAGCTGGAGTCATATTTACTGATACCATATTTACTGATGATTCTGCTCCTAATCCTTAGAATTTTCTCCGTTTTTCCTGATTAACCCCAAGAGGGATTTGAATTCCTTTCATAGGATTCAACCCAGTGGGCTTGTCACAATCAAAACCCATATTTCTCATGATTTTCTTGCTTACTCCATTGTATGTTCTCAAATTTCTGCGGCGCTAACTCTCCATGATATATATTGCTTGTATTTTCATTCTTCACCTCTGCTGCAGCGTGAAACTCGATTGCTTCAGGATATTTAGCACTGGCTCTGACTTGAAATGTTCCTAGAGCAACTGCAAATGGCTTACATCTTTCGATATTGAGTAAGGGCATTGTATAATTGGACTGTAAGAATTTAGCTGTTCTGTCGACAACAATCTCAACGGCGGTTGTCCCGGCTGTCTCAGGTGCTTTGGTACAAAATAGAACTTTTTTCTTGCTTCTGTAGTCCCAGACGATTCCGCCCTTTCTTCTCTAACTTTATTTATTCGACATCTTTTAAGACTCTTTTTCCATCATCATTCCTCACTTCTTCTGAGAAACATTTATAATAGCTAGCATCCGCAAAGAAAGACCCACTTAGCCAGATAGTGGGGTTTCAGATCGCCCATTACCTTACACTGCATTCCGTCCTTACAGTATTTGAAACATTGTTGTAGAGTAGAAGGTACAATATTGTATTGGTGTATCCACGGCCTTCCCAAGAGAAGGTTATATGTCGTCACAGCATTTATAACGTGACATACAACAGTAGTGATTAATTCTCCCACTTCCAATGTTACTGTAATTTTACCGAGTGCGCGTTGTCCATCTTGATTAAACCCCTGTATCATCATTCCGCTGGGGCGCAAGTCTGAACGGCGAAAACCCAATTTAGTAATCATGGAGAGAGGCAAAAGATTCACTGCGGACCCATTATCTATCATAATCCGTTTTATCTTCTTTTCGCAAATGTATCCTTCTATCATCAATGGCCTGTTATGTTCTATTTCACCAATTAAATCGTCATCAGAGAAAGATATTATTGGTAAACAATTTATCTTTTCATTGCTTCTTTCATTCTTCATTTCTGTCAGTAAAGTTTTTCTCACATCGTGATCAGACAATGCTTGAATTAAACTCTGCCGAAATTCTTCTGATAACTTGAGTGCATCATAAATGCTTAAATGTGCCGGTATACCCTTTAAGTGGCTAACTACGTCATAAGTCACTTTTGTCGTTGCGTCTCCATTTCTACTTCTATCCTCAGTATTCTGTCTTTCAGTCACCTCTTTCCTTATAATTCCTGCTTTTTGCTTTACCGGACTTGTTATCTGCTTTCCTGATCGCAACGTAATCATTGTCACATTTCTTATCGACCTTCGATCTCCCTTCTCTTTTATTCCCCGAGTCTTTTCCTGGATTGACAATACATTTACTGTCGCCCTTGTATTCTTTTCTTTGCCTTCGCTGGTTATTATATCACCTCTATTTATCATTCGCTGTATGATGCATTTTAACGTGTAACAATTTTCCGTCGGATGTCCCACTAGGCGATGATAACGGCAAAAGTTTCTTTCTCGAGTCCTTGTCACATCTTCAGGGCGTTTTGGTTCGGTAGTTCTATGGTACCGCTTTTAACAATTGTTGCATCATAGGCACCACGTCCTCTTTATCGAACTCAAATCCTTCATGAGAATCGAGCATTCTCGAGCTTTTTCCCACCGTATCCGTCCCTCGATTGATTCCACCTTCTTTTCCTTCCGGCCTTTTGTCTCTTGAGCCTCTCACATCTTGATTTTTCTTATCCCGATCAATGGCGTTGACGGTTGTCCCGCTGTGTATTCTTTCGACAGTTTCATGATGAAATGCCTAAGATCTTACGAGTCATCAATTCCAATGCATGGGCTTTGGTAGCCAAATCGCGAAAGGTTCCGATATCGGGCCGGTGAGTCCGAACGCAATTCCTCGTCTCCATAGAGTTTAGACACATTTTGACTTGTTCCTTTTCTTCCCAGAATCGCCACACGATGCCCCCGTGTCTTCCATCTGCCTATGAATTTTTCAACCGGTTCTCCTTTCTCTGTCAGACCGAAGCTAATTTTGTGATGCTAACATCGCGCTCTGACGAGAAGAAGTTTGACATGAAAGCATCTTACATTTCTTCCCATGTGCGTATAGATCCTGGTGCTAAATTTGAATACCACCTGAAAGCTTTGCTTGTCAATGATGACCCAAATAAGCGCAAACAGTATTGAGGTATCGTGGAGAAATTCCCCATGCTGGTGATGAAATGCATCAGGTATTCTTCTGGTGATCCTTCCCCATTAAACTTCTGGAAGTCTGGATGCTTAAAATTGGCTGGAAACGGAACATCCTCTACCTCTCTTGGGTAGGGTGTCTGGTATCTAAAACGACCAGTATTTGTGCGTTCTTTTTCTATTCTGACTGCTTCTTCGACAACTTGTCTTACATCATCCTGTGTTATAGCCCTTGTTACTGGAAATGACCCTCGCGATCCTATCCCCTGTGGACGGGAACCTTCAGGTTGGTTCTCCTGTCCATTTGTTGCTCCCATCATAGGTGGAGCCACTATTTGAGCTACATTATGTGCCAGAGTTGCCAAAGCTTCTCTAAGGTTCCGGCATTCATCCATTAGCACTCTTTGTGCCTCTGCCATTTTGATCAACACGCTCTTCAGTAGTTGGTCTATTTCCTTGACCTGTCTCTGCCATATATACTGCAGCCTCTTGACTGTTTGTCGAAGCTGTTTTTGGAGTAAAACGAGAGTATGTTGACGTAACAGGGCTTATAAAAGGGGAGAAATTGGAGTCTCGTTTGACTCTTGTGTACTTCCCGTGCTTTTAACCGATCGAGGTGATACAATTATGGGTGAGCTGGTTTGGGGTGATACGGACATCGGTGATCCTATCATCAATGCTTTACCTTTTTGTGCTTTTGTCCATTTGGTCTTCGGGGCGACCAAAGCTGAAAAATCGAGTGACGAGAACTGCGGATCAGCTTGTTCAGGATAAATCGCCGGAGGAGCAAGCTCAGGTTTTCTTTTTGCTATGCTACACGTGATTGGTCCCTTAGCTCTTGGTACAAGCAATTTCGCCTTGCGGTTCTTTATGGTCTTTGCTTTTGTCTTTTTGGACAAGACCAAAGTCTAGTTCTCATCACTTTCTTGTGGTTGGGGTGAGACGGAAATGACTCCCGCTGTTACTTGAGTCACTTTGTGCCTGCTTGTAGTGCTTGCTTTCGTATGCTCAGGAGTTTGGCTTGGCGCATATTCAATTACAAACCCAGTAGCGGTGAATCGGAAGTTCACTTTTCTTGCAACGTTAGCCATTAGCAATGTTATGTGATTGAATTCGGGTACCTTCAATAATAAAACATACATGAAATTAGTATGCGAAAGATTAATTAAACTATTTTAGAGATGAAGGGGAGGATGTTCCCACTGAGAGTCGCCATTTTGGCGTCTAATAGACGCCAAAAAACAGTAATGAGAGTCTCGCAACTTTTCAATGTTAGTGTTAAATAAGATAAAGTCCCCAGCAGAGTCGCCATTTTGTTTCGACAAGGAAACAAATGTATTTGATTTGGGAGAATTATCTTATTCAAACATAATAATGGAACAGTTACAAAGACAATCATCTCATTTTATTAATTCTGAATTCATTTACATCCTCTGATATCCCTTGATTCTAAAATAGTTTACAAAAAAATTCCTTATAAGTTACAATTATCATATTT